>JAJJWW010018999.1:600000-928724 GCA_023531295.1 Papaver armeniacum
TGTCCGGATATATCATGTATCGCCTGTGGACTTATATGAAAAGGAGAGGGTACTGATGCGTGTCGTAACCACAACAAATTAATTAATACTTTACTACCTAATTAACAAGTAATATAGGGTAGTCAAGGTCGATCCCACGAGGAGCACGAGATTCTAGTTGTAAAAATTGTCACGAAAGGGGGGTGTAAAAAGCAAAAGAAAATAAACAAAGCAATTAAAAGATAAAGTTGAAAGCAATAAGAGAGACAAGATCAAGGAATCCTTCTTCGTTACGAAACAATGAATCAAGTTATGTTCTCTTCTACTTGTTATTAGTCACAGATTATCACCAACCGTAGGTAAAGCAGCTAGATCAGTGCTAAACCCCTAAATCCCTTATATCACCGGACACGGAAGTTCTCGACTACCGGATTCTATTTACCAAACCACCTAGTAGTAGATCACTCTAGATGTAATTTAAAATAAACGCATTAAGATTTATGAACTTATTAGGTTGATATTAGTAGTTAAACTCTTAGATCAAGGTCTACTTGCTAACGTTGTTTTCACACACAATTGCTCCACGGAATCCCTCCGCAAGGTCTCGTGTTTGCTACTTATGTAAAAGTCAAGAAACGATTACTTATCTCCTAACTTTCACTAGCTTTAGATCAAATTAACAAATCAATTTAGTTGGCCACCCAAACAATCTATCAATCAATCATGAATGTCTTTAAGATCATTCCTATTAGTAAAAACAAACGATAATTATGTGAAAAACCTCAAGATAGAATTGAAACAAAACTCAAACCATATATTAAGAACTAGGAATTCATCCTCAATCAATAAAATTAACTACTCATGTTAAAGAGTTCACACAAAGAATAAGAAAAGAAAAGTGTTGTGTGTGTAGAGATGTGTGTAAAAGATGTAGAAAACTTCTCTATTTATAGGCTTCAATATTCTCCAAATCTTCCAAGGAATAGAATCCTTTTCCTTTAGCAATTCAATTTCCAATTTCAAGTCTTTCTCTTCTTCCATCTTCTCTTTCCAAATTTGAGTCCAATTCTCCATCCAATTCCTAGCCCAAGTCTTCACACCCATGAGAGAAGTCCATAGAAAATTCTGGAATTTTTGGCTCGCCGGAAAACTGGGATTATGGCCGGAATCCGGCCGGAATAGTCGCCGCCGGCCACCTGAAAATTATGTCCGTCGAGGGAATATGCGACGGAATATTCCGTCAGTCCACCGTTAGGACTAACGGTCAAACTAGTCAACTGTTAGTCAACCGGTCAAAGCGAGATGAGGGAGTCGGCTATGAGTCGGCCATCGAGTCACTAATCGGTCCGACGGGTTGGATCACCGAATCGAATCGGGTGGATCATCAATCGGAACCGAGTCGGCCTAGCTAACTCTACTGATCGATCTTGCATCGGCTCGAGTACTTCACGGCCCAGATGGCCATTCCTTCCCTGTCTGTAACTTCTCTTCTCAGCCAAGATGGCTATGCCAACTGCAACTGCACTTAGATCATTCTCAACTTGCACTTAATGCCTGACTCAACCCATTTAGGCATCATCTCCATATCTGGCCAGCGCACTACCAATTCTAAGTATCAGCACCACAGCTACTCCATCAATTTCGGTTCCACTCGCAATCGCTCCTTGCAAGATCTCGCTCTCCCATTTCAAGACTCCACAACACCTCGGACTACTACCCTCTCTCGTTATGCTCTTCTCGGTCTGTTTCAATTTCTCTCAATTTCGCTTCATCAAGCAGCTCCAACTTCACCAAACTAACGGCAAAATCATCGGACCCATTGCGGTTCATTTACCCGCCTACTCGATCTTCATAAGCATCACCGTCTCTATGTTGATTCTCCTCTCGCATCTCATCGACGGCGGCCTAACCTCTCAATTTCTCGATCGACACCATGTAAACCCATCACAGATTCTCTATTTCTCGGTCGTAACCAATTCATGACCACGAGATCATTCGATTTGAATCTCAATCTCCTCTTGGTTTTTAATCGCGACTCTCGGTCTCAATCGATTCTACGGTCTTGATTCGAATCCCCATCATCATCAACATCTCACTCAACCATTACATATCAACAGGACCACCTTCAATTCCATTAACAACGCCATCATCTCTCGTGAGCACCACCGATCCCTTGATTGAATAAACCCTAACTCTCATTTTCACAAGAATAGCTTGTTCTTCTGCACCCATCTCCTCAATTGCACGAACTCTAATCAATTTCTCGATTAACGTGACCATGGTCGTGTTTTTCTTACTTTCTTTCAGGTGGAGCTCGATTTTCAGATTCAGGGGAAAAATGATTGAGAAGAAACAATCTTCTCAATGTAATGAAAGCTGGGGCGGATTTGGTTTCGGGTTTGGATCCGGATCTGAGCATGGATAGGACCGAGGCCAGGTTGGATGCTATCAAAGATAACCATCCTCCGGATAAGGGCTACCCGGTGTTAGTAACACCCACTGGCTTGAGTGATAAGGGGTACCCTGAATGAGAGCCCCTTAACCACCTCTGGGCTCCAAATAGTCTTCGCCCTGTAAAATGACCTTTTTGCCCTTTTGGCTCAAATTGGGTGCTTTCTTCTTCTTTTCCTCTATGCGACTCTAGAGTACCTAATAACTCAAAAACACACGTAAAATACATAATTTACAAGAAAAATAGCAAAGAAAGCATAAACTACTAGATAGTAAATTAGGTGTATTCTACACCTATCAAATTCCCCACACTTAGACTTTGCTAGTCCTCGAGCAAATCAAACCAAAAACTCATAACTTCAAAGCGTTCAAGCGTCCCAAGCATCCAAAGAGTTATGAGGACATAGAGTTCCTGCATGCTAGTAATAAGAAGTTAGAAATACTAAAGAACATATTCTCATTCTTAAATGTTGAGTGAGAAATAACCACCCCATAATGAGAGAACGCGTGTTTGAGAAACGATCAATAAGCATTTCGCCTCGACTTCGCCTCACAAAAAGGATTTTATGATAATTGCACTCAAAAAGACGGCTTTTTTATGGTTCTCACATGTGTGCAGGTAGGAATGAAGAGAGAATTCCTGCGACACGATGAATGGTGGGAAGGACAACTTCCGAAATATTTTTAAAAACCCACATCTTTTAATATTTTGAAAAACCATTTTTCTGACGATCTCTACGAAAGGAAATCAACCATTATTATCGAGGATGAGATTACTTACTCACCTTCACATCCGATCGCCAATTATGATAACACCACTCTCACGGCATCCAATAGAAACGTCTTCCGCTCCTCGTCTTGATCTTCATGGTCTTCGTCTTCGGTTTCAACTATTGGTGATAAACTCTCGAATTTCGTAGATCCTTAACAATTTTGTAACCTTTTACCTTAAAATCCTTGTCGCTTGAAACTTCCTTATAGATTTTCCTTCCCCACGGCTTATTAAATAAAACAAATATTTCTCTTTTTTTTTTTTTTTTTTTTTTTTTTTTTTTTTTTTTTTTTTTTTGAAACACAAAACAAGAGAAATTAAATACAAAATAAACCATGGCCGTGGAAGAAGTATTTTACCGCTTTGATTCTTCACAACTTGTATCGTCTCGAAATCATAAACTTCAACAATTCTCACCTTTTGATTTTCTTCGCTTTTATGAATAAGTCTTCATACTTGGATATAAAATTACCTCATTGTATTGTAAGTCTTCAACATATATGTAAAATCCGCCCTTTGTATGTTGCTTTACTTGTATTTGAAATTTGCTCCTTTTCTCGTTCCGTTGCTTATAAACCTTAAACTTTTCCAACTTTCCTTGTAGATTTTGATGTCGCTCCTTTTTGATGATGAATGTGTTTCTATGGACCCGTTGTTGTCGCGAGAGAGAATGGTGCTAACTGCAAATCGAACTACAAGAAGGTGGCTTTCATCTATAGACGTCACCCTCATGATTGACAAAATTAGCACTCAAGAGATCAAGAGTAGTGCTTCTATTGGTGGGAGGTTGGGTAGCTCACCATTCTACCCGGAATTAACGTACGGTGACACACACTCAAAAGAAGCTCTTTAGTAGATGGAAGATTTCTGGTCGGTGCCTCTCATGATATGAATACGGGTAGTCTCCACTAATGATTGATCAGCAACTCTAATAATGCACTTCTCCCTGCACCAAATTCGCATCACCGGCATGATTAAATCCATTATTTAACACTCTAACAAGCAAGAAATCCGACTGTAGTTTTCTAACATTTCCAAGTTCAATTATGTCGGTCAAAATCTCTATGTAAACATACCTAGAAGTATGCTAGTGACTCTAAAATCTTTAAAAGTTGGAGTTTCTATGTAAAACTTTTTTTTTTTTTCAAAATTTTTTAATTTTTTTGTAATTTTTGTTTTAAAAACATGCTTAACCACTCCCCCACACTTAAACCTTACATTGTCCTCAATGTAATTGAATCCTCCTAGTAAAGTCAAGGTGGGAAATTTTAACATGATAAGGAACAAGAAAAAGAAAGAACAAAAAGCAAAAAGATAAGAAATACAAAACCTATGGGTTGCCTCCCATTAAGCGCTTGTTTTAAAGTCGACGGCCCGACTTAGCTCTTGCATGATTCATTCCCCATATACCAACAATCGGAAAATTTGAGGATCCACCCATAATACCTGTTTTGCAAACAATAACTCCATACAAATATTAGCACAAGAAAACAATAGTGAAATTATCGCTCGATAGAAATTTCCCCACACTTATTCTCGTCCACACTCGGAAGTGTATAAAGAACATAGAATTCGGGAACTTCCATGTATTCCTCTTGGCAAACCTGCATAGTGTTAGAATCAAGTGTTTCCAATGGTGGATATCTAGAAACAAAATCATCCAAAAATACTTTGAAGCACATACATTCAAACCAATAAGAGGTGAAGGAGAAGAATCAATAGGCAAAGGGTTAGACAAACCTTGCACAATCTCTTGTATTATAGAATCCTCTTCATCCTTAAAAATTCGAGTGAATTACTTACCTCTTGTATATCGTGGTCCTCTATTAAACCTTGCAACCATTCTTCGTCGTTTTCTACCTTAACCAAAGTCTCGGCATCATTAAAATCATTCGCAAGTTCAATTGGGTCTTCCACAAAATCAATGAATGTGGTTTCATCCTCTAGCATCATCTCTTCAACATTCTCATCATCGGAATCGGGCCATTCTTCCCTCATATAATCTTCCTCGGTATAAATTGTAAGATCTTCTTGTGAGGGTGTTACTTCGTTTACAACAATAGGTAAGTGATATCCAAACTCCTCCTTTTGAATAGGTGAAGGATCGTTATTATGATCCGAGTTGGAATAACTTCCTCATCGTTGCAACGTTCATACACTTCCGCGGACTCCCATCTTTCCCTAAGAAATTTTTTCCAAGCAATAAATGCATCTTCCTCAAGCTCTACCTTTTGAATAGGTGTTTGATCATTATTAAGATCAAGGCTCGAGTAAGCTACACTAGCGTCTTCAAAAGTTTCCAAAGGTTGGTTAATTTGTTCGTATATTTTCTCCGAATTCCTTTGAATTTCTCGATGTGATTCTTGAAACTTTTGTTGAAGATCCCCAATCATGGCAGACATCTTATCTCGCAAAACTAGAGAATTTACGATCATAAACAAAACTATCCTCCCATCCTTGTGATTGTCCACTTACATACCCGTCATAAGGTTGTTGATATGTATGAGAATATCCATAAGGTTCTGTAGGAATTTGATCATAGCCAAAAGATTGGTTTTGATTGTATCCTAAGGATGGTTGGAAGTTGTCATAATGTTGAGGTTGAAAACCGTATTGATTGTTGTAATATGCTTGCTCTTGTCCACCATACATGGAAAACCGATACCTGAAATAAGATTCAAAAACTAAGTTAGATACGGTATAGAATCTAACAAAGCAAGAATAAACCAAAAAGAAAAATAAAAACAACTAAAATCATCCGTTGCTCCCCAATGGCGCTAAAATTTGATGCGTGTCGTAACCACAACAAATTAATTAATACTTTACTACCTAATTAACAAGTAATATAGGGTAGTCAAGGTCGATCCCACGAGGAGCACGAGATTCTAGTTGTAAAAATTGTCACGAAAGGGGGGTGTAAAAAGCAAAAGAAAATAAACAAAGCAATTAAAAGATAAAGTTGAAAGCAATAAGAGAGACAAGATCAAGGAATCCTTCTTCGTTACGAAACAATGAATCAAGTTATGTTCTCTTCTACTTGTTATTAGTCACAGATTATCACCAACCGTAGGTAAAGCAGCTAGATCAGTGCTAAACCCCTAAATCCCTTATATCACCGGACACGGAAGTTCTCGACTACCGGATTCTATTTACCAAACCACCTAGTAGTAGATCACTCTAGATGTAATTTAAAATAAACGCATTAAGATTTATGAACTTATTAGGTTGATATTAGTAGTTAAACTCTTAGATCAAGGTCTACTTGCTAACGTTGTTTTCACACACAATTGCTCCACGGAATCCCTCCGCAAGGTCTCGTGTTTGCTACTTATGTAAAAGTCAAGAAACGATTACTTATCTCCTAACTTTCACTAGCTTTAGATCAAATTAACAAATCAATTTAGTTGGCCACCCAAACAATCTATCAATCAATCATGAATGTCTTTAAGATCATTCCTATTAGTAAAAACAAACGATAATTATGTGAAAAACCTCAAGATAGAATTGAAACAAAACTCAAACCATATATTAAGAACTAGGAATTCATCCTCAATCAATAAAATTAACTACTCATGTTAAAGAGTTCACACAAAGAATAAGAAAAGAAAAGTGTTGTGTGTGTAGAGATGTGTGTAAAAGATGTAGAAAACTTCTCTATTTATAGGCTTCAATATTCTCCAAATCTTCCAAGGAATAGAATCCTTTTCCTTTAGCAATTCAATTTCCAATTTCAAGTCTTTCTCTTCTTCCATCTTCTCTTTCCAAATTTGAGTCCAATTCTCCATCCAATTCCTAGCCCAAGTCTTCACACCCATGAGAGAAGTCCATAGAAAATTCGGATTTTTTGGCTCACGGAAAATCTGGGATTATGGGCTTAATCCGGCGGATAGTCGCCGCCGGCCACCTGAAAATTCTGTCCGTCGAGGGAATATGCGACGGAATATTCCGTCAGTCCACCGTTAGGACTAACGGTCAAACTAGTCAACTGTTAGTCAACCGGTCAAAGCAGATGAGGGAGTCAGCTATGAGTCAGTCACTGAGTCAGCTAACTGGTCTGATTGGGTTGGATCATCGAATCAATCTACTGGATCATCAATCAACCGAGTCGGCTAGCTAACTCGGCTGATCGATCTTCAGATCGCTCGAGTACTTCACGGCCCAGATGGCCATTCCTTCCCTGTCTGTAACTTCTCTTCTCAGCCAAGATGGCTATGCCAACTGCAACTGCACTTAGATCATTCTCAACTTGCACTTAATGCCTGACTCAACCCATTTAGGCATCATCTCCATATCTGGCCAGCGCACTACCAATTCTAAGTATCAGCACCACAGCTACTCCATCAATTTCAGTTCCACCTGCAACTGCTCCTTGCAGCATCTGCTCTCCCATTTCAGCACTCCACAACACCTCAGACTACTACCCCTCTCTGTTATGCTCTTCTCGGTCTGTTTCAATTTCTCTCAATTTCAGCTTCATCAGCAGCTCCAACTTCACCAGCTAACTGGCAAAATCATCAGACCCATTGCAGTTCATTTACCAGCTACTCGATCTTCATAGCATCACCGTCTCTATGTTGATTCTCTCTCGCATCTCATCGACGGCACCTAACCTCTCAATTTCTCGATCGACACCAGTAAACCCATCACAGATTCTCTATTTCTGGTCGAGAACCAATTCATGACCACAGATCCGTTCGATTTGAATCTCAATCTCCTCTTGGTTTTTAATCGCAGCTCTCAGTCTCAATCGATTCTACGGTCTTCAGATTCGAATCCCCATCATCATCAACATCTCAGCTCAACCATTACATATCAACAGGGCCACCTTCAATTCCATTAACAACGCCATCATCTCTCGCTGAGCACCACCGATCCCTTGATTGAATAAACCCTAACTCTCATTTTCACAGCAGCCGCTTGTTCTTCACAGACCCATCTCCTCAATTGCACGAACTCTAATCAATTTCTCGATTAACAGCAGCCATGGCTGTGTTTTTCTTACTTTCTTTCAGGTGGAGCTCGATTTTCAGATTCAGGGGAAAAATGATTGAGAAGAAACAATCTTCTCAATGTAATGAAAGTCAGGCGGATTTGGTTTCGGGTTTGGATCCGGATTCGAGCATGGATAGGACCGACCCAGGTTGGATGCTATCCAAAGATAACCATCCCTCGGATAAGGGCTACCGGTGTTAGTAACACCCATCGCTGAGTGATAAGGGGTACCTGAATGAGAGCCCCTTAACCACCTCTGGGCTCCAAATAGTCTTCGCCCTGTAAAATGACCTTTTTGCCCTTTGGCTCAAATTGGGTGCTTTCTTCTTCTTTTCCTCTGTGCGACTCTAGAGTACCTAATAACTCAAAAACACACGTAAAATACATAATTTACAAGAAAAATAGCAAAGAAAGCATAAACTACTAGATAGTAAATTAGGTGTATTCTACACCTATCAGGTACCTAGTACACCACCAACGTTTTTGTTTGCGAACCTGTATGAAAAATTCCTTATACAATCAATATGTATAAATCTATCAGAATAAGATTATTGTACCTGATTGTAAAATAAGGTCAACCTAATATGTAACCGAACAGTACACAAACCGGATAATGTAAATAATAAGTCTTATAATCTTTATTTTAATATACGAGTCCACAAGAACTAGTCTAGTAAGTTCTTTACAGTTGAGCTAAAAACTATCTAGGTTGATTAACGTAATATTTGTGATACTTCTGAAAATGCAGGGATACCAAATACACCCAACTTTTTCGTCTTTGATAGGAGTATGAACTTATGCAGTACTTTTAACAATAAAAATATGCGCAAAAAGTAAAAAGCACACACAAGAATTTTGTTAACGAAGACACCGCAATAGCAGAAAAATCCCGGACCTCATCCAAATTTGAACACTAAACTTTATTAAACCGCTACAGACACTAGCATGTTATATGACTACGGATTGGAATGTAGTTTGGACCAGACCCAGCTTCCAAGCGCTTCAGTATAGTCGCGCTCCTTACGTATCTTGAACCTCGCAAGGCTCCATGCGCTTCAGTATAGTCACGCTTCAGTATAATCGCTTCTAAGGGAATCAATTGCATAGAGCCTAAGCGCCTAAGAGTTGCTTCAGCCGAAGTGAAGACTTTTGATACCAATTTGCCTCTAACAGATAAGCCTATTTGATTTCCGCTTATAAATCAAAGATCAAGGTGAGAAAATATGTTTGCAATAAACAAATCTAGCAAACCTCACAAATCCGGAACTTACGACTCCCGAAGAGGAGCCTAGATTCTTAACCACCTCTCAAGAACAATCTTCCAATGATCAGTTTTCAGATTTCTATCTTGAGGAATCAGAAAGTCTGAGATGAAGAGAACTTTGCGATTACTATATATCTTTCCTAAAAGAGATTACGAAAACCTCGATAATAGAAAAGCAAGATCGGGATTCACAAATTATCAAGGTAAAGATAGTCGGACCTGGCTTCATAAATCCCCAAAGCGAAGTCTTTTAGTCGTAGACCTAACTATGTTTCTTAGAGGAAACCTAGGTCAATAGAGGACGACTCTAGAATCAACTAGGACACAAAGTATTAGGGATTGAATTTCCCAGTTGAAAAAGCATCTTTATTTATAGTTTTTCCAAGACCAGGGGTTGCTTAGAATTCAAGCTAAGATAACTTGAGAATAAAGCAAACTCTATTCTTGAAAAATACAATAGAAGAATACTGAAAACGCGGGGGGTACCAAAATACACCATCAACTTTTTCTTAGGCAATCTGTATGGACAAACTTAAATATAATTCCGAGAGTTCAATACAATGAAACTCAATTAAAGAATAACATTATAGTTATATCTTTTTCTCTCATAATCAAAAAGTTTATAGAAACAAGTTCGTGAACTTGATTTGCGTGTGCGGGTACTTGGGTGATTCCAAAGATCGATTTCCCAAGTAATCAATCAAGTCGTATCCAATAAACAAGGATGGATATATCTACTTATGTTGATTAACGTACAACCCGTTATATTTCAACTATAAATATAAACAATATAATGCGGAAAAAGAAATAACACGGACACTGGAAATTTTGTTAACGAGGAAACCGCAAATGCAGAAAAACTCGGGACCTAGTCCATATTGAACACCAAACTGTATTAAGCCGATAAAGACACTAGCATACTACCAATTAACTTCAGACTGGAATGTAATTGAGACCGAATTAAACCCTTACAAAAATTCAGTCATAGTCGCGCTCCTTACGCCTCTTGAATCCCAACAGGACTCCACGCAAATACTTCACTTAGCTGGCGTCACACCTACTAAGAGTTGCTTCAACTCAATTGAAGACTTTAAACCAATCTACCTCCCGCAGATAAGCCTATATGCGTGATTTTGTTTTTTGATCGTAGATCAAGGTGATGAAAATCGATAGCAATAGACAAAGTCTAGCTAACCTCAAAATCCGGACTTATGCAACCCGAAGTGCATCCTAGATTATATTATTCACCTCACAAGTATTAAACTTGTGGAATCAACAAAGTCTGACACAAAGAGAACTTTGAAGATTTCTATCTATCTTGTTCAAGTAAGCAGCTCAACAATCGAACAAGATTAGGATACTCGAGCTATCAGATAAACAATAGTTGTACCTGGCTTCACGAATCCCTATGAAGTCTTTGTAGTCGCTAAACCCTAGAAGGGTTTTAGGAAGAGGACGACTCTAGTTTTACAACTAGGACACACCAAGAAAAGTAGTGTGGGGGTTCAAATATCCCAGTTGTTTGAGGTTCCCCTTATATAGACATTCAAAGCATAGGTTGCTTTAGGTTTAAGCTAAGATAGCTTTGGAACAAAGCAAACAATATCCATTGTTAGATGAATCTTTGAACCTAATTAACATAATCAAGATATACACTTTGGTTAGGATGAATCGTGACTGAACCGTGTATATAGACCACGCTCATGAATGGTTAGCCGAAGCTAGCCAACTGAACTATAAGCTTGAGAATTTTCATAAACACTTTAAGACTTAACTTGAAACGCAATCATGTGATCAAATATGTTTATAGTGTTTTTAAACGCTCATGAATAGTATTATTATATTCTCTTTAAAGTTCAATTGTATCTCAACTCTGAAGTAATACTATGGTGATATGTTTCTCCCCCTTAATCAATACTTACATCTTTTGTTTAATAGGTAAAACTATTGCTTAAATCACGCATATAGGCTTATCTGCGGGAGGCAGATTGGTTTAAAGTCTTCAATTGAGTTGAAGCAACTCTTAGTAGGTGTGACGCCAGCTAAGTGAAGTATTTGCGTGGAGTCCTGTTGGGATTCAAGAGGCGTAAGGAGCGCGACTATGACTGAATTTTTGTAAGGGTTTAATTCGGTCTCAATTACATTCCAGTCTGAAGTTAATTGGTAGTAGGCTAGAATCTGTAGTGGCTTAATACAGTGTGGTGTTCAATATGGACTAGGTCCCGGGGTTTTTCTGCATTTGCGGTTTCCTCGTTAACTAAATTCTGGTGTCTGTGTTATTTCTTTTCCGCATTATATTTTGTTATATAATTGAAATATCACAGGTTTTCCGTTAAGATCAATCAATTAGAATACCCAACCTTTGGTTGTTGATTTACATTGATTGACACTTGAACATTGGTCTTTGGTAGCGTTCAAGTTGTTTCACATAATAATCAAGCTCACGGATTTCTATCTGTTTGATTTGCTGATTACATTGTGAAACAGAGATATTAAAACTCTTTGATATGCTTTACTCTAGATTGAGTCTGACTGTCTGGTTGATTCTCTAGAAAGTGTATTGGAGTAAGTCCTCTCAGATTGCCAAACGAATTGTTGGGTGTGGTTGTTAGACCCCCGCATTTTCAAACTTAAAGTAATAAATACTTAGCGTTCATCCTAGGAGATTAAAAAGATACAAGCATCCCCTTTATAATTCCACAGCCACACTCCCCACAAAGATATATAAATTAATCACAAGTTCATTTAAGAACTCTCCCCCATAAAATGTCATTCCCAAGAGAACAACATGAGTGACCTTACTTTCGTGAGAAAGAAGGATTTGTGGACATTAACAAATCACAAGGATTTGTATCCATAGTATCGACATAAATTAATCTCAAGGCCAGATACGAACAACGAGATAATTTTAATTGATTTTACTCAACATAAGAGAATCTTACGGAGTGTGTCAAGTAGCAAAACACTAAGGTGGTGATCACAAAAAGATCAATACTGCAAGAAAAATCTCAAAGAGTTTGTTCTATTTTCCATTTATAAAAACATAATAGAATTAACTTCTAAGCATATATGAAAAAATAGCTATTTCACGAAAAATGTAAAGACACAAATATTTCATAAGACTTTTGCAATAATTAAACCAATAATGATTAAACACTGCAAGTACTGACATCATCTAAGAAACAAACTTGTAAAGAACATACAAGTTGATTTGCTCTTAGAACGAAGGATCATTATTTTTCGCCGGGATTTACACCGAGTATGGCTACCAAAAGTGTATAAAAATATTTCCTTGACAAGGAAGAAGATGCACATATATATATATATATATAACTCATTAAGCATTGTACATCATATGCTTACATATAAACCAAGGAGGTCGTGAACATTCAAGTAATAACCAAGTTCAATAACACTCAAGACTTAAACTATGAATCATGATCAAAGGAGATTTAGTGATCAAAGTTGTTTTAGAAGTGTTAGAGAATGTTTTTCTAATCCCAAACATATTATAGAAATAGTTTGTATGCATTTGAATTTTTTTTGGCAAGATCCCGATCCTAAACTACGAAAGAAGGACCTAAAAGATAGTTCATGAATTTTAGACTTTATGGTATGCAAACCAGTTTGCAAACTCTCTAGTCCACGAAATCATGGTATACGTACACGTATGTGTACCCTCCTGTAGACGCCGATATTCGATAAACTTTTTTGCCCATAACTTCTTCGCCTGAACTCGGAATGACCTCATTCTTTTCGTATTCTCTTTGTAATTGAATTATCTTCAAGATGGTGGTGATAAATCCTTAATTTGAATGAATTAATCATGGTTTTTGGCCTGTCTCTTGATTTTAAGAATCTTTGCTCATTTTCGTCACACTTTTCCACTTCTCTTCGACTTGGGCACTTGGATACTTGCAATACTTCTCTTATTAGATCTTTTTAGCACTTTGTAGCTAATTTTCACCTAATAGAGACAAATAAGAGAAAACAAGAGTAATAATAAGAATACATGCAAGAATAATAGTTAATATGATATGTGCGCCCTAATTCTTTTGCTTTCCTCACCGTATTCATAATAGGGAATTTCTTGGTGAGGATGCACTTTCAACACAACAGTTTGTATCGACATCAAGTTCTCTTCACAAATCTCATCGATTACAAATTGATATACTTTCCCATTAACAATTCCAGAAAACTTAGGTAACTTGATTTTCAAATCATGTGAATCATACACATTGTCCATATTGAACTACTACACGCCGTTCCTTGAGAATATAGTCATACATGTATATGATTCCAAGGAACCAAAATGCCCATATGGTCTGAAAATTGACTGACTACTTAAAAAAAATGGATTTTTGATGGGCTTTAATGAACAACGTGGCTAGTAGGTTTGATTTATATAATCAGTAATAAAAGAAGGGCCCAAATGTACTTTTTGTTTTACCTTAGACGAACAAGATTTCTTCTAAGTTCTAACTCTTTCATTCACACTTCTTCAGCAATGCAAACCCTGGAGTTTCATAAACAGAAGTAACACGGCAAGCTAACAAATGATGAGCGTGATACTTACCCTAAATGATGAAAGTGATGACAACTGTGATGAGAGATTTTTTTATTTTTTTTATAAAAACCTAGAACTCACATGAATCCGCGACTGATTCTTCTAGGGGACCTCACAGACAACACCGTAGGAAAACCTGCTCTGATGCCACCTGATATGGCACTCAGAAGCAATATGAAAACATATGATTAGTAACGATAAACAAGGAAAATCCACTCCTTAAGGTAACAATAAACACTCCAATCAAGGAGTAAAGGCTCTAATCCAAGATCTAAAGAGAAGAACAATGGTGTTTAACTAAACAAATTTAACTGTTTCATTAATCAACGAAAGTGAGCTAAACCAAGCTAAAGAGAAATGACAATATAAATGGCTTTATATTGCCTGCAAACCCCGAAACCCTAAAGTCAAGAATTTTCCTAAACGAGATAAACTTAATAAAGAAGCTAATTATCCTAACAATTAAAAAGACTAAATAATAAATATCCAAGATTTTAGTCAAATCTTGGATCCTATAAACCAGACCAAAATACGTCCCGTATCACGATCAATACCAATATATTTGTTCTGGTTTCGGGATACATGAGTAACTCTATCAATCCACCATCCATCTACATCCCATATCAACTTCATCATTAATCTTAAACTTCGAAACTTGCGGGTGGTGGAGGGGGCTAGCTTATGTATTTGACATTAACTGTTTTCTTTATCAAAACCATGTCTTTTTTATCTTCTAATAAAGTCATGTATTCAATCTAAAAATCTTCTTTTAATTTATTCGGTTTGTTTGATGATCTTGGTTTCATTGTATGAACCTGAAACCCATCTTCATGACCACTCCTCGCTTGAAAAATTCACATCCATTTACCTTAGCAAGCATGCTTCACAAGCATGATCCTTAGACTTAACTTCCATACCGTTCCAAACTTACCCTTATTCTGAGAAGGGTATAAAGTCATAAAGGCTAATGCCGATGCATTCTTTCATGCGTCACCAACTTCCAAGTCAAGTCCAGGCATAACTCATGCCTTGGAGCACATAAGTCACTGCAAGCCTATTTCTGTTTCCTTACTTCGCTTTGGCATTGATGAAAGCATGCATTGATCTTGCTCATGCCAAGGGTGCATCAGACAGGCTCATGCCGTACTTGTATTGCATCATCCTTGTGATGCCAATGGCATATGCAAGCTCACTTAACTTACATACCAAGTAGCTTCCATTCCTAGCCATGCCCAATACGCAATTGGTGCCTACGTCGAACGACTTGATAGGAGGTATGACCATCCAACGAATGGATTGCAACTTGCCTCATCAAGTATGGAAATAATAATTTATTGCCATGCTTTCCTAAGCCAGATGATATGAGTTACGTACCATAATATCGCAATTACCTCGTAATTAGATGATTTGAGCGACAAGGTGTTGAACCACCAGCGCTGCGACTCATTGCGGCTGCCTACGTACCCTCCTCCGTGGCTCGAAGGAATCAAGCACTGACCATAGTTCATCATCGGGACAAGAAACTAAAGTCAACTCGTGTTGCAAGGGCAAAGCCAAGCAATTTTCTAGTCTGAATAGGCCAAAGGGTATTTTACAAATGATGCGCAAAAGTGTGTATCATTGGCCTTTCCATCGTTTTGCACCATGGTGATGCATACTTAGTTCGCAACGCCGCAACAATGGTGCATAAGCATCATGAAGCTCTATCGAGTATGCAACACGTCATAATAATGCTTTCACATCATATAGTGTGTGAAAGATGAGCAAGCTTACGGTTGATGCAAGCGAGGCTACGAGTGTTTGAATACGGTTTTGTATTAACACTTGGTTTACGTAAATCTACGAACTTGTGTTGTTCTCCGTTATTCCTTTGTTGTTGGAAATAGGGCGGAGACCCTATTTTATACAAGTCATTGAGCCTCATTCACGTTTCTCGTGGGAAGTGGAGGTAGTGGAATGATGGAGTAGTGGAGTTGTGTGTCGGTAACACCACGACCGGTCTTGCCCACTTTTCTGTTCATCTCTAACCGTCCATGACCTCCTAACACGTTCTTGTGATGGCGCGTTGCACGCCGCACGTTTGTAAACCGCCGAGACCAATACCCAGTAAGTATCCCCCAGTTTGTGACATGATTGATGTCCGGAATGTGGATCGTGGATCCACGGAAGATAGCATTTAATCTTTGAATTGAATAACTGCGTTATTCGGAAAGTCGATACTTGTGAAGTATCGTGTGTATTTTATGCGTGAGTCTTGCATTACGGTGTGGTAAAGTGATGGGTAATGACTCCTCACTAACCAAATAACTCCCGACCGGGGTTGTATAACCAAATTTGGTGAAGTCGGATGGATGAGATGATGTTTGAGACACTCATCTGCGACCGTTGATGAAATTAGGGTTTTTAAAAGGTGTGCAAGCATCACTCTTGACTTGGTCGAAACCAAGCATGGGAAGGATTTTGTAGAGGACCGACCATGCATGCGTGTTGACGGCATGATGGTGTACACGTCCATGTCTCACCGTTCCTCATGAAGATGCAATCTAGGCCACTCAATTTGACCGTCAAAGAGGAGTGGTTGAGATCGGTTTGCGATAAATTTGCCGCAAAGGAGTTGGAAACCGCATGACATCCCAAGTTTGGGCGTGCGTTTTCCAAGACGACCCATCTTGGTCGGTCTTGGTCGATCATTGGCGTGTAGGTGGTAGGCTAGTGTTCACACCTATGTCTTGACCGTCTCATGAAAACGTGATCTAAGCCACCCAAATCATCCGGTGAAGTTGAGTGGTCGAGATCGATTTAGGATTTGGGAGTGTAACCACGTGAGTTTGGTCGGGCGTTTTGGATTAGCCGGGCATGGTATGCCTTGGCCGACCGCATGAGGAGGTAGATGGGCCCACGGTGGTCATCTTTGGTATGACCGGCCTTGGTTAATCCAATCTGTGACCCTCCATTCGTGCTAGGGAGAAGATGGACGCGCGTGATGACTTGAAACCCTAATTTTGGCTTTCAAAGCCGCGCGACCATGCTCTTTTGGGCGGACGAATTTGTTGTAACCAACCATGGTTGGTTTTGACCGATTGGTCAAGTGTGTGGCGGTCACATGGTGATTGTGTCGACATGCTCCGGGCCCTTTGAGTCTGCATCTACACCCTCCATCTATGCCTGCGAAGATGGATGGTTGAGACCGTTTTGCGGCACATGTAATATGTCGCAAACCCTAATTTAGGGTTTTCCGTCCATAATGCTTGGTATGGATGGTTTCTTGGCAAGCGAAGGCCAATGGTCGACCATGCGGGGTCGGTTGTGTGTATTCCATACACCTTGGGGGTGATGGAATTGATCTCGTGGTCATCCAATCATGCTTGTGGAGTTGGATGACTGCGATCGATCATATATGGCAAGCTAAGGCCGTGGGTATTCCATACCATGCTTGGGGGTGATGGAATTGATCTGTGGTCATCCAATCATGCTTGTGGAGTTGGATGGCTGCGATCGAGATCATATCGGAGATTCGATACTGGTCAAGTAGGGCGCTCAATCGGGCTAGTATAACACACCGAGAGGGGCTCAATCGGGCTAGTATAACACACCGAGAGGGCTCGGGCTAGTATAACACATCGAGAATCGGCATGTACGGGTATTTCGTACATGGTTTCATTATAGTGCTTGGAGGTTCGTGTTACTACGTAAGAGTAACACTCGGTCGTCATGCCACACCGATAATGAGTACGAAATACAGGGTGATATGAAATTCACGAGGAAGGGATTGTTGCTACATGCTCCAACTGGAGGAATTTCATGTATTCACGAGAATGGGATTGTTGCTACATGCTCCATTCTTGGTGAATTAAGTGAGGAGTATCAGTCACTTATAAATGACTTTATCTTTTACAAGATGTCGGCGCATGATTTTACGGTTACTTACAAATTTAACCTTAAACGAAAATCCACCATCAACATTAAGTCCCCCGCCTAGCACATAATGGTTACACTATTGTGTGGTAGGCATGAGATGGTGACATACGAAATGACCAAGCTAGAGTGAATACATATTTCTAGGATAGTTTCACATTGTCGGGCGTTTCCACAGGCTGGTCGGTCTTGATTAAGGATGCGAAGGAAGCGAGGACTTGATCCGGTGAGTCGCTTTGGTTCCTCTTGTACATGTATGAGCTCGGCCGCTCCTTCGGGTGTACTTCCTTAGTTATACACGGCCTTCCTCGGGTATATTTGATAAGCCTTGTTGATTGTTATCCCGAATTAGTAGCCTTCATAGGTGGTAAGTAGAGACTTCTCTTCCTTACGGGATTAATCGACTTGTGAGATTATAAAGAATCATCTCAACGTGGTCGTTTATTCTATATCCCAGGTATCTCGAGTCTTGCTCCGATTTTCGATTAGGTGATCGATAGTTTTGATGATCCTCTTTTTTTTTTTTTTTTTTTTTTGTGTGTGCTCATAACCTCTTCTTCTCTGCAGTTATCATGGAAGCGGTAGACGCTCATTGTTGCTTCCCCGGAAAGAAGTTTTGAAGTTGACAAGCTTTGAAAACCATGCGCATGGAGAAGTGATGGCTAAGATCGATCTTCCTCTTCGTGAAGTCGGGTTGTGCTATACGGGGGATGTCTATCTCCCACCTTCGTATTGTCGGAGGACGTATCTGTGCACTTTCATTGCAATTGACATGGAGGAGCGGCGGAGGCGCGAGGAAACGCTGCGAGACACTAGTAAGCGCAAGGGCGGAGAGATTTGCGGCGCGGTTGAAGAGGCGGAGAGTTGAGCATGAACGACCCCGAATGAAGGCAAGTGTGATTACCCGGTTCGGGACGGCGTGATAATCCTTGATTACGATCTGAGACGAACACAGAATATTCGAAGGCAATTTGCGTGGCCCCTGGTGTTGCTATGCCCTTTGATGCTCCTGCTGAAGATGTTGGGATGGAGTGCGCTGCTGCTGCTTTGGTGGGGATGCCGATGCGAAGTTGAGGAAGATCCGGAGGAGGTGCATCGACGGGTGACGGGTGACGGTGATGTGGGCGAGACCGACCCTCTTGATGATTGAAATTTCTTTTGTTTTGTTTTTCTTTCCAAGTATATTCTGCATGCTCGAACATCTTCCTTGTACTCGGTGGTGAGTTCAAGGTTTTTCTTTTGATTATTTGAATAAAGCTTTCCTTTACAATCCTTTGCCAAGATCAGAATCGAACCTTCTCGGGCGCAAGGGTGCGCCTTCATACATAATTCTTAGTGATAAAAGAAGTTATACTTTGTAATGGAATATCCACGGACCTGTGATGCAATATCTTCTGGCTTTCTTTGGGCAGATGGCTCAAATCATTTTCCGCACACGTTATTTATTTCCTTCATCCCGTGAGATGTTTGTTTAGGGTTTCTTTTCTTGCTCGATTGGATTTGATTTAAGGTGACTCGGGGGTTGGTGTTTTTAGGAGTAAAGAGGTTCTCGGATGAAAATAATGCTTCAATTGAAAATTGAAAATTGAAACCCTAGCTATGAATGCAAGTATTGCAATCATTTTTGGAGGGATTACAAATATGACATGAAATTATAAAAGGAAACACTGTTGGAAAAATATAGCACGGCGTTTTAAGGTGTGTAGGATCTTTGGAAAGTGGTAGCACAGTATCTTAAGTTCGGTAAGGTTTGAGCCATCGTGAGTGAACTGTTATGCCCTCCGGGTTATCGGCGTTGATGAGCTTGCGGTAGCCACCTAGGATAACATCTGCTGCAGTACGGTTCATCTTCTCTTTTGGTGGGTGAGTCGGGTAGAGTGGTCATCTTCACCGTCATGTTTCCAACATTGAATGTAGTCGCCTTCGTCACTAGGTCTCCAATTCCGAATGGGTTTGAGCGTGCGGACACTTGGACCTTGGCCTTGTTGTCTTTGACCAAGACAAGCTTCTATGCTCTGATAAAACGTTTGAAAGGGGCGGCTTCCCATTCACATCTCCTAGCCGGGGTTGGTTTGTCGGTTGGAGCCAGTCCCAGGACTTGTCAGAATGAGGGGCGGTAGTTTGCAAGGAGGGTTGTGTGATGAGACTTACTTGAGACCGGAACCTTTCAGTGTATGCCGACAGGCTCTCTCCGAAGTTGTGTCATATTGGCAAGTTGTTGGTGCGGCGGCGGACGGTCATCGGGTAGTCCGGAAGGCGTGTTGGAGACTCTTTCAGGTATCGAAACCGGTAGAGGACAGACTTCCAGTATGGCTTTGTTGTCATGCGTCCAAGAGCGCCCTAGGATCATGTCGTAGTTGGGATGATCTTTGACTACATAGAACTTTGCTCGTGTTGAGGCATCTCCCAATTTGACTTCAAGGTCGATGCATCCATACGCATCTCTAAGCTCTCCTCCTGAATCTTTGACCACAGTTGGGTGACGAGTAGCCTCCTGCTTCGAAATCTTTGCCGCTCTCAAGGTCTTGACAGTAATGATGTTAAATTCGGAAGCCGTATCGATCAACGCGTTATCAAACTCAACGCCTCTCAAACGAGTGACGGTTAGGAGTCCCCAGTTCCCTTTGCTCGCATCTTTCAGGAAAGACTGAGGTTCTTGGACCGGTTCGGGATACGACGCCTGCCTGACACAACGTGGTTGAGGGCCGCAAATATGTCTTGACGCTGCCCCTTGGAGAAATATAAGATTTCACACATGTGCTCCATCATAGATTGTACGGTCTTGCGAACAGAGTCCCCAGAAATCATGCAAGTTCTGATAGGTAGAGGATCTCTATGAACACCTTCGTTTCCAAGTGGAGTTCCCTGTCTCTACCTTTTCCCTGAATATTTGTTTCAACTTTGTTGCAATCTTTGGTTGGATGATGGACGAAACTGTGGTAGCAACGGTATCGGGATCTGCTATTTCTTCCTCGGTCGGAGGGCGCTTTGATAGGGGGTAGTTTTACGGCATCATCTTGGATCCACGCTTCCAAGAGCTCTATCACTTCATTCATGGGAAAAGGAAAACCCGTGTCTTTGGCGTTTTGTGCGGGGAGTTTTGTCTGTTCCTTTTCGAGACGAAGTCTTGTGTGCCGAGGATGTTCTCTTGGTTTGTTGTTAAGTTATCGAAGCTTTCCTCTTTTCTCCTCCGCTACCACACTCACGAAGGGCCGGTGTTGTATTGTTTGTTTGTGAGGCGCTTTGCTTCCTCGACTTTCACGCAAATCTTCACTTCGAACAACTCTACGGGTTCTTTCTAGTAGTCTTTGGTGCGATTGTTCTTGAACGTTTTGCGGCTTCGTGGAGTTGAGAGAATGTTTGAAAGCCCAGATTCTCTAACGGAGGCGCGGTATATGGGTATCATCCCATTGATGCATGATTCCACCAATTGCCGTTCGGTAACATTCGGGTCGTGACAGTCCAGTGCTTGGGTTGAATCTTTTAACGAAGTCGTTGGGATGTTCATTGTTCGTGGAGAATTCTTCCCAGTGAAAAACGTGATTTGTTCGGACACGAAGAAATACTTCCTGTAGAAAGCACCGACCATCTCGCTCCAATTGGATATCTTTGTTAGGCGCAATGTTGTTGTACCAGTGTATGCCCTCCCCGTGAGTGATTTTGAGAATTCTTTTAGGCGTAAAACATGATTGTATTCATGTTCCCCCAAGGCTTCAAGAATCGAGAAATGTGTTCACGAGCATTACCGATACCGTCGTAGAGGGGAGAACTTGGGAGAGGTGTAACCTCTTGGTAGAGGAATCCGTTGCACATCTTGAGGGTACGGCAGGTGATGTTGGTGTACGTCCATTCGGTCCCCTTTTCCTCGATTTTGGAGAAGTCGCTCTAGATCTTCACGCGTAATGAAGTTGGAAGGCGGCCTCTCTCCCCTTGGCGCTCGGGAGCAACACGAGTTTCTTCATTCATGTGAGTCAGTGGAAACACCTGCTCGGGTGTATTGAATGCATCTCTCGCCGACTCAAGGGTTGCGTGAATCTTGCGGCAATCGTTCGGTCAAAGTTTTAAGGAAAGTGAGTACCTCTTTACGAGTTGCGGCCATATCTGTTTGAGTTTTAGCAAGAATTTCTGTTTCTCCATCAAGTCTTGCAATGGTACTAGACGGCGGCCTTCCTCTTGTGTCTCGGCTCCTCGTCTGATGGAGGAGTGAAAGTTGTTGCTGCGGTAACCTTTGGAGGCGTTACGCTCGAAGAGATGCCAGGATTTTGGTGCTCCCAGCTCACAGTGATGGGAGGTGTTACACCTGCGGGATGTCTCTGCTCCGCTAGTGTTGGTGATAGAAGTGACGGCTCCACGAGATGTATTGACCGCTGTAGCTCCACTGACGGGTACATCAACACCGGAAGTGTCATCCATGCTGGCTCCATCAGAGTTGATTGCTGATCCGGACCTCAGTTCCACCATCTTGGAATGAATTCTTTGATTGAATTGGTTCTAAGATCTACCCTTTTTGAAATTGATGAAATTGAATCGGATTTCAAAGAAATTGATTTTACGGCGAGAGATTAATCTCCTTTGTGGTCGCCAATTGTTGATGGGTGAAAACTACTCCTGAAAATTTGGTAATTTGGGGTGTGGATGAGGAATGAATCTAAACCTTCAACAAATGCACGCGGTGAGTGCTTGTAGATTCGAGAGATCAATGCGTGCAAGTCAGGCCTAAACCAAGAAATGGCCGTTCAGGACTTGTTTCGGTCACAAAGTGAAGGAGATGGGGTTGATCTTAGGGAGGAAGCGAAGAAGGTGTTGAGATTGTGAAGGTGTTGGCTTGCTTATGACATAATGAGAAAGATGAGCAAGCTTACGGTTGATGCAAGGAGGCTACGAGTGTTTGAATACATTTTTTGTATTAACACTTGGTTTCGTAAATAGAACTTGTGTTGTTCTCCGTTATTCTCTTGTTGTTGTTGGAAATAGGGCGGAGACCCTATTTTATACAAGTCATTGAGCCTCATTCACGTTTCTCGTGGGAAGTGGAGGTAGTGGAATGATGGAGTAGTGGAGTTGTGTGTCGGTAACACACGACCGGTCTTGCCCACTTTTCTGTTCATCTCTAACCGTCCATGACTTCCTAACACGTTCTTGTGATGGCGCGTTGCACGCTGCACTTATAAACCGGAGACCAATACCCCAGTAAGTATCCCCAGTTTGTGACATGATTGATGTCCGGAATGTGGATCGTGGATCCACGAAGATAGCATGTAATGCTTTGAATTGAATAAGCTGCGTTATTCGGAAAGTCGATACTTGTGAAGTATCGTGTGTATTTTATGCGCAGTCTTGCATTACGGTGTGGTAAAGTGATGGGTAATGACTCCTCACTAACCAAATAACTCCTGACCCAGGGTTGTATAACCAATTTGGTGAAGTCGGACGGATGAGATGATGTTTGAGACACTCATCTGCGGCCGTTGATGAAATTAGGGTTTTTAAAGAGGTGCGCAAGCATCACTCTTAGCTTGGTCGAAACCAAGCATGGGAAGGATTTTGGAGAGGACCGACCATACATGCGTGTTGACGGCATGATGGTGTGCACGTCCATGTCTCACCGTCTCATGAAGATGCAATCTAGGCCACTCAATTTGACCGTCAAAGAGGAGTGGTTGAGATGATTTTGCGATAAGAAATTGATGCCGCAAAGCCGCGCGCCATACCCTTGACATCCCAAGTTTGGGATGACCTCCAAGACGACCGGTCTTGGTCGGTCTTGGTCGATCATACCAGCGTGTAGGTGGTAGGCTAGTGTTCACACCTATGTCTCAGTTATCCATGAAACGTGATCTAAGCCACCAAATCATCGGTGAAGTTGAGTGGTGAGATCGATTTGCAATTTGGGAGATGTAACCGCGTGAGTTTGGTCGGGCGTTTTGGATTAGCCAGGGCATGGTATGCCTTGGCCGACCGCATGAAGGAGGTAGATGGGCCCACGGTGGTCATCTTTGGTATGGCCGCCTTGGTTAATCCAATCTGTGACCCTCCATTCGTGCATAGGAGAAGATGGACGCGCGTGATGACTTGAAACCCTAATTTTGGCTTTCAAAGCCGCGCGACCATGCTCTTTTGGGCGGACGAATTTGTTGTAACCAACCATGGTTGGTTTTGTTGTGGATTGGTCATGTGTGTAGCGGTCACATGGTGATTGTGTCGACATGCTCGGGCCCTTTGAGTCTACATCTACACCCTCCATCTATGCCTGCGAAGATGGATGGTTGAGGCTGGTTTTTGCGGCACATGTAATATGCCGCAAACCCTAATTTAGGGTTTTCCGTCCATAATGCTTGGTATGGATGGTTTCTTGCAAGCGAAGGCCAATGGTCGACCATGCGGGGTGTGTGTGTATTCCATACCGCAGGGGTGATGGAATTGATGCGTGGTCATCAATCATGCTTGTGGAGTTGGATGACTGCGATCGAATCATATCCGGCAAGCTAAGGCCGTGGGTATTCCATACCATGCTAGGGGGTGATGGAATTGATCTGTGGTCATCCAATCATGCTTGTGGAGTTGGATGACTCGCGATCGAGATCATATCCAGAGACTGATACGGTCAAGTCCGGGCGCTCAATCGGGCTAGTATAACACCGAGAGGGGCTCAATCGGGCTAGTATAGTGTTTGGAGGGCTCGGGCTAGTATAACACACGAGAATCGGCCTGTACGGGTATTTCGTACATGGTTTCATTATAGTGCTTGGAGGTTCGTGTTACTCGTAAGAGTAACACTCGGTCGTCATGCCACACCGATAATGGCTTTACCGTCCAAGCTTTGAAGCTTAAGGCGCAATCCTCTTTAATGCACCTTTAACCAACTACCCCTCCTTATATATGTCTTGTTGACATTTCTACGTATAAAAGTTGGGGAGCACTTTGACATGCCTGTTTCACTATTCATGACCATTATGTCATGCACCATGATGGTGTGTCATTCGGTTCTAGCCCATTGGCCAACTTGAATATTGCACCATGATGGTGCAACATTACTCTCAGCCAGCTATCACTGGCGTGATGCACCACGATGATGCGATATTGACTGTTGGCCAATATAACCCGTGTAATGCACCAAGATGGTGTGATATTGGTTCTAGAGTCTAGACCAATATTCCTCTTAGCATGCAACATAAGCTTGAGATGAAGCTTCATCTCATGCCAACATGCACCATGATGGTGCGTTATTCAGTTCTAGCCCATTGGCCAACTTGAATATACTTTCGGCCAACCACCTTTGGCGTGATGTACCGTCATGGTGCGATATTAGCTCTAGACCAATACTCCTCTTAGCACGCAACATAAACTTGAGATGAAGTTTCATTTCATGCCAATGACGCATCTTTGAGCATGCACCATGTGATAAGTGCGGGTATTACAATATCGCAAATTCGACCAAACCATGGATAGATTGCATGAAAAACATCACCCATTTAAGACTAAATCGTATAAATCTTTCCAAGCCGTATTTGGGTTTGTTCTTCAATGGCGAAGGACAAACACAATTCGAAATTCGAAATCCAAAGTCTTTTCCAGTAGCAAGTACCGGGTCCACTAGAGAAAATCTCCTAAGAGTTGAACATGGGTTTTACGCCGGCCTGTCCGAGCCTCGCACAACTTGCACTACGACAAGCAAAGATAGGTTTGTAACTGAAATCAAGTTCTTTCTTCAGTGACTGTGACTCTAACATATATCAGTGATCAAAGACAACAAAGAAGAAGTGATTTGTCGACTCTTATCACATGTAAACAATGCCTGGATTCTGAACTAGTTGTCGAGGTGTTTGAAAGTATTGATCAATTTGTTCTTGATTGATGCAATTGTTCTTGATCGATGTATTCATAATCGTTCAAGGGTGAAAGGAAATACGGTAATATGATTCAATAAAGGGCATATATCTTAGGACACCCTTTATCCTTCTACCTATATATAGAATAATCCCAATGCAACCCCTTCAAATTTCATGCAGGTGGCAACACCTCAGCCTCCTACGCCTTCTTCTTCAAGCACCAGGTGAAGAAGTAGCCCCAATGAAAAACTCACTTCAGCAAGGGTGATAGGATTCTGGGTGTATTTAGGACTTGTTTGGTCTCATTGGTTCACTATTATATGGTAGCTAGTTGAGAGCACACAGTGAGGTTGAGCAAACCCGCAAAAAGAAAACAAGTTCGAGCTTCTAAACGATCATAATCTAGCAACATAAATAGATAGGAAATTACTATATAGCAGGCAACGACTTGACAAAAAGAGAACAAGCATGTTATACCTATAATCACCTCTTACACCATTTTCATTTTATGGATTAACAAAAAAACTAAACAGTAACCGAATTCATAATTTGTGAAAATGTGTTCGAAAATGAATCGTTAAAATACAATTCCTGGAAAATGCTTCATGTAGAAACTAAAGACTATATCTGCAACCGGAATATAGATACAAGATCTAAAAAAATAAAGGCTTGGTATATGTTGATCATTTGCTCCAGTGATTTTTCTGGTGAAGATTGAAGAGTTACGAATGAAGCTTGTATCTCTCTCACTATATTGGATATTAAACCAACTTCAGAAGGAATGGGTTAGCTTTCTAATAAGCGAAAGGAAGGGGTTTGTCATTCCAGTGGTAATATGCCAGAAGAAAAATTATGGCGATCATCATTATAAACCAGAAGCCTTGAAGTACAAAAACCAAAATCGTCAATCCTGTAGAACACACACAAGTCTAATTAATACGTAAGCAAATAACCAAATATTAGATAAATAAATAAAACGAATAACTCTCACGCCGATTGCTGCATGCTAGTACAAGATATCATGTCTGATCCAACAATATATTTATCGGTTCCTATAATCTCCAACGAGGTGATCACCTAGTTTGGCATCCTAAATGAACGAGAAGGTTTTAAAAGAAAAAGCATACCCTTAAGTGTCGTGTCTTCTTCGACTTTGGTCACCCTAATACTGGAGTCCATGGAAGCAGAGACCAGCAACCTGCAGTTAGATGACAAATGATTCACGTCAACACTACTTGACTAGCTTAAAATGAGCTACAAGGATATAATAGGGGCAAGTGCTGCGCAGCATTGTTTATGAGAAAAATAAAATAAAATTACAACCACTGATAGTTTGAAGCAAGGATGCGGACCTAGAATCTTCAGAGAACTTCAATGCAGTAACTAGACCAAGGTGTGCTTTCTTAATTATTGATGCCACTCGTGTATTACTGGATTTGTATATAAATACATCCCCTTGGATTGTTCCGCTGCATGTTTACCAATTTGAAAAAGAGAAAAGGCCAATCAGATTCCTGATTAGATTAAATGTCAAGTGATAAAGTAGATTAATATCTTTATAACATAAATAAATGAATTCAATCCCAGAAGTGAGCTCCACTTGACCAGGGGTAATAAGAAATATATGCAACACATAAAAATGTGACACTTTCATGTCAGTTTCTTTCAGTTTTTCTGATAGAAGACACTTAATTCCTAGTTTGCAGAAGATCCTACATGGGTTAATAAGATAAATATTTCAGTGAAGTATTATTAGAAGAAATGCCAGATACCTAAGGACCGGAAACTTGGGCAACTGAATGAACCATCAGAAGTAGAGTTTCTCTGAATAAAGGCAATACAGTCAGTGCCTATCAGTTCTCGCACACAGACACAGGACACAAAGCTATAAACAAGATCTCTGTGTTTAAAGGAAAAGATTAAATTTTCATCCGGCAATTCTATCTGGGGTCGAAAAAGAGGGTCATGAGACTAAAGACACCGTAGGATAAGGACAAGCAGTAAAAGGAAACTTTTACATGGAAAGGTGTTCTCCGTCAGGAGATATATTGAACGCAGAAATAGGGTCGCGCACTAGGTGCTTCGATGACACTCTCATCCATGAGGATGTGTCAAAGGACACGATACTGCCTCCACGATCTACACCAACAATATAAACAATAATCAGCCAAGTAAATCAGAGTGAAAGTAAAAAAACAACTTTTGCATCCGCTGATATTTTACCTCTCATTGCTGTAATGTAAAGAATCTGGGTGCCATTACCATTCACGGAAAATCTGCAGGAGGTGAAAACCTCATCCTGGAATGACAAATATAGAAAATGAACTCAAATTTCAAGAGCAGAAAACAAAATTAACTGAGGAAGCAGGCATTTCTGGCCTCCAAGCCAATAACTAACTTCTCACATTTTCCCTCAGTAAAGAAGCTACAACCGTTGCTGTTTCTACATCCCAAATCCGACACGGACCACCTCCCAAGGAGACAAGGAACCTCCCATCAAGACTGTATGACAAGAAAATAAATATCAGAATTTTTCCTACATACAATAAAGCATAGCTTAATGCCGTCCAATCTTATAGAAGAAAATTAGTTAACCTGAAATCCAGATCCTTCAGAGTTGGGTGAGCATCAGCTTTATCAATAATAAGTGCCATACTAGGCCACTTGAAGACTCTCAAGTGGCCATCCTGTACAAATTTTTTAAGGGATTGTATAAAATATCAACTGGATTGTAAGACACCTGTTTAATATTACCAAACTTTACATTTATTAAACATCCGTATGCCGTATGGGGAAAGGCTAATGAGAGAGCATGAAGAAAAGATAGAAGATAATTGTTTAGTGAGATGATTATATTACCTCACTCCCAACAGCAAGTGCAGAACCTTCCTTGTTAAATGCCAATGCTAACTGTTGCCCAACATCTTCCAATTCTGTAAGCACCCTCTCAGAAGCTCTCAGGCCCAAATCATTTGTTTCCATGCTCGTTGGTACATTCCACTCGAACCATCTACATGATAATTTCACTATATGAAGTTGACAGAACTTAGTAATTTGATAGTTACTACTATCCTAGAGGAAAGAAATCGGTAGAACACATCAAATTTATACCAAATACATGTTCCTCATAAGCTGGAACCATTGTTCATATTTAAAATTCCGTGAGAGCATGAATATGGGACGAGACAGTGACAGGGAAAACTCAAAAATAAAATACAAGTGAGCGCGATTCCAACTAAACCGAAATGGGACAGAGATCTAATTGACAAAGATACACCATACCAAAATAAATGGAAATCCATAGTGCTCTGTGATTCTTCTCTAAACTAGTCATAACATTCATGACCAAACATGATAGTGAACTGCGCCATTTGGGAGAACCTTGTACAAAATGAATCTAATTATGGAAGTGGCCAAAGCTTGTAGATAATATACTTCATTCTTATCATCGGAAACTACTTGTTGAATCTAAAAATACTTGTGTACGACCAGATAAGATCTGTTCAACACTAACTAACGTTACATAGTTGTTACAAGTTGAAGAAATACCTGCAACTTTCAGGGAACGCACAAATAAGGCCATCTCCACCTGGATGAACTGCCATCCTATAAGGTAAAAGATTACCAGTCCCATGCCTAGCCACCTGAAGCTCAAATTACAACCCATCTTACAAAACTTGAAGACAACAAAATCAAATTTGACCTCTAATCAACATAAAACCTATATGAAAGCACTAACTACAACAACAGATTTGATTGCACAAACACTTCTCAGCTGACGATTCAAATCCGTATAATTCCACATCACTTCATAAACTAGTATAATGTTATCAAGGGAAACATGATTGTACACTACTAACGAATCAATGAGGAGATCTAATGTGATCCTAATTTTCTAAAGGAAAAAAAATAATAACTTACCGGAGTTTCGGAGAGAGAATTTGAAGAGGAATCGAATTGGGTTAGAAGTAAAGAATTTGGAATCCCACTACTTCCTGCACCACCACCACCAGAAAGAACCAACCATGAATTCTTCTTGTTAATTGTTTCTTCTGCAGGTTCACTCTTTTTCTCTTCTTTTTCTTCTTCTTTTTCTTCTTCTTGTTTTTGAGGATGGTTTTTCTTATTATAGAGATCCCTCAATGGAACCCAAGCAGCTCCATAAAGAGGAACTCCATACTTTTGACAATTTGCTTCCCCCATTCTTTCTTTCTGGGTCTCACTTGATCGCTGGATTTGGGTTTTCGCTGAATTGAATTGCAGCAGTTTTGGTTTTGGTTTTTACACCGACGAAAGAAGAATAAACAGCAGGGACTGAGAGTTTATTTCTAGGTCAATTACTGAGTTAACACGGTATTCATTTCCACCGATTTTATTAGGATTTGCTATAGGCGCCTGATTTTTGATAAATGGAGCCGGAATCAGTTCTTCTGCAACCATACTGTAGTTGAAAGTTGTCACGAATACTCACGATAAGTGAGGTGTTTGGATACCAGAAGTAGAAGCACTTCCAGAAGCAGAAATCAACCCCAAAAATCAGAAATAAAAATAAATTGTTTCACAAAAAGTTGACTTTTTTGCATCTAGAATTGTTTCTGAAATTGTGTACCCAAACTGATTTCTGACTATTTGCTTTAAGAAGTCAAAAAAAAAATATTCTTAACCGGAATCCAAATTAATAGGTGAGTAACATTTGTAAATCAGAAACGAGTTGAGAATGAAGTTAGAGTTTTAAGTGCTATAACAGTAGGGTTTACTGATCAATAACTTATGACGTCCAATTCTATTATTCTCATTTACAGTTACCACTAAGTATTAAGTTTCCAAAGTTCATTTTTTGTTCTCTTTAATTGTCGTATTCGATTGACATAATGAAAAGATAAAATTTTATTTACCGGTAATTTTTTATATCGATAGTGCTTGAATATGTAATACATTGTAAATTGGTTAGCATTGTCACGCATTACTGTGATATGTAATGAATATTGAATAATGCAACCACAGTATATTTTAGTGCATGTCGAAAATACAATTTTTTAGACGCTTGTTTGCAGTACTCTCTGTGTTTGGAAGTGTATCCTCTTGTTTTCCTAGCGTTGTTTGAGATGCTGGTGTAAAAAATTTAGTGTGAAATTGCTACTACATATAAAACCAACATGCAACAAGAAAATACAGGTGAAAATCGATTTTAAGTGTGTTTGAAGTTGTATCCTCTTATTTGCTTAGTGTTGTATGAGAGGAGAATACATGATTAGCCATGTGTTGTTTCCCTCTGTTTATATACCATCAATCTATAAGTTTATAGTCTTGTTATTTTTATTTTGAAATCAATTTATAAGTTTCTTTGCTTTTCTTCTTTTGAAATCAATCTATTAGGGATATATTATCATGGCTCGAGCTTTTGTTCAAAGATTCATATTTTCTGCCGATAGTTTCAACGAAGATGATAAAAGTGCTAGCTGTGTAAATCACCAACCCTCCCTTGAAGCCTTGATATTGGATCCTAGTGACCATAATTCCCATATCCTCTTATACCTCCTAGATTAATTGGACATGTTTTATGGTTTCAGAAATAACCATCGAGATGTTGGTCTACAAGGTCAATTTGGTCAGAGACGATTGGGAGTGGTTCATGTGGGTATATCCGGTTGTGCCTATATAGGCATGGAAACTGGAGAACCTCTGAGTAACTGGATTCTAAATTTGATAGAAGAGTTTGAAGCACATGTATCTTATCGCTTTTACGTCTTCAAGATGCAAGTTGATTATAATGTGTTCCTTGGAGTACTGAGAAATTTACCAACCATTCACCTGAAAAAATTTTCAGTCACTCGGAAGATATGTCGGCGATACGACAAATTTTTCTCTCGCGACCAAGGAAGGGATCTGGTATCAAACTAAGGTAAATCATCCCGTTGTTTTTGTCCATATTAATTTACTAGAACCTTGTTGTTAGAGCATTGCTCGGTCACACACAAATTGAACACCACCACTAAAAACAGATCTCTTCAATCCAGAACCTTTAAAAAATCCAATGCTAAGATACATGTTGTTTGGGTTTAGCATCCAATGATAGATCATCTCAGGAATCGTCACATCTCCAAAAAAAATTCAAATATCATAAGATCTACAAACCACATATGAATCCATCTAGGATCGTACTTAGTATTCCATTGCACTTCTGGTTGATTCTTCCCATATAACTTATGAGTATCTGAAGTATCCAAAAGATATAAGGGCTTCTTTTCCCAGAAACAGTTGCAACACTATCAATGTTTATTTTTGCAAATAAAAAACAAAATAATACCTTGAGATAATACTGGACCAATAAATGTACCCCTTCTTGCTCCCCGGATTTCACACTGAACAAAATAGAAAATGTTTTAACTAACCAACTTTGATAACAAATCAGTACATGTATCGAAATCTCTAATTCATCATGAGACTCCAGAATAGAAATTCTCAATGAAGACTATTAACAATTACATATACAGAAAAGAAGAAAGAAAAGGCAACTAAATTATAGGTTCCTCGGCTCCGTAATAGTAAAATTCAACCAAGTGGGAAACCTAAACATAACCCAAAAAAATTTAGGGTTTTAGTTCACTGTATTAATCGGTCAAGTTAATTATAAAATCATTATAAAAACCCTAATAAAACGAAATTGGTCTACTATTATTCAATTACATCTGAAAAGGCGAGCGTACCCAAATATACCTCAAGCTAAAACTTTTCCTACCTATAAGTGCTTTCTCTGAAAGTGATTGTCTATGGACAGAGTCGAGACAATGCAACTAATCGGTTCACACTTCGTGTGATCGTCTATGGATACGAGATCGAGACAATACAACAACGAAGTATGTTTACTTGATAAAAAGGTTCAGACTTAACCAGACACAATAGGATTGCTTATCAAGTAAATAGGAATTAACGTTTGTGTAATTTACTTTAATTATAATAAAACAATTATAATGCGGAAAATAAAAGTAAATGACACATCAAGATTTTGTTAACGAGGAAACCGCAAATGCAGAAAAACCCCGGGACCTTGTCCAGAATTGAATACTCTCAGGATTAAGCCGCTATACAAAATTAAACCAACTTCGTATAGTTGAGACCAAGCAACTAAACCTATAGTTCACCTAGTTCCGTCTGTATCCCACGCCTCCAACTTATGAATAAGTCACGTACTTGGAACAATTCCTTTGGTTCGTATTCCAAACAGTAAAGGAACAACAAATCTGTTTGGTAGCAACTCTCTTCAACCAAGTGATGTGAGTTCGACAAAGGTTCTTCTGTTTATCTCAATAAACTCCTTCGTCAGGTTCTTAGATCTATCTTATTCTCAATTACCAAAGGTAATTGTTAAGATTTTGCAATCAATACTTTTAATCACAAAGATTGTATTGATACTGATCTACACAACTAATCAATCTAATCTATCACAAGGATAAACCGATTATAGTTGGATCCTCTATACCGAAACAAGTATTGTGCACACCAAAGATTATGAACCCCAAATCAAAAATCTTCAATATCTTCTTTGTCTTCAAATATTCTTAGATCTTCAATAAACGCCTGCACACAACAACTTGAATCTCTTGTGATCAATCACGCACAGAACGGAGTCTGTTAACAATGGATTATCATAAGACGTCTTTAGATCTACAAACAGTCTAAAGATCCATGTCGAAACTTCGATCTAGTTTGAGTGAATCTTATATCAAAAGAGAATATTCTCAAGCATAAACAAACTAGGTGCAATCAAAGTTCAACCACCGTTAGTCAATCAAATCAATCGAAAACACAAGATAAACCGCAATTATCTAGTTTCCCACCAACGGTACTAATAGAGCTTCTTAATCCCAGAGAAGACTTTAAACTGAGCGGCCGTAAGAGATTTCGCCTAATTAGGTTACTCTCCTCTCCGAATAGGAGGCTTCACCCAGTAACAACACAACCGAGGAAGTTTGCTGTCACGAAGGATTAGTTTGCTAGAAATGCAAACTTCAAGTATTTATAGACAAGGAAGTTTGGACACCAAGGAATTTCCAAAACCGAAAATATTCTCAAGATATGCAATATATTCCAAATTCGGTTTCCATAATTCCTGGAAATGCTCTGTCCAAAATATTGACCGAAAATATCCAACTTGTAAATGCACATTACTAATTCTCATTTTCCTAAAATAAAATTAAAAACCTTAAATAAAATATTCTTAACTTATTTATGTTTCGATCCTGGGATTTTCTTCCTTTAGCTATTAAGGAATAACTTTGAACAATTAAAGATAAGCATTATTGCACATGTTCAAAGTATGTCGACATCCTTACTCTGTAAATCCTCTTTCATACTTACAATCTTGAAACCGATTTTCCACACTTCCAAACAAGTTTAGAATTGGTTCATCTGACTTTCAAGAACTATGTGATTGATCAAGAACACTTAATCACCAATCATGGGTTTAACTGTTCTACCAAAACAAGTTTCGGTTCTACCTCCATGTGAGTACTGTGCATAGTCACACTAGATTTCCAAAATTCGGTTGACTAGGTACTAGGATCGGTTCCCCACATATATATGGTATCTAACTTGAATGCGTTGCACATGTCCATAGGATCGGTACCCCTTTGCCTAAAAACGTGTTGCACATGTCAATAGGATCAGTTTCCCTTTCTGCTAAAACATGTTGCACCTCATACAAGGATCGATTCCCGTTTGTGATGTGTTGCACCTCTTACTAGGATCGGTTCCTCTTTACCCAGAGTCGGTCTTACACAAAATCACAAACTCGATCATACCATCTCAGGTGATTACTTAAGATCGGTTTCACTAATAAAAGTCATACCAATACATAAGTCAGGCCTTTGTGAATAGTTTTACCAAGAACACAAACAAGTCATGAGCGGTTATACTAATCACACATATTGGTTGTTCACAAGATTTGCAATGAATAACAATACCAATAACGCCTAGCGATTTCCTTTTCGATTCACAAAACAAGTTCATGAATTTACTTCCTTAAAACACATGTAAAACATTGTTTCCTAGGATGAAATCCTCACCTCATACCCATACATAATCACAATAGCATTTAAACGATTATGTCGATGTCTTATCTACAAAGTTTAATGGTTAAGCAATAAACCTCGCATTGTATTCCTTAATACTATGTCTATCTAAAGTGTTCATCCTTCGCAGTTTTGTTTTCAATATGCACGAATACGTTAGGGAATGAAACAGTTCAAGTCAAATATCACTAACCTCAAGTGGAAGGATAATATTGTCGTTGTAGCTTCTTACTTCTTCACTTCTTCAAGTCTTCGCAATACTTGTAATGTCTCATATCCTAATACTTTCAAGCTAACCTATACGAAGTTGACTCTAGTACATAATCAAGCGAATCTTTAAATGAGTTTTGATTCACTAAAATATGACAACCAAACTTGACATACCAACGCTTGGTGGCATCAACCGAGCTATGCTCTAACAACATCATGTGCATTATTCATTTGCAACAGATTAGGAAACTCAATAACCCACAATGTTCAAGAAATGATGAGAATACAATACATATAAGCTTCCCTGCTATGTGATCTACAGTCAAAATTATTATGAATATACCATACTTTTTCTTCTTTATTTAGTTCTGTCCTCACAAAAGATAAATCTACAGTCTCATTTTGATGCAATTTGATCCAAATCATACCTCGGTGAAGTCATCACTAAGAGTATGTAAGAATGCATTCTGTTAGTCCATTTCATAAATTCTGATATAGCGAAAATAACGTTGCTGGATAAGTATACGGTTTTACCAACAAAACAAAAAAGTATATTTTTTATTCAAGCTAAGAGTTTGGACTGCTTTAGTTCTGTTTTCTGCAGTAAATTGCATTTCACAGAGAGTTGTGATATCCCCTCTTAGGCCCATTCCTATGTACATGGCAAACATCAGATCTTGCCATATATGCACCCACTATGGGTATGCCAAAGTGCCAAACATATATGCCTATATGTCAATTATAACATATAGGCATACACGACAGACTTTCCAGCGAGCGATAGAGACTCCATCGCTAGATGGTCTAAATATCGCTCGTTGGTCATTCCATCACTAGTCAAGATGTCGCTCGCTGGTCTGATCATCGCTCATCAGTTCCCCATCCAACGGCTACAATTTCCCCACTCTATAAATACCTCATTTCAACTCACACCATAATTTCTAAATCTCTCTAAAATTTCTCAATCTCCAATTATTTTCATTACTCTTCAAATTCCTCAGAGAACATGGTTGATAATATGAACATGGATGAGTTCGTAGCAAACCAACATGCTGCCAAAAATCAAAGAGTCGTTAATCGTGCTAATGTGCGAAGTCGAATTAGGAGGCGAGTACCAAAATTTACTACTGCGGAAAATGAATGTATTTGCAGGAATTTTGTTTCTTTTACTGAGACTTTATTCGGAGATGCATTACATCCCCAAACATTGTGGCAAAGGATTTTTGGGAAATTTCAAGAACAAACAATGAACCACAATAATCGTGATGTTTCAGGGTTGAGTCATCGCTTCACTATAATCAATCAGGAAGTTACTAGGTATGTTGTTTTACTTCAGCAAGAAGGTCCAAACTTGAGGGATGGTGAAACCATGATGGAACTTCAACAAAGGTGTCGTGTGGAATATCGTCGCATCTACGAAGAAGACTTCCAATTTGGAAGTTGTTTCGAGATTTTAAAATATATGCCCAAATCTTGTCCAATATTTATGTTTTAATTACTTATTGTCCACTTAAGTCTAAGTATTAATTTTTAATATTTGTTTAAACTATTAAATGTATCTCTAATTAAAATGTAAGATTGGATTAAGAATATAATTAAACTTAATTTTTAACAACACTTGTCAAATTGTCAAATTCATTAAACTTCGATATAATCATCAATAATAGTCATTTTACAAGACATAAAACTAGACAATAATAATTTGAAATATAGACTTTAAAAATAAATACTCGGGACAATGTTCTTCATCTTGTTAATCTTCTTCATTTCACAAAACTTCCAATCAATGCGCTCATGAATAGAGTTTCCTTTGTTTATCTTCTTCTTTGGATTCAAATTTGTTTTGCCTTGATTTTCCTTGCCTTAACTTTTCTTTGCCTTTTTTTAATTGCGGTTTTGACTTGGTTAATATCCAAAACTTAAAGACTTCTTTGCTTCTTACCTATTTCTTTATAACTATCACATATCTTCTTAACGACACCTTCAAGCACTACTCCAGAAAAGTCAAGTTGCGTTGTCGAATCAATTTGGGTTTGAAATTGTGTCATTTGAAGAAAAATAGAAAAAATAAATTAGATTGAGAAAGAGAGAAATGGAGAAATTAGATTGAGAAAGAGAGAAATAGAGAAAAAAATTTGCACAAAAATTTTGGGTAAGTTTTGAGTTTGAAAATTACTTATTTATAGGCGATAAAGAAGTAGCCATTGGCGCTAAACTCAATATCGAGCAATATGAAGGGCAGTGCTGGCGATAAAGACTTTATCATTGGCGATATTATCAATATCGATCGCTAGAAACTCTGTCGCTCCGTGGTTTTCCCATAGTGGCCCAACTAGTTTATCATGCCACCAGGTATGTCAAACGGGTTTTTTGTTTCGCATGTGCATAAGAATAGGCCTTAAGCTAGCTTATAAAAACAAAAGCAAAGGAGTCTAGGAGATTCTTCCAACTGCAACAATCAAGGGTAAGTGCCTCAAGGAGATTCTTCCGAAGATTCTTTCGATAAATATAAATAAATATGAAATCCATATTTTGAAACTATAATTCGTGTAACAACAATTGAAATCATCATCATACATTATCGTTGAAAGTGATTGATATGGGTATCGAATGAGAGGTCAAATCTCATCCATATCTTTCTATCTTAGTACTGATGGCCTAAGAGGGGTACTTTTAAACATAACTTTGATTCAAAATTTCAGCTAAAAATGAATTACGCCTCAAGGGATTGATGGCCTATGTTACAAATTCACATACGGTCTGCATAAAATCTGGACACAAAAAAAAATCCGGTGACTTGGATTATCCGGTGACAGGGAAGAATTTGGGGGCTCATACCGACCAATTTAATCAATTAATATACAGTAGGAAGAACATTTCCACATTTCCACATAAGATTATGCCCATGGAGAACACAACTGTGTCTACTAGCAACGATGGTCATTAATAACTGATAAACATATGTACATGGAAAGAATCATCACGTTAGGCAACACCAACTACAGGTAGTCATGCAGTATGAGCAGGACCATGGAACGGGACGGCATCCAAATAAGACTTTAGATAATGGCAGTTGCAAATTAACAATAAAGGCTCCTCAAAAGTGGTGTGGTCACAGACCAATGTCTAGCTAGGCAATGCATATTTTTCAATCCAAATGTGGATTTGTATCATGAAGGCTTAACTATATTAACTTTGTTTTTCAGTAATTCTTGAATTAAGATCTAAATATGGTGTTACACAATCTATCTTTCGCTTAACTTCTTCGTGGATAAGATATTTGATACATATTTTTTATATTTTGGCTCTTTGATAAAAAAATTGAAGGGGTTGCATCTATATTATATAGGAGTATATAGTATAGGAAACAGAAAATGGGTCATTTGTCCAAATATTTTTAAAACCTGGTTCAAATGGAAGAGTAAAAATTAATATGGGTGAAATGGACAAAAAAAATAGCAAGGATGAAACTAGATTCATCCTGACTTAAACTTAAAAAATAGCAAGGATGAAACTGGATGCATCCTGATGTAAATTAAAAAAAAATAATATTTGAAAATGGGTATGATGAAACTGTTTACATCCTGGCTATTTTTGTATTTTTGTCCATTTAAACAGTATCAAAATCTAGATGTCTTTTTCATCCAGGATTTGTTGATTTTGGTCTTTTTAACCAATTTTGTGTATAGGAAATAATATTGGTTCTTTGTCTGTTTTTGTGGCTTTCCGCAATGTCCCTTCAAAGAATCCAATTATTGTATTTATCATTTACTAAATATGATTTTGTGTATAAATAGAAAAGGTTTCTCCATTGTGCATGGGGAAGGTAAAGAATATATTCAATAAAAAAATTTAAACCCTGACTGCTAATAGGGGTATCGGTTCATTGGGAAGGGTACCAAAACTCATATAAGATAAACTAGAAAGTTCTATCTTATATGAATTTTGGTACACTCCCCAGTAATCCGGCACCTCCATTAGCAATGTTAAAGTGTTGCTTTTGTATGTTTATGAATTGAGTAGAGTGGGTGGCCTTTCATAAATGAGTCGGTTGTGACCCTCACATTCCACAACCCACATATTCTAAAGGTAATTTGAAAAGACAGAAGGAAAGCTAACATCAGTTCACTCTGAAGATCTCACGTTTTTCTTATCAGGTTGTAGGATTAACTTTTTTGGTTTAGCTGATCGGGGGGCAAATTCGAGCATACAACAAATATCATCCTAAACTTTTTGTAGTCTTTTATCCAGTGACAGAGGTCGTGCCGATACGGCACGGGTTAAGCCCTAGTCTATTTACAAGATATACTAGAAGCGGCTTATTTTCTGTCTTCTTTTCTTCATCTTCTTACTTTGTTTTGCGTGACGTGTTTACTTCCAGTCCATGTTGCTAAGTTCAAGAGTGGGTAACTTGCGTTGTGCTAACTCAAGTTATATCGGGCAGTCTTATCCTGAACACATCTTCGCACGCCGGGGTTTAGAATTGCTCTTCTTGAGTATACCCATGAACTAATGTGTGAAGGACAACTTGTTGAATTTGTGATTCTTCCCTCGTCAAGTTGTTGCGGTAGAGTTGTTTTGATTCTTGATATATTATTTTTGATACTTATAACGTGTTGTTCATTGTTGCAATTCCCTCGTCAAGTTGTTGCGATAGAGTTGTTTTGATTTTGTATATATTATTTTTGATACATCTAACGTGTTGTTCATTGTTGCAAGATTCCAACACTCGGTACCCTCTCCTTTTCAGTCACAATATAATCATTGTAAACCTTGGAAAAATTACATTTTTTTCTCGAGTCGATCCAAGATAGTATATTGATTTCAATAATTTATACTACTTGTGCAAGAAAAATCTTGTAAGAAACAATAGCGTTAATATGTATTCAGATTTTTTTTAAAAAAACTTCTGCCTCTTGGAAATAGATAGGATTTTTCTGATGGGTTTCTTTTAAGTAAACCGAAAGAATAACTGCTCGATAAAACAAATACACACAAATAGAATATGAAGTTGAACCTTAAGAACGTAGATAACTGAGTCTTGCTTAAAACTCATTATTCTTCTATAACCAACTGATTATAAGTTTAAAAAATATCATAAAAAAGGTTTATCTTCTAAAAACAATCTAATAGCTTATTTATACTAGATAGAAAAGCTTAATAATGGGAACCTTAAACAAAGAACAAAAACAAATAAAAACATCTTGTAAAACATTCCTTGAGGAACAAAAGAAATGCCCATGTATTATTTTTTAATGACTAACATATAGATGTTGAAAACCGATACATACTCAATGAAAAAAATCTTTTTGGAATAAGCAAATTACATTTGAGAAATTTATAGGATTTGATATTAAAATAAAAAATGAAATCAAATTTTAGAAATCAAGCAGGGAGAGATAATGGGGTAACAAGGGATGAAAAACAATTTTTTTTTTCTTGTCATATCGATCTAGTTAAATTACTAGAGTCAACATCGTTAGGTTAGACTAGGAAGTCTACAAATGTTGAGTCATACAAGTACTACTATGAAGACTTGCATATTTCGAAGACGTATCGACATCAATGATGACATTATCCTTCCACTTGATGTTAGTAATACATGACTTGACTTGTTTCCATTTCTATAGCGAAAGCTTTCAAGTTGTTTTTGATTAAAAACATAACATGTGAAGTTATATACATGAAATTCTAGTATAACAGATATTGTCATCAAAGTGTCAATGAACAATATATCAATAATGATAAGTGTTTTATATTGGTACTAGAAATAAACCGTGCCGTAACGGCACGATATGAGAAGGTATAATTTTGTATCATAATAATTTTAATAATTACTACACACTATCATAAGATTCAATTTGATTCATGAGAACTTGTCGCTATGAATACTTTAGATATTTTTCATCCAGATAATTTAAAATCTAATTACACTTCCAACTAATTTAAATGAAAATTGTACCATACGATTTAAAATGATAACAGAAAGAAAAAATACAACAATAAGTTTGGTAAGAGTATGGTTGAAAGTAAAAAAAAAAAAACAATGAGTACCCATAAGATAGATGTTGTTTATTCTGGATTCCAAGTCATCAAATTCAATAAAGGAAAAAGCATGCATGGGGATGCCTCTGGTATCCCCACCAAACAGTCAACCTCGGTATTCCATTTGAAGAATAACCGAGGATTATTCTTTGATGGACGAATTACGGAGTTCTCCGTTGTGGTATTGAACTTAGAGAGTGAATAAAGCCTTCCCTCATGGAGCAATGGCCCGAACTTCCATATCAATTTCTTGGGGACGATGTCGTGCATGGTATCTCCCTGTGTAAAATGTAAAGATTGATTAGAATGCATGACCAATATTTTAAAAAAATTTTATAAAAAAGTTTGACAATATATTCACGTTTTCGTCAATCATCAGTAAATCCAAAGTAGTGACTTCGTTGGTCGCCATGAAATCGACCTCTTCCCATTTCCTTGCAACACGAAACCTGAGTAACCATGTTTGTTTTCATCGCAATCATGCATTCTCAAAAAGGAAGCAAACACGTTTTGGGAAACGATTTTTGTGGGGATGCAACTAATCATGTTTGACATGTTGATACTCTTAAATTAAAAATTTCACCAAAAAAAAAGAGTTGGGAATGAGTGAATGTGTGTGGTTGAAAAAATACATTCCTCTATTTATACATGTTCATTGCTAACTTGTAATTAGTGACACATTCATATTTTTTTTGACGTTTTTTTCTTCTCTTAATGGGTTAATCATAAAGGAGCAGTCGTTTCATCCATGCAGACCTTATAGCATGGACGGTTTTATTTTATTTATGGGTAAGAAAGGGTAAATAGAGGAGGAAAGTAAGTGAACAAATTAAAGTCAGCCCTAATTTCGGTCATATATATAGGAGGAAATTTGTCTATGGCCAGATCAAAAGAGAGAAGGTGAAAGGTGAGCTGTATACCTTAATTACCCGATGTATGGGATAAATTTTAGCCCCGTCATGGAACTTTTTGTAACGTTTCCTTTTTGAGTTTATTTTGTTGTAGTTGCAGGAAATCCCACAATACACCCCTCACTATATTTTGTATAACTAATCCATTCAAAAGATAATAGATGAACAATTATGAATGTTTATTAATAATTTTCTTGAAATGTTTACACCGGAAGATGAAATTACACTTAAGAACTTACAAACATTCTCTCTGTTTCTCTCTCCTAATGACTTGCTTTTTCATTCAAAAGGAACCCCCTACAACAGATTCACTCATCCCTTTATATAGGGTAATACATAGTGAATGACAGCTAAGCTGTCCTTTATTTTCGGGAATGTCTCGCGAAGTGTCGCAGGCGTACAAGTATTCATACTCGCGACACTTCTTAACTTTCGCCAAATTTCATATCCTCCTATCGTCATCCAGTGTGTCATTCATATTTAACCCTCTGCGACTCATTCGCAACTTTGTTATGCGTTGCCTTCGCGAATTGTTGTTGTCGCGATATTCTGATCCTACATCTTGCCTCTTCTCATGTCTTCTCTACGAAGGAGAGAATGTCATGAGAATCCATATTTTTGAATTGCCGCAACTGTTTACCTATATTTGTTTCAGTCCCACCTTTCCACACGGGCTTTATTACAGATGTCTACTCCTCCATTCTATTCCTGACACGTCTCTTTCAATCGTTTATTCTTGACCATTCACGTCCCCTCTCGCATTAAATGCTCTCGTTTCTCCCGAGGATGTTTCTCTTTATATATAATTTTCATATCTTTCTCTTTTCCTCTTTCGTTTTCCCTCTGCAACTTTTCTTTAATCTTCTTCTTCCGCAAGTTGCGCTTCTATTACTGCAAATCTTCAATCTTTATTATATCTTAATCTTCGATTCTTTATCCATTCCCATATTGATAATGGCTTCACTTAGTCGTATGTACAAACCTCACTTTATTGAGACTCAGAAAAAGTTGCAAGATAAAGGTTTCACCCTTTCTACCATTCCTAATCAAGGATGTTCATCTATACTCACTGCCAAGCTTTTTTTCTGATCATCAATGTGATGATCACAAGATTATTGTTTCGCTAGGTCAACTTCTCGCAGGACTTCCCATTCCTTTATATGATCCTGAGATGCCACTCTTTTATGAAATCCTTTCCCATCCGAACTTCTCGCGAGCTGTCTATCAATTAAGCGGCGATTGTATCCGCCTAATGCTTGAGTTTGCCAGTCGTGGTGCTGGCAAAGGATCTTTATATCCTAACAAATGTCGAGACCCCAAATATGTAAATTTAGAAATAATCCCCGAGAGATACACCGTAGAAAACTTTTTTGAAAATTATGAAGTAATAGGCATGAGAAATAAGAAATCTCATTTGGGCGCTCGGTTGAAGAGAAAAGATAACATCCCCGAGGATAAATTACTCATGCAAGATATCGACCGGCATTCGGGTAAGAACACTACTCCTCGCCACTCCAAAGATGAGAGGTGGTGGGTTGTACCTTTGCTCTTAAGTGGACCTTACATAGCGAGGTTCGCATGTACTCCTTGCAAATCTCGCAGCTATCATCCTTGGGAATTTAAGTGGCCCAAGAAGGCGAAGAGGTATGTCCCCACGGTTTGCTTTTGCAATCCCTCTTTCCTCTTGTACTTATTGAGTTTGTAAATTTTCCGGATCATCAAACCGAGGAAAAGTTACAAGGCAAATCCACCGGCAAGTACCTTGGCAATACTTCGATCGCTTACAGATGAAGTAAGAAATATATTTTTTGTGTTATTTAACAATATTGTTGCCTCTATTTCTTATCTTCATTTGTATGCGAAGGTTGACGCCGAGGAAGTGATAGCTGCGAAAGTGAAAGGCAAAATTAAAGCCAATGCACGCAAGGATAAGTCTTCTGCTCCACCATCTAAGAAGCGAAAAACTCAACCTTCCTCTCATCTTAGCTCAAGTTCGAATCTTCCGATGAGGATGATAATGATAATGTTTTGGATTCAACTTTCCAAAATGAAGCTCAATCGGCCAATTCTCCTATGGATCGGTTGTTCAAGATCTTCTCGGATTCTCTTCAAGGAATTGGAGATACTCACTTGACTTCTATATGCGAGAGCCTCGCCACCATATGTAATGCTACACCTTTGGATGGCAATGACTCTTTCAAAGGGGTTTCTAGATCTGTATCCCCTAGCTTCTTAAATGCACTTAATTCGTTGGTATGTTCGAATTCATATTTCTCCTCCAACTTCAGTTTTTTAATTTATATCTTAATAACCTTTTTATCTTTCTTCGCAGGCTGGAAAAACTTCTTTTGTGGTTGCCTCAGATCTTGAGAGGAGGTATAACATTCAATTGAAAAAGAATACCCAATTTTGCACAAGGATCAAAGAATTAGAAGTTGAATCTGCGAGATCTCGCGAAAAGATCCAACAATTGGAAACTGAGTTTTCTGCCCAGAAGGACAAAGTTACCACTCTTCAGAACGCTAATCAGCAACTTTATGGTAAAATTTTTTTTTTTTTTTTTTTCTCTCTTATTACTTTTATTTTATCAATTGCCTGTTGCTACCTGACTTATCACTTTCGCAGAGATATATATAACCTCTCCGAAGAAGCTATTCTTCTCCATTCATTTCCTGAGCCTATGGATAATGACATTCTTCTCGCTCATCTCAACAACTCTTTAAGTAGTTCATCGAATGCAATTAATTCTCTTTCATTAAATGAACTCCAAACCAAATACCGCCTCTTAGAAATTGAGCACAGATCTAGTTTAAGTACAGCCAACCAGTTTAAGCAAATGTACCTCGAATCTCATGAGGAAACCAAAATTTTAAGGAAGAAAATTAGTGACCATATAGATGACAAAGATCGCATTGCTAATAATGGTGCCCAGGCGTTAGCAACATTTCAAAAGTCCCTTCTCGAAGTGCAAATGGAGCGAGATGAATTGCTTCGTCAGAATTCCTTACTTAGTGAGCGAGAAAATCAAATTCGTTCACTTCTTATTATAAATAATGATGATGAATTCGCTTGGGCTGCGAAAATCTTAGATAATGCCAGGAATAACTTAGGTGTTGATGTTAGTCTTCATACCGAGCATACTTCCTTGGTTAAAGATATAATATCTGACAGAGAAGGTTATTTATTATACCTTACTGTTTCTTACCTCTGTAATATTGCTGTTGAGTTGTTAACTTTTTTTTTTTTTTTTTTTTTTTTTTTTTTTTTTTACTTGCAGAGTCCGAAAAAAGATTTCAAGCAAGGATTGAAGAACTTGAATCTGAGAAAGCACAACTCGCAAAGAATCTCACCCTTCGCGAGAATAGATATTCCAAGTTGAAGAAACAATTTCAAACTACCGTGGCGAATTTTAATAATGATGCCGTTCGTTTTCGCAATGAAGCCATGGAGTACGTTTGTAATGATCACAAAATCCCTCTTTGTTCATATCCTTGGCTTTCCGAAGAAGTTCCTGAGAATTTGCCTGTCTCGGACGTTTCTGATAGTGAGGCCAAAAAAAGAAAACTCGCGACGAGAATAATGGAATTGAAGGATCGGATAAAGGAGAAGAATCGCCAAAGAGATAATTCTTTTTGTTTCTTTCATTGCTGTAATATCGTACATTTTTGTATCTCTTTATTGTAAACTTCTTGAATTATAGCCCATAAATTCGATCTTCGTTCCCCTTTCTTGGCAGTTCTTCCTTGTAATATAATTGGTTTGCATTATTAATGTATAACTCTTTCATTGGAAGATGAATAACAACATTTCATCTTTTCCATTCCCATATTTGCCTCTGTTATGCATCTTCATATGAAAGAATGAAATTTCGAAATTCGCACTTTCTTCCTCCGACTGTGAATATGTAGTCATTCGGGATTTTAACTCCAATGATGTTTAAATTTATCGTTGCGACGAGATCGCAAGAGATTTTAATAAATGAAGAAATCTGTTGATCTCGCCTTATCATTTCTGGTGGTCTTCTAAGCTTGACCTTCCTAATTAAAGGTCTTACTCTGCCACCCCTTATTGCGACAAGGTCGCAGGACGTCTTTACACTTGCATGCAAAAACCCATTGACCTTGCCTTATCGTTTTCAAGTATTTTTGCCTCTGCATAGATATTTTGCTTGCGGCAATATGACAGCCTAAACTTTCTTGCGAAAATAAAGCCCCGTGACATTGTCGTCTTGCGACGAAATCGCAGGACGTCTTTACACTTGCATGTAAGGACCCATTGATCTCGTCTTACCCTCGCGTTAGTATTATTGCCTCTGCAGGATCATTGCACAAATATGACAAGCCTAAGTTTCCTTTCGAAAACAAAGCCTCATGACATTTGTGTCTTTGGCACTTATCAGCTCCCTAATGGAGGGTGCCGCCCTTATCATCTCCCTGGCTGCCCCTTCAAGGAGGCGTACATCGGCCATACAAGGCTAGCTCCTCCCATCCGGTCTTAACAACAACCATTGTTTTCGCAGCCTCTTATCCCTTATACCTATAGGGTTTATGGTTACAAGGCTGCACCCTAAGTGGAGTTTTCTTGGAGCCGAAAAGATGCGCCAAGACTTGTCAAGAGTGGTAAGGAAGTTCCATGCTCCCCGCACTCTTGACTCAACCGTGTACCTCGGCGCCTTGATCATACGCCGACTCCTTGAAAGAGACCCTCGGTCGCCCAACCAGTGTATAACCTACATATATAGTTGGGAATCCAAGGTACCTCTTAGGATAGGCTTTCATGGGCCCCAAATCTGCATGACCCAGGTTCCAGGGGCGGTGTAACCTTTTCCCTGGGTCATGTTAAGAGATTCCCCTTATATGACGCACTTTAGGTCTTACATTTGCCTCTTACGAAATATAATTCGCGAACTAGGGTGTACGCCATAAAGGTTCGTCCCATTCATTTACTCATTCATTGTTGTTAAATCATTCAATCATTCATATTTAATTGTTGTCGATATTTAATTTGCGAAGACATCGCACACCCCGTGTCATTCATTTTCTCTCGGATTCTTGTACATTCTTATTGTCGAAATTCTCGCATATCATTTCTTCTTTATCTTGCCTTTGATATATCTTTGTCGATTATTCACTTCTTATGCCTTTTGTTCATTGCACTCTTTGCCTCATCGTTACCCCAATCCTTGGAGGACTCCTTTTCATCATTATGTTCGCGTATTTCTATGCATTCATTTGCGGCACTTCGCGATGTTTCTGCGGCACTTTGCGATGTACTACAACCAGTTATTTTTGCAGTTTTGTAACATTCGCCTATTCTTGCGGCACTTCGCGATGCTTCTTCATTTCTTATCTCTATAGTATCCACCATCAACTTCTCTTTTCTCTGTTCATCTTTGATATTCTGTTTCCAACCCTTCCTTTTAGCATTTCTCTCCTCGCAGCTCTCTACGTCCACCTCATAACATTTCTGACCTTCCTTCCAATCTCCCTTTATAATTCCAATACCATTTGGATGGGGAAACTTTATACATTGATGGTATGTTGATGCTACTCCCAAGATTTCGTGCAGCCATGGTCGCCCAATTAATGCGTTATAAGGAGATTCCACGTCAACCACGCAGAATAAAATATCAGCTGATAACCCTTGTAAAGGTATCCTCATGTGAACCTCTCCTTTAGGTTTGTTATTTGTCCGTTAAAACCGTATATTTTGTATGTTGAAGGAATCAAATTCTCATCCTCTCCACCCATGGTCTTATAAGTATGGTAAAAAAGAATATTCACCGAACTTCCAGTATCGATTAGGATTCTATTGATTGCCCAACAATTTTCTGCTTCGTCATCTTCTCCATCAACTGGTCTTGGATTAATGTCCAGTCTCACCACCAGCGGGCTATCATGTACTTCTCTTCCTTTGGGTACTTCGTCTGCAGAGAAAGAAATAATCTTTAGCTGCCACTCTTTCAATTGCGACTTTCTCGCCAGGTGCATCACTTCTTTGTTATGAAAATCCCTTGCATATACTCTACTAAGCACGTTATCGTGAAAATCTTCAATTGTACGATATGAATGAACGATAGAGTTGCAAAATAGATTTTTGGCCTTTGTTCCCACTTCTATTACGAATGCTTCTTTTTCCTTTTTGAAACTGTTCTTTGCATTTTCGATGGTGATGTTGTTAGTACTTTCTTCCCTTTCTCTTCATCTTTTAGAAAATGATTCAACTCCCCCGATCAATCATTCTCGAGAATGATTCTCTTTATGTTTCAGCAGTCATTTGTTAGATGCCCATGAAAGCGATGGTACGAACAATATTCATGACTTCGTCACTTGGTGGTGGTTCACTCCATCGCGTTCCATGGTGGCGGTACGTCCTCCATTACAAGTATAGCTTCCCAAATTTTTTCCACACTAGCATTTAATGGTGGCATTCTGATCTCTTCCCATACTACTGCGATGTCTTGGCCCTCCATGATTATTCTCGCCTTCGTCCTCCATAAGTTTCTTGCATATGATCCAATCTCTCGAATTTTATTATTGTTGCCGCGGTTGTAGTAGTTCCTTTCTCTATCAAACTCCTCCCCGATCTCGGCTCCCCATAGCCACTATTTTCTCATTGTCCATCATCAACTCTATTTTCCGGTTGCCCTTGCGAAGTGGTCGCCACTGAGTTTAAAATTTTTGGTAACAAACTTGCATTCGCAGCGTTCGAGCTTGTATTCGCAACTGGGTACGATTCCATCTCATTTTGTCTTTCTTCTAAAGCAATGTATTCTTCTTGGAGTTCTCGACTCAGACCCATCGTAATCGTATTTTTAATTCTAAATATTTGAATGTATAACAAGCTTGTTGCGAACAGAGCATTTACAAATGATAAAATGAGATATCTTTCCTCTACCCTTCCGGCCATTTCACTGCACATTGTTCTCCACCTCATTGTCAGATGTCTTAAACTCTCGCCAACTCTTTGTTTCAATCCGAATACATCTTCAATTCCCGGTCGCGTGGAATTGTTACTTATATACGCTCCCAAGAAAATAGCTTGTAAATGGTTGAATGATGAGATTGTGTTTCGGGTAATCCTTCAAACCATTTCAAAGTGCTTCTCCAATTAAACTTGATGCGAAGTATTTGCACAATATGGCATCATGATTCTCCCATTGTAACATACATCTCATATAAGCCTTGATGTGTTGTATCGCACAAGTTGTTCCATCGAAAATGTTGGTTAATGCAGTGATTGCATTTAGGTGGTATTCCTCCCATTTGCACTTCTAGTGTGAAAGGATTCTTCGCAGACTTCTGCGATGGCTTCATCCAACTGTCTTCTTCCTCCTTCCTTCCTACTTGTTTAACAATTTTCTCATTTTTGCTAGTTCTTTCAAGATTTGCTCATTTTCCTCGTGGATTTGATTCTGCTGGTCTTTTTAGCTCGCCTCTCGCCTCCGCGTTCATGCCTGTTTTGACCTTCTTGTTCACTATTTTCTTCTCTCCTTCTCTCGCGACTTTCTCCTTCGTCTCTTTCATCAATTCGCACACCATTATATCTATCGTTCTCTCTTCCGGGTTCTCTATCAACTCTCCTCGCATCCTCTCGTATTCTCCATTGGTATTTCTATTGACACGATTTTGTGCTCGCCTCCTTTCTCGGTTGTCGTGATTATTTTGCCGGATTGCTTCTTCCAATTCTTGGTTTTCCACTTCGCTCTTACTCTCTCTCTCGCGGGCTAAGCGTGCTTGTTCAACATAATGTTTCTCAATGTCGTCCACGATCTCTTTTTGCCTTCTCAATGCTTCTCTTCCGTGCAAGATTGCTCTTCCTTCAATAATTTGGATCATTTGGCCCCCGAAATCGCCTAGTTCCCTCGATTTTCTTCACTCGCTCATCTTGGAAATTCTCGGGATGGGGAATATAACGATCTTCTGCGTCCTCTCTTCTTTCGTGATGTTCTCGAGCCGAGATTTTGTGCTTCCGTTGGTTTTCTACCTCTGTAATTTCGTTGGTAAGGCTCTCCTTCTTTCTTCCCTAGTCGATCTTGAACTCGATCTCGCAGTGTTTCTCGATCTTCTATTTTGCAATCTCATATTTTCCATTCTTAATTCATGATTCTGTCTTGTCAAATTTGCTCGCTCTTCTGCCTCTAGTCGCCTTTCTTCATGTATTGTTTGTCTCAATGTTTCCAATGCTGTGATTTCTTCATTTCCTAGATTCATTTCTTGGTCTCCTCCTTCTTGTCCGTTATTCATCAACTACTGCTCTTCTTCCCTTTCATCCTCAGAATTCGACCTCCAAGTATGTACACTTACTCTATCGTAATCTACAGTTTCATTTGCTATCGGAGGAATTAAACGTTGAACATGATTTTCTTCATCATTTCTCATATTCATCCTTGACGATTCTCCTTGTTCAATTCTCCTTTCTCCAACAAGTCTTCCACTTCTTCTCACAGGTTGTTCAAGTACATTTCTTCTTCTAGCCATTTCTCTTTTAGTAAATCTTTTGAAAATTATCTCACTGAAATTCTTCCAAATCTCTATGCCATTCTTTTCTCAGTCCACAAGTTTCTAGCGCCAATATGTAGTTGCAGGAAATCCCACAATACACCCCTCACTATATTTTGTATAACTAATCCATTCAAAAGATAATAGATGAACAATTATGAATGTTTATTAATAATTTTCTTGAAATGTTTACACCGGAAGATGAAATTACACTTAAGAACTTACAAACATTCTCTCTGTTTCTCTCTCCTAATGACTTGCTTTTTCATTCAAAAGGAACCCCCCTACAACAGATTCACTCATCCCTTTATATAGGGTAATACATAGTGAATGACAGCTAAGCTGTCCTTTATTTTCGGGAATGTCTCGCGAAGTGTCGCAGGCGTACAAGTATTCATACTCGCGACACTTCTTAACTTTCGCCAAATTTCATATCCTCCTATCGTCATCCAGTGTGTCATTCATATTTAACCCTCTGCGACTCATTCGCAACTTTGTTATGCGTTGCCTTCGCGAATTGTTGTTGTCGCGATATTTTGATCCTACATTTGTCATTGTTTGTGTTGTGGATCACCGAAGAAAAACAAAAGGAAATAACTTGATTCCATCCATGAAATATATATTCCCAGTGGATAAAATATGTACCGTACACTTTGGGATCTTCCTGAATACAGAATTAAAAATGATAGGAAAACTTATGCGCCATCGAACATTCACATTCATGATTCTGAAGACTCATTCGCTCTTTAATTTAGTAAGCGCGTAAATGGCATGGAATCTCATAAGCTTCATTCTTCGTTTTCTTGGAATCAATTGATACAGAATATAAATGGCCTAAACTTTTGTGACAGTTCGTTTCACCATTTAGTTTCTATACATGTATATGTGTACACACCATTTTTCAATTCGTTGATCAGGATTTTTGATTTTTTTGCTCTTCTTTTGGTTTAAGTTTATCCTTTGTTTGTTTGTAGCGCAGATTTTGATTAAACTATTCATGGCAATGATGAAAAGATAGTCATGATCTTGATCAAAAATGGTCAAATGTTCTCAGGAATGCTAAAGTTGATATGGATGAAAACAAGGTTCATCTTTCGATTAGTTAAATGTTTCATTTGAAAATAAACTTGTTATGGATGCTAGAAAATGATTTTTCTACATTGTAACTCAGATGTTTTTTGTTTTTTTTGCAGGTTGATGAAAATAGGCCTAATCGATTGCTAAAATTAAAATAAGGCCTACATAAGAGTAAATTATTGGTGAGTTATTTTTTATGGAGCTAGAAAATGATTGTTCTACACTGTAACTCTAATGTCTTTTTTTTTTGATGAAAATTATTCAATGAGTACAATGAAATTTATTTTTAATATATTTAAAAAGAATAATTTTTTTTTTTTTTTTTTACTTTTCTATGGTTGAAACATGGATGTAACATTTATTTATTTTCATTTATTTTTAGTGGCCCATTTATTTCTTCAATTGATGAGGAACTAATTATGAGGGTTGGTAATATCTTCATAATTGAAGGAGGTTACAAACACTACATCCGCTAGATGTCTTTTGCTGGGATGAGATTGGGATGGTCGGATCACTTGTTTGTCTCTCAAAATGTTATCCGACCGTCCAAGGCTCAAAAACCCATCCTGTTTTGTATTATAGATATTGGATTACAAAGTATAATGCTTATCTTTTGAACTTCGTAATTGCGACATCGACATAATCTTTATAACTCGTTACTAGATTTTGTAATGAACATATGTTTGATTTCATGCCTAGAAAACTATGTATAATTACATAAGTTTAAGGAAGTAGACGTACGAAATTGTTTCGTAGTTGAAAGAAAATCAATAGGATTGAAGATCCGATTTTCATTGAATATCTAAAGGTTGGACCGATCCTAATCTATATAGGGAATCAAGGTATAACCGATCCTATCTTATGTTGGGAGTCATGGTTCCTATATTAGGAGTCAAGGTAGAACCGATCCTAACTTGTGTTTAGGAGTCATGGTAGAACCGGTCCCAATAGGAAAAACCGATTTCTCTAAGTCACGTATACTTTAGGGTTTGTGTGATTTGGAAAATTGGGTTTACAAAATAGGAAAGTTCAAAATGTCGACATAATGAGTAATCTGAACATGTGCTGAAATCTTATTTCTTAATTGTTCAAAGATATTCCTTGATACTCAATTAAGGTAAGATCCCAAACCGAAATGGTAGAGAATATTTTGAGATTTTCAAATTAACATGTTTTTGTTTTACCAGCAATCAAAACATATCTCTGGAAAGATATATTAGTTAAGTGCTAGCTAATATTGAGTTTTTCATGAAGATTTCGATTATGCAGTTGGATATTGGTTGGAATTAGACAAAACCGAATTATATGCTATATTGTATATCTTAATAATATTTTCGGTTATGGAAATTCCTTGGTGTGCAAACTACGTACATTGGTCTATAAATAGTGAAGTTTGTTCTTCTTAAAAAATTATCCTGAGGCAGGCACTTCATGTCGTAATCACTGTTGTAGCCGACTAATAGTATTCTCGTAATACTATCTTGGAGATAAGAGTAACATAATTAGGTTATATTTCCCATGTCCGCTAGTTTAAAGACTTCTTTGGGATCAATAAGCGTCTACTAGTACCGTTGGTGGGAAAATAGAATTACATTGTTATTTTAGTTTTCACTTATTGATTTGATTGACTAATGGTTGGTTAACTCATGATTGCACGTAGTTTAATTATTCTTGAGAGCCTTCTCTTATGACATAAGGTCACTCAAACAATACCAAGAGATTGGCGGTAGTTCAAATCTGATTTTAGATATGACGTTGACTTGTGATCATCCATTTTTAAGAGACTATATTTTGTGCATGATCAATCATAAGTCAGAATCAAATTTGTTATTGTGCAGTTACAGAAGACTATTGAAGATTTGAAGACAAAAAGATTTTTCTTATTAGTTTCGTATCTTTGTGATTTGTTTCTGAAAAAAAGGGGGTACAACAACCACACCCAACAATTCATTTGGAAATCTGAATAGACAAACTCCAATATACTTTTCAAGAGAATCAACTAGACAGTTAGACTCAATCTAGAGAAAAGTATATCCAAGAGTTTTGTATCTCTATAGAAATTTGCGAGCCCGATTGAATATAAGAGAAATAACTTTAACGGTATCAAAGACCAATGTTCAAGGATCAATCAATCTCAATCAACAACCAGAGGTTGGATTTCCCAATTGATCGATTCAACGCACAACCTGTGATATTTCAATTATATAACAAAATATAATGCGGAAAAGAAATGTTGATGGTGGATTTTCAACAAAGGGCAAAACCATAAAATCATGAGGCATGTTTTGACACGGCTTTCAGGCATGCAACGATTCATATTTTACGAAGCAGGATGAATATGTTTTCGAAAAGCCCCACTAGCTGAGCGATTCGATCCCTAGCATTTCATCATGCACTCTATGCAGAATAACATAATTGGGCGGTTCTCCGTAGATTGAGAGCTTAACGCCTTCAGGACGTCGGTGGCACTCACTGTTCCCTGACTGCAGGAGAGATACCTCTCTCCACATAGAAAAATAGTTGGACGGCGGACGCCTTCAGGACGTCGGTGACACTCACCGTTCCCTGACTATGTGAAGAGACCATGTATTCAGACGGTTCTCCGTATATTGAGAGCACTAACGCCTTCAGCTCGTAAGCAACACTCGTGACTCCCTGACTATGCACCATTCAGAATGGATATGACGCTTTAACTGGCTAATATCTTTTCTGCAATAGATTAATTCTGCCGTGACATTCACCACTGAATTCCCAGAATAATCTATTATTGCTCCGATTCCATGGTCGAATCCACGACCTGATCCCATGGAATGGCAATAACAATTGCTCCGATTCCATGGTCGAATCCACGGCCTGATCCCATGGAATGGCAATAATAATTGCTCTGATTCCATGGTCGAACCCACGGCCTGATCCCATGGAATGGCAATAATAATTGCTCCGATTCCATGGTCGAATCCACAGCCTCATCCCATGGAATGGCAATAAACGATTGTATTATCTCATTACTCCGATCTCACGAATCTCATGGAATGGTAATAGATAATTTTATTACTCTGATTTTATGGACGAATCCACGATCCCATGGAATGGTAATACCTGTTTTATTATGCCGAAATCATGGTCGAATCCACAGCTGATCCTATGAATTGATAATAAATAACTACTCATTTTTACTGTTCAATTTCATGAATCATTCTACACTGAATTTCATGGATTAGCAATAAATACTCAACAACCGGGCATCTGGATTATCACTGAGTAAGCCCCACAAAAATGGTGTAAGTGTACTCGACAATGATGCACGACTGAGCACCCGGATGCACGAACGAGCATCCAAAAAAATGAATAGATGAGGAATCCTACGTAAAACAGGAGAAAACAAAAAATATTAATAAAATAATAAGGAGCGCCCAGGGGCCGGTCCCGCCGGTCCCCATGATTCTTCCATTATTTTGCCCTATTTTGTTATTTTCATGAACTCATGAAAAACTCCTTGATTTTAGCAACTTTCCTTGTTTTTGCAAAATACATGAATTCCCCATAACTTCACGGATTTATGAAAAATAATAATATTATAAAATAAGGAAAGGTGTACAAGACCGGGCATTATAGCCGGCCGTCCATGCCCTAGCCGTGGACAGTCCCACACCTCACAATCCCTAGTTTTTTTATAATTATTATTCCCTAAACTCATGAAACTCCTCCGTTTCAACAAAACTCATGGATTCTCCATAACTTCAAGGATTCTCCATAACTTCAAGGATTCATGAAAAATAATATAAAATAAGGAAAGGTGTGCGGGACCGGGAAACCTAGCCGGCCGGCCATGCCCTAGCCGTGGCCGGTCCCACACCTTACAATCCCTAGTCTTTTATAATCATTTCCCTCAATTCATGAATCTCCTGGGTTTGAGCAAAATTCATGATTTCTTCATATTTTCTCAAATATTGCTCCAATCACGAAAAACCAAAAGGCAACATAGTTACACGACTGGCTAGCCTCTCACGGCAATTTTAAATATTAAAACACTTTTATTTTAATATTTTCAAAATATTGATGAATTGAGCATACATGCTAATTCCAACAAAAATCAAGAATTTCAATCAAGATGAAACTCTTCTGAAAATTCACAATGTCGCTCGAACGCACATCAAAAAATACTGAAACTCTCAGTATGGACACGGGCACCACGGCAACGCGTGCATGCCTTCATGACCAACCAGAGTCATTCCTAGGGCTTGCACAAAGCCGGTCCAACATGTTTTCATAGTTCTGACCTAATTTGCTCAATTGCTCATGTTGGGCCCAAACTCTCTTCAATCAACTGAAGAACTCTTCAAATGACCAACAACTGGTCCCGTGATCACCAAGAGCCGGTCCCATGCTCTCTTGGTCGGTCCCATCTCTCATACTTAGGTTTGATCACCTAATGCTGAATCCCGCAATATTTCAGAAAATAATAAAACCGGCATTTAATCATCATTCTTTCACCAACTCTCAAACTGAGAACCCTGGTGCGTGCTCACTCAAGCACTGGGCACCACATGGATGCTCATTATCCCATGTGGTCGGTCCCTCTTCACTCATGACCAATTTTCAGCAATTCGCCAATTGATGAAGGATTGATCAAAAATTAGGGTTTCGAATAAACGCTCTACGAAATCATCATTCTGAGCAGGTTCAAACACTAATAAATTTATGATTGATTCAACAACTAATATATGAATTAATTATATAATATTCGGTAATCTACCAATATTTTAATTAATATTTTATTGGGTCACGTTACCAATAAATAATTCGCCGAATTGAGCAATACTGACTCAATTGCTCGAATATTGATCCAACTATCAATATTCAGTAATTCATCAGTAATTTGTCGAATTGAGCAATACTTGCTCAGTTGCACGTCATATTATCAAAAATCATTAATTTGTCGAATTAAGCAATACTTGCTCAATTGCTCGTCAAATTCTCGATATTCAGTAATTCGTCAAATTGAGCAATCCTTGCTCAGTTGCTCGAATATTGATCCAACTATCAATATTCAGTAATTTATCAGTATTTCGTCGAATCGAGCAATACTTGCTCAGTTGCTCGAATAATCCACATACATTCAATAACTCATCAATGTTCAACAACTCGTCGAATTTACAATATTTGCTCAGACAAGCAACATTAACGTTCATGAATCGTTGAGCATTTGTCAAACATGCTCGATTCAACAAAACCTAGACTCATTGTCTAATCAGTCAACAACTGACAAACTAAATACACTTCTGTCATGAAGACTCCATGATTCGTGAGACATCAATCACGTCAAATTGGGGGATAACAACTAGGGTTTTGGTCTGGCGGCCTACAGCACGTGGATTGCATCCACGACAAGAAATGTGCGTAAGTTGTGTAAACGGTTGAAGGAGTTATCAAAGTAGTGGGTGCACGATCCGTCAAGTCTCCACACGACATGGAACTGACTTTACCACGATCTTCCACTTGCCCACTCTTTCACTCATGAAACCGTCACACTTACAGGGATCAAGGTGTTCACAACTCTGACAATATAAATAAGTCTCCGAATCCATGATTGAGGACAAGGAATGATCACTAGCTATTAGCAATCGTCTACACAGAATTTCTCGAGTAACTACTCTCAAGAATTCATCAATCCATCAGAACTTATTCGAACTCAACAGTTCATCAATTATTGCAGAAATCTTCAACACACCCACAATCCTTGATCATCAATGATCCCACACAATTCTCAGCTTCCCTCCTACAGATCAACCCATCTCCCTCTTTGCGACCGAATTGAATCTGGAACGACCATTGTCTTGGTTTAGGCCGGAGTCCTACAGATTGATCTCTCGAATCTAAGCACCCCCTTTGCAGCGGTGCATCTGTGTGAGGTTCAGCAGTTTGCTCGGTTGAGGAGTCTCGACCACACGCTCGACTCTTCATTTTCCTAAAAAACCAGCGAACTGTTTTTCCCCATCCACAGATTGGCGACCACAGTGGGAGATTAATCTCTCGGTTGCAATCTCTCATTTTCAAAAATAGTTGATCTTAGGTCAGGTTCAGTTACCAATCCTAACCCAAACAATGCTAGCACTAGCAATAGCGGTGGTACTCCAGAAACCGTTACTAAGTCCAACGATGGTGGTAATACTACTCCTCCACAAACTAATATCGGAAGTAATCCACTCTTCGGTCGGTCTTCCGAAGAAATCAGAGAAAATCCACCTACGATTGCCGATCTCATGAAGGTCCAAGAGGTTCTTGATAGGTGTCGTAAAACACCTAATTTTATATCTATTGTTTATGCTTTCTTTGCTATTTTTCTTGTGAATTATATATCTTATGTGTGAATTTGAGTTAAATAGGTACTTTGGAGTCATTTGGAGCGAAAAGGGCAAAAAGGTCAACTCGCAGACGATATTTGGCGCATGCTAGGTTGCACAAGAGGAGTTACGCCGGAAATTAAGATGTCAGTCTCCCAGAACTGACAGTTTAAATCAACAAGGGATTATTCAGGTGGCCCTTATCCAAGTAGCTGGGTGCCAATAACCAATACGTACGAACAGTGGCAATTAGGTCGAGTGTTTCTCAGACATTTAGTACAAGCACCTGAAATTGAGAGAGAAAGAAGGAGGCGCTGCTACGGTGACCTGAAATTCAGAGACAACAACGGGAATTCAGGAATAATTTGAAGCAAAGGGTTTATGGTTCAGAGTGAAGGAGATCGATTAGGAGGATTTCGTGAAGATTCAGATGGAGAAATTTAGGGCTCGAATGAGTTGAGATGAAGGGGATTTTGAGCTGATAGTTGCAGCTAATGAAGATGATGGATTTGTGATCGATTCATAAAGTTTCTGGATATGGCAGAGATCAACAGCTACACCGAGCCAGCAAAGAGAAGGAGAAATGGGCAGAGTTTGGGTTCGTGTTTGATAGTTAGAACCTGAAATTCAAGCCGTGAAATACAGGGAAGAAACACAAGCTACTGCCATTGAAAGTATGGTTCATTGGCCGTGATTGAGGTATTGAATGAATGGTTTTGTGTTAAAGATTGTGTTTGAATGTAAATGTGCAGGGAAGGAGATTGAATGAGGTTAGAATTCAGCAGAGAAGTCATCTCCTTCATCACCAGAAAACGCACACTGAGTGCTTGATAAAATGCCTGAATGAGAAATTCTGAACCACAAGCTTTGCCATGGAGTGTTGAGTCAGTGCGCAGCAGGTGTTCAAGTTAACAGGGAGGAGAAATGGCTAAAGTCTGGGAGTTGTTTTGGTTGTATTTTTGGCCAGGATAATGGTGATATTTGAGCAGCAAGGAAATGGGCAAACTGGTTAGTCGCAGGTGGAAGTAGAGAGGTTGCTTGATGGTGAAACTGAGGCAGTGTTACAATGGTTTTAGTTCTGATGCAGAGAAGTGCTATGACAGTGTGCAGATCTGTGGTGTTTGCAAGAGTTGCAGGCATAGAGATGGATGCTGTGTTACAGGCAGGAATGCAGTGATATTGGTGTTGAGTTAGCATTGGTACTGCGGGTTAAAGCCGGAAGTGATCTGGAGTTGATATGGAGCATGCCTGTGACAGAATTGCAGGTGAAATGAATTGAGGTGTTTGGAGGTGCAACTAAAGGCTCCAGAGGTCATGGTTGGATTCGATTAGATTGGTTGGCTGAACTGTGAAGAAGATGGAATTGTGCCAGGGAATGGAATGAAGTGAAGTGGTGCTGTGTTAATGGGTTCGATTGTGGCAATGAGCCAAGAAAGTGCCAGTAATGGGGTTGTTCGAGATGGCAGTGGATGATTGATTGTGAATGGAGGAGTTTGAGAGTTCAGGGAAGCTCGAGTCTGGTGGATGATGTTGGTGTTGTTGCCTTGAGCTGTGAAGCTATGGAGTCGCAGTTACACCTAGAGGAGTTAAACCGTTTCGCATTGTAAGTATGTGTTGTGTAATGGCTGCAGTATGCTAATGTTTATGGGTGAAAACTACTCCTGCAGAATTTGGTAATTTGGGGTGTGGATGAGGAATGAATTTAAACCTTAAACAAATGCACTGCGCGGTGAGTGCTTGTAGATTCGAGAGATCAACGTGCAAGTCCGGCCTAAACCAAGAAATGGCCGTTCCAGTCTTGTTTCGGTCACAAAGTGTAGGAGATGGGGTTGATCTTAGGGAGGGAAGCGAAGAAGGTGTTGAGATTGTGAAGGTGTTGGCTTGCTTATGACTTGTGTGAGAAAGGTGAGCAGGCTTGTGATTGATACAAGCAAGCTCTGGGTGTTGGAATACGTTTTTTGTATTAACACTTGGTTTTCTGTCTCGTCTGGACTTGTGTTGTTCTTGAAATAGGGCGGAGAACCTATTTATACAAGTCATTGAGCCTCATTCACGTCTCTCGTGGGAAGTGGAGGAAGTGGAGTGATGGAGTAGTGGAGTTGTGCGTCGACCGCCTTGCCCACTTCTCCTGTTCATCTCTAACCGTCCATGACTTCCTAACACGTTCTTGTGATGGCGCGTTGCACGCCGCACGCCGTAAACCGCTGGACCAATACCCCAAAGTATGTATCCCCCAGTTTGTGACATGATTGATGTCTGGAATATGGATCGTGGATCCACGAAAGATAGCATGTAATGCTGAATTGAATAACTGCGTTATTCAGAAAGTCGATACTTGTGAAGTATCGTGTGTATTTTATGTGTAGTACGCATTGCGGTGTGGTAAAGTGATGGGTAATGACTCCTCACTAACCAAATAACTCCCGACCATGGTTATATAACCAAGTTTGGTGAAGTTTAACGGATGAGATGATGTTTGAGACATTCATCTCGTGACCGTTAATGAATACTAGGGTTTTTGAAGAGGTGTGCAAGCATCACTCTTCAGCCTTGGTCAAAACCAAGCATGGGAAGGATTTTGAGAGGACCGACCATACATGCGTGTTGACGGCATGATGGTGTAGGCGCATGTATTCCGTTCCCTCATGAAAGCGCGATCCGGGCCACTCAATTTGACCTAGGCAAAGAGGAGTGGTTGAGATCGGTTTTGCGTAAATCTCTTACCGCAAAGGAATTGGTAACCGCGTGTTCACGCACACGTTCCAAGACAACCGTCCTTGGTCGGTCTTGGTCGGTCACTCTAGCGTGTAGGTGGTAGGCTGGTGTTCACGCCCATGTCTCACCGTCCCATGAAAACGTGATCTAAGCCACTCAATTCGTCCGGGTGAAGTTGAGTGGTCAAGATTAGTTTGCAATCTGGGAGGTGTAACCACACAAGTTTGACGGGCGTTTTGGGGTTAACCATGCATGATATGCCTTGGCCGACCGCATGAGGAGGTAGATGGGCCCACGGTGGTCATGCCTTGTATAACCAGGACTCGCTTAATCTAATCTGTGACCCTCCATTCGTGCCGGAGAAGATGGACGCGCGTGATGGCTTGAACCCTAATTTTGGCTTTCAAAGCCGTGCGACCATGCTCTTTTAGGCGGACGAATTTGTTGTGACCAATCATGGTTGGTTTTGACCGATTGGTCAAGTGTGTAGGCGGTCACATGGTGATTGTGTCGACATGCTCCGGCCCCTTTGAGTCTACATCTACACCCTCCATCTATACCTGCGAAGATGGATGGTTGAGACCGATTTTGCGGCACATGTAATATGCCGCAAACCCTAATTTAGGTTTTTAGTCCATAATGCTTGGTATGGACGATTTCTTGGCAAGCGAAGGCCAATGGTCGACCATGCGGGTCGGTGTGTGTATTCCATACACGCTTGGGGGTGATGGAATTGATCCGGGGTCATCCAATCATGCTTGTGGAGTTGGATGATCTGCGATCAGATCATATCCGGACCGATATGGTCGGTCTTGGGATGCTCAATCGGGCTAGTATAACACACCGAGAGGGCTCAATCGGGCTAGTATAACACACCGAGAGGGCTCGGGCTAGTATAACACACCGAGAATCAACCGTACGGGTATTTCGTACATGGTTTCATTATAGTGCTTGGAGGTTCGTGTTACTCGTAAGAGTAACACTCGATCGTCACGCCACACCGATAATGAGTACCGGAAATACAAGGCGATATGAAATTCACAGGAAGGGATTGTTGCCACATGCTCCAACTCGGAGGAATTTCATGTATTCACGTAATGGGATTGTTGCTACATGCTCCATTCTTGGTGAATTAAGTGAGGAGTATCCAACACTTTATAAATGGCTTTATCTTTTACAAGATGTCGGCGCATGAGTTTTTTAGGTTATTTACAAATTTAACCTTAAACGAAAATCCACCATCAACATTAAGTCCCCGCCTAGCACATAATGGTTACACTATTGTGTGGTAGGCATGAGATGGTGACATACGAAATGACCAAGCTAGAGTGAATACATATTTACCGGATAGTTTCACATTGTCAGGCGTTTCCCTGGAACTGGTTGGTCTTGATTAAGGATGCGAAGGAAGCAGGACTTGATCCGGTGAGTCACTTTGGTTCCTCTTTTACATGTATGAGCTCGACCGCCTCTTCAGGTGTTTGAGCCAGGGATAGGATTCTTCTTCTACCGGATTCTGGGCGCGGGTGCTTGCACATTGCCGATTGAATCGTTGTGTCCAGATGCTCTTCCGGTTCTTGATTAGGGCCCAAAAGAAATCCTGACTTGGTCGGCGTTGAATCCTCATATATCGGGCGCCATAATCGTTTTAGGGTTTCCTCAGCATTTATGCAGGTGAAGAGATTTTTTGATCCGTTTTTACAGTAGAGCTTCCTTGCAAAAACTCTATTTCCCCATCATGTCTAACAACATTGGATCATCTTCTTCATACCATCCAGGATCTTCCGTTAAACGTGCACGACCTGCGTCCGAGCTTCATGATCAATCCCCTGTTCGTATTCTTCGAGTCAAGAAGATCATACCGGTTTGTCTCTTCCCCTTTTTCTCGAAACATTGTTTGTTCTTCATAACAGTCGGGTGAATAATCCCTTCATTCTTGCAGAGATACCCTACCGGAACATGTGTGACGGTTATTGATGATGATGACTTGACCATTCCTCTTCCTTCAAACTCAAACACGCCTACCCCTGTGAACCTCGAAGACGCTGACCGGGTGTCTCATCTTATGAATATCCAAATGCAGGTCTTTCATTCGATGTTCGCATGAAATGCTTATCCTCCACTACAGGATGTCGGTGGATTCTTGGTGCGGAAGGAGTTTGTGGGTTTGTACACCAAGTTGTGGAGGAAGTACGGTCATATCGCAACCGAGAATGTGGTCCGACATTGTTCCTCTCGCTTTGGTTACCGCGGTAAACCGCCTTCTTCCAATGATTGCGGAGATGGAGAGTATTTCTATTCGCAACGTTCTTTGAATCAAATCTCGAAAAGTGGGAGAATATGGTATCTACCTGTGAATCCATGAAGTTCAACGTGGGCTGGTTGCGGCAACGTCTTGATGTCATCAAGGTTGATCGAGTTGGTATCCTCGCAAATGTTGTTCCTGCTACGAAAGCTATCTTGGAAGAGGAGAAATCTCTGGCCGCAGAATCAGAGAAGGTGGAGCAGGCTGTGCAGGACTTGAAGAAAAGAACGGAGAGATATCAAGCTAGACTGCAGATGATGCTCTCAAGGAATTATAATCTTCTAGATGGCCTCTTCTAAGTTGTACTCCCTTATTGTTAATGACATTTATGTCAAGAGTTTTTGAACATCTTTGCGGAATAAATTGCATTGGTTTTTGATTGGTGAGACAGGTTTTTTCATTGACACATCTCTGAATATAATTGATGATTCAAACATGTAATGAAAATAAATGCCTCGTATTGTTGACACAACAGAGATAATGGTCGGGCGTGATATGCCTTGAGCCACTTTCCATTGATGACTGCTTCAGCTTGCCTCCGTCTACCTTAACGATCTTGTAGTAGCCGGTATTGTAAGCCTTGGTGATTGCGTAGGGACCTTCCCATTTTGGTGAGAATTTTGGTGCAGACATGTCTTGTTGGATGTGTTTGGCTGTTTTCAAAACCCAATCTCCCACCTTGAAAACGCGTGGTTTCACAATTTTGTTGTATGCCTCGGAAATTCGATTCGTACACCCGAGCGCGTTCTTCCGCTTTATTCCTTCTAAAATCCGAGTGTCTAACTCTGCGATTCTAGAGTCGAGACTTCGGCCTCGTTCAGTGGATCCCGGTTCTGTCGCCGCAATCCCGGGTCGATGGGATTCTCGATCTCGCCGGGAGAATTGCATCCGCTCCGTAGACGAGTGAGTACGGCGAAACCCCAATGGAGCTTCGGGTGACGTACGGTATGCCCATAGTGCCATTGGTAATCGATCATGCCATTCCCTCGGGATTGTCGTGTACCGTTCGACCGATGATCCGGATCAATGTCTTGTTGGTACTCTCGGCTTGCTCGTTCCCTTGAGGATAGTAGACGGTGGAGAAGACCTGTTTAATGCCGTACTCCTCAAGTAACTCCCGTGCACTCGCTTGTTGGCGAAGGGAGTGCCATTATCTGTGATGATATGCTTGGGCACGCCGAAACGACAAATGATGTATTCTTTAATGAAAGCCGCAATTGTTGCTCCTGTAGTTCCTCGTAGGGGAATGGCCTCTACCCATTTGGTGAAGTATTCCGTTGCGGTTATGATGTACTCGTCTTTGCTTCGATGACGGTGGATTGATCTTCCCGATAATGTCCGGTCCCAGCAGTAGAATGGCCATGGGCGCTTATAGAATGCATAGGGGTAGAAGGCGCATGAACAAGGTTCCCATGAATTTGGCATGTGTGACACTTTGAACGAAAAACGGCTGCATCATCCTCCATGGTCGGCCAATAGTATCTCTCGTGTATTTGGAGAAAAAGTTTCCTCTTCCCTTGATGTTCTCCTTCGTGTGTCTGCCAAAGATGACTGGGATTTCTTCTCCGGCCAGGCAGCATAGCATATCACCTCCGAAGCTCTTGCGGTATAGGATCCCTTCATGGAATATGAACCGCTTGGCTCTCTCGCTTCATCTTAATAGCGTCCTTTTGACCGGGCAGGAATTATCCCATCACGGAGATAGCTAATGTAGGGCTCTCTCCGGTCCCCAGTGCACGGTTCACATTAAAAATCTCCAATTGGTGTGGTGGTGTCGGCAATTCGAGCGGGACTTCGAAGCGATCGGATTGAGCCTCCATTTCGGCCAGTAATAACCCAGACGTTGAAGTCGCCGGTAAAGCGTTACCACCAATGATTGTCCACAAATTTCATTGTGAATACGATCCAATTTGTAGTTGTGCTTCGTCACCTCCCGGACATCTCGACAGGAGCCATCTCGGATTCCGATAATACAAACATACCATGAAGCATGAAGAAGTTTTGCAGGGTTTTGAGACTGACCTTTCCTTGGGAGAGTGAGCTGTTGAGCTCTCGAATGATCGGAGTTCGCCAATCGTCGGTCTTGGTGTCTTTGTGTTGCGGTAGCCATGTCGATTCTATGGTTCTCCTTTTTACTGTCAAAGTTTCTTCCGCCCCCTCGAACTTCAGTTTGGAAGCCAATGTTGCTAGACAATCGGCGTGTTGGTTGTTGTCTGCGACGACCGACATGGGTTATGGTTGCATCGGCAAAGTAGTTTAGTAACCTCTGTGCTTCTGATCGGTATGGGGCTAGTGTTACTTCTTTTAATGCATATACTCCGTTCATTTGATTCACTAGTAACTTGGAGTCACCTCTTATCTCCAGACGTGTGACTCCTGCTTGTTTAGCTATTGAAAGCCCTATGAGGAAAGCTTCATATTCTGCAGAGTTGTTGGTGCATTCGAAGTCTAACTTGAAGGAATGTGAAAATACTTCTCCGGTTGGAGACGGACGTCTCGTCGGAGAGAGCGTGTCGTGGTGTTTGGCCCCCAGCGATGTAAGTCGGTCTTCCTCCTGGATTGAAGCCCACGTGGGTAATGGAGTGCACAGGGTTTTGTCGGACTTTCCCTGCGGAGCATCTTTCGACTCGAACAGCTCCACTCCACATATTGGTGCGTACGGAGACAATGATGCGGGAATACGGATGACTTTCTCATTTAGCACAGTCTTCAGGCACTGGTGATACGTCGAAGGAATGACCTTGTTGTGGTGAAGCCACGGTCTCCCAAGTATCATGTGGTAGTCCGGCTCCTTTTCTATGACTTCAAACTTTGCTCGTGGTCGAACAGGTCCTACCGACAAATTCAAATTGACATACCCGTATGTGCTTTGGTTTGATTCCCTTCAAGTCCGTCATCGTGGTGGGGTGTCGTACAATCTTGCATGGGCTGACCTTGGCTGTCTTGAGAGTCTTGAGAGTAATTACGTTCGAAGATGCTCCTGTGTCGACGAGGGCCCTCGGAACTCGAACCCTTGATGTGTGCGGTAACATGTAGGGCTCGGTTGTGACCTTCCTCTCGCCATCATGTCATCTTCCGTGAATGTAACATTATTTATAGATGTTTCCGATGCGTTGAGACTCCCGGACGAGAAGGAGCAAGGTGTGCGTCCGAGAGCTATTTTATTGATCGCAAACAAACGTCTCGCCCGTTGATACTTTGAGAGGTGCAAGAGTTCACACAAGTCTTCCACTAGAGACACAGCTTCCCGATCTACCGGCCTCTCGGTTCGTAGTAAACCGTTGATCCGAGGGGAACTAGTCCCCGGTGTAAAGGTCTCGGCACGCTCATTTCCGACGTCATCTTGATGAGGAGGTCAAGTATCCGTTCCGCTTCTTTGATCAGCTCCATGTTCCTCGTCCGAGTCTCAAGTATCCGAGCCAACTCGCTCATAGTTGGGATTCCTCTGTTGCGCGCCAAAGCAGATACGCCGTTGGGAAGAGGGGTATCCTCGTTGGAGGAACTTCGACCGGGATTTGAATTTGTTGAGGAAGTCCTAAGACCAACCATCTCGGAACTTAGCCAAACATGATTGGGTATTGAAGAAATTGATTTCACAACCGAGAGATTAATCTCCCACTGTGGTCGCCAATTGTTTATGGGTGAAAACTAATCCTGCAGAATTTGGTAATTTGGGGTGTGGATGAGGAATGAATTTAAACCTTAAACAAATGCACTGCGCGGTGAGTGCTTGTAGATTCGAGAGATCAATATGTGCAAGTCCGGCCTAAACCAAGAAATGGTCGTTCCAGACTTGTTTCGGTCACAAAGTGTAGGAGATGGGGTTGATCTTAGGGAGGGAAGCGAAGAAGGTGTTGAGATTGTGAAGGTGTTGGAATACGTTTTTTGTATTAACACTTGGTTTTCTGTCTCGTATGGACTTGTGTTGTTCTTGAAATAGGGCGGAGAACCTATTTATACAAGTCATTGAGCCTCATTCACGTCTCTCGTGGGAAGTGGAGGAAGTGGAGTGATGGAGTAGTGGAGTTGTGCGTCGACCAGTCTTGCCCACTTCTCCTGTTCATCTCTAACCGTCCATGACTTCCTAACACGTTCTTGTGATGGCGCGTTGCACGCCGCACGCTGTAAACCGCCGGACCAATACCCCGTATGTATCCCCCAGTTTGTGACATGATTGATGTACGGAATATGGATCGTGGATCCACGAAAGATAGCATGTAATGCTTTGAATTGAATAACTGCGTTATTCGGAAAGTCGATACTTGTGAAGTATCGTGTGTATTTTATGCACAAAATTTACAGTATGCCGCATTGCGGTGTGGTAAAGTGATGGGTAATGACTCCTCACTAACCAAATAACTCCTGACCATGGTTATATAACCAAGCTGGTGAAGTTTAACGGATGAGATGATGTTTGAGACATTCATATGTGACCGTTAATGAATACTAGGGTTTTTGAAGAGGTGTGCAAGCATCACTCTTCAGCTTGGTCAAAACCAAGCATGGGAAGGATTTTGGAGAGGACCGACCATACATGCGTGTTGACGGCATGATGGTGTAGGCGCCTGTATTCCGTTCCCTCATGAAAGCGTGATCTGGGCCACTCAATTTGACCGGCAAAGAGGAGTGGTTGAGATCGGTTTGCGGCAGAAATCTCTTACCGCAAAGGAATTGGTAACCGCGTGTTCACGCACACGTTCCAAGACAACCGTCCTTGGTCGGTCTTGGTCGGTCACTCTAGCGTGTATGTGGTAGGCTGGTGTTCACGCCCATGTCTCACCGTCCCATGAAAACGTGATCTAAGCCACTCAATTCGTCCGGTGAAGTTGAGTGGTCAAGATTAGTTTGCAATCTGGGAGGTGTAACCACACAAGTTTGACGGGCGTTTTGGGGTTAACCAGGCATGATATGCCTTGGCCGACCGCATGAGGAGGTAGATGGGCCCACGGTGGTCACTTGGTATAACCGGACTGCTTAATCTAATCTGTGACCCTCCATTCGTGCCGGAGAAGATGGACGCGCGTGATGGCTTGAACCCTAATTTTGGCTTTCAAAGCCGTGCGACCATGCTCTTTTAGGCGGACGAATTTGTTGTGACCAATCATGGTTGGTTTTGACCGATTGGTCAAGTGTGTAGGCGGTCACATGGTGATTGTGTCGACATGCTCCGGCCCCTTTGAGTCTACATCTACACCCTCCATCTATACCTGCGAAGATGGATGGTTGAGACCATTTTGCGGCACATGTAATATGCCGCAAACCCTAATTTAGGGTTTTTCCGTCCATAATGCTTGGTATGGACGATTTCTTGGCAAGCGAAGGCCAATGGTCGACCATGCGGGGTCGGTTTGTGTGTATTCCATACCGCTTGGGGGTGATGGAATTGATGCGGGGTCATCCAATCATGCTTGTGGAGTTGGATGACTGCGATCGAGATCATATCCGGACCGATATGGTCAAGTCTTGGGATGCTCAATCGGGCTAGTATAACACACCGAGAGGGGCTCAATCGGGCTAGTATAACACACCGAGAGGGCTCGGGCTAGTATAACACACCGAGAATCAACTTTGTACGGGTATTTCGTACATGGTTTCATTATAGTGCTTGGAGGTTCGTGTTACTCTGTAAGAGTAACACTCAGTCGTCACGCCACACTGATAATGAGTACTGGAAATACAAGGCTGATATGAAATTCACAGGAAGGGATTGTTGCCACATGCTCCAACCTGGAGGAATTTCATGTATTCACAGAATGGGATTGTTGCTACATGCTCCATTCTTGGTGAATTAAGTGAGGGAGTATCCAACACTTTATAAATGGCTTTATCTTTTACAAGATGTCAGTGCATGAGTTTTTCCGGTTATTTACAAATTTAACCTTAAACGAAAATCCACCATCAACAGCTAAGTACTTTGGTTAAATGAATCTGGTGGAGTGTAGCTGCCAACTGGTGCAATTGAGTGAGGTGACTGAGCAGATGGAGCAGCTGGGAATGGTTGTTGCAGGTTATGGAGCTGCAACTGATACGAAAGAGGGAGGCGGTGGAATCGGAAGCGCGGGACCGAGGCAATGAATGGTCCAAGGTGAAACCGGTATTGCGGGGGGATTGGGTTGTTTGTCGCGGAGTTGAGTGACGAAGAGAATGTATTGCAGGTTATTAATCTTGAGTTGCAGGTTGCTGTGTTGCTGCCAGGTTTGGATCGATGAGAGATTGCAGCTTAAGTTTGTGGAGATTTGGTAGAGGTTAGATTGTAGGAGCATGACCAGATGTAGCTGCAACAGTGGCAACTGATGCACTGAGCAGGGAAGAATGGAGCTGGCATTGAAGTTGCTTCCAAGGTGATGGAGTTCGAGCTGTGCTGGTTGCGACTTAAGTTGGAGATCGCTGTGACTGATTGAGATGGATTTAAAGCGGCATAGGCGAGAGCAGTTAAAAGAAGCTGAAGATGAAATGATTTGGGTGAATTTGTGCCGCAAAATCATACTAAGTGAGCTGTTGTTGCTGTTGATAGTTGGAAGAAGCAGCTGGGAAGGTTTGTAAAGATCGAGTACTAGTGTTATTGAACCTATGGAGTTATGGGATGAGTCGAGAAGACTGCATTACAAGAAAGAAGCTGAGAAGTTACAGAATGCATGAATAAGACTGCGGAAACAGTGCGAAAAGTGAGCGAGAATGGTGGGCCGGTGGAACTAGTTCCGGTTGTCGGACTTCGAAAGTTAAAGCATGGATCTTAAAGTTTCATTGAATCGCGAAGGGGGTATGTATTGAATGCAAGAGTCGGCCGCGACATATATGAGCTACGAGTCGCGCTTTTAGGCACGTTTCCGCAAGAATCCAAAAATTGGTAGATGGTTCATTTGCTATGTATGGCTCTGAATTGTGAGTGTATGAACTGCAGAGAAGGATAATGAGTTGCTGCGAGTTATGGTAGTCGGATACAAGTTCAGGTGGTCGGAGGCAGTTTTCCGACGACCGGATTCCGGCGACCGGATTCCGGTGATGCCGTCAGTAATCCGGCGACCCGTTTTGGACCCAAAAAAATTCCTGAAGATATGTTTTCACACATGGGCTTGGTGGACCACTTGGAGATGGGTTTTGAGAAGATTTGACCTAAATTTGGAAAGAGTATCCTTTTGGAATTGAAGAAACATATAAATAGAAAAGTCTTTCTCAAACCTAGGGATATCTCCATTAGGGAGGCTTCTACTTGTTTTCTAGGGTTTCACATGATAGATTCTTCTAAACTCTTTGTGATGATTTCCAAAAACCCAAGTAGTTGATTTATTGTTATTGGTTAAAGATGTAGTTGGATTTTGAAAACAAGTTATGATTTTTATGAATTAGTTTTCTCTCAAAATCATTGTTTGATTTCTACGGGTTATAATAATTGCATGATTGATGTATTGCAATATGATTGAATGTTTGTTTAGTTAAGTCTAGAATTAATTGAACTCACATCCATATCTATAGTTATTTTAGGGTTCATCATCGAGCGATAACCTTGAATAAGAGTAGCATGATATGATTATGGTTTGTAGTGATACATCCTTGTAGTCATATGTAGAAATTGACCTTTGTCCGAATTGTTTGCGCAATGTATTACAATTGCATTGATTAGCCTATTTCTGAAACTTAATGCTCCTAGGAATTGAACTTAATTAGCGCAAGGCGTTAGGTTATTCTTTAGGTAGAATTCACATACGCAGCTCTAATGTGTGTGTTGATGACTTAGGAAATTTATTGAGTATTCTTGCAATAAGATATTCTAGGGCTTTTGATGATAGCGAGATTAAATATGAATTCTAATCATACATTCAAAACTTGTTTACAATTGAAGATGAAACCTTTATCCAATATTTCACAACCTTGATTTGCGTGCTTTGCTTTTATTGTAGTTTTAATTTTATAAAAATCAGAAAACCCCGGTGTTATTTATAGGGAACCGAAACAATTTGACAACCAAGACCTCTCTGTGGGACGATCCTTTCTTGCCCTTGCTTTATTATATATTTTGAGTTGTAAGAAAGTGTAATTATATTTGTGTCGGCTGACAATCGACCAAATTTTGGCGCCGCTGCCGGGGAGGCAACGGTTGTCAATTGTTTTTGGTTTCTTATTTTTGTTTACTTTTTCTTATTCTTTGGTTCTTAACCGAGTTTTGAGAATCTCGTTTCAGGTACCAATTTCTATAGACGGAGCATATTGGAGCAATCAATACGGCTTTCAACCTCTACAATATGACAACTATCACCCTTACGGGGAGTACAATCAGAACCAATCCTTTAGTTATGGTCAATACTCCACGTACCCTTTTAGTTGTTCTCATACATTCCAACCTTCTTATGGTGGGTATGTAAGTAAGCAACCACAAAGAGGGGATGATACTTGTGCTCCTATTAATATTTCTTCTAGTTTGGTAGATGAAATGCAACAATTTATGGACAGCATGGAGTCAATTCGTGGACAACCAAGCGTGGAACCAATTTCATCGACCGAATGTGCTTATAGTATGTATGGACCAATTTCTGATCGTAGTTATGATCATTCACCCATTCAAAGGGAAGATAATTGGCCTAACAATACTGAAGTAAGTAATTCTACTTTTGCCTTGTCGAACGAGCTTTACAAACAAATGGAACACTATATTCAGAATTTGGATGGATCACTCCAAGAGCTTCAAAGAGGTGTTTCCGACGTAAGAAAGGGCATTGATGAATACATAGAGGAAATGAATAATTATGTTGAAAAAGGCGAACCTTTGGGGACTTTCGTTGATAATTGTGTAGTTAACTCAACTCTTGATCGTAATAATGGTCATTCACCTATTCAAAAGGATGAGTTCGAGATTAGCAACATTAAATTCAGCGAGGACCAATCTTATGTTGACTATGATAGTGACGGTGATTATGATACATTGCTTGAACCAACTCATGGTGACATCTCCGAGGAGTGTACAATGGAGTCTTTTTGCGATCAAGATGAAGACGAAGAGGAATATGTCGACACTTGTGTAGATTACTCAAGCATTGATCTTAATAATGATCAAGAGCCTATTCAAAGGGTGGAGCTTGAGGATGGTGCAATGTTCTAAAAGAGTTCCTTATGGTGAGACTTGAATCCGCAGTGGAGTATGTGCCTTACAACGAGGAGGAATATGTTGAGAATGAGACCGGTTTGACCAATATTGTGGAAGACCCAATTGAGCTTGCAAATGATTGTAATGATGATGTTTATGTCGATACTTTGGTTAAGGCAGAAACGGATGAAGAATGGTTGCAAGGTTTGATAGAGGACCATGATATACATGAGGTGAATTATTCACTTGAGTTTTTCAAGGATGAAGAGGATTCCGTGATACAAGAGATTGTGCAAGGTTTGTCTAACCCGTTGCCTATTGTTTCTTCTCCTTTACCCCTTATTGGTTTGAATGTATGTGCTTCGAAAATATTGTTGAATGACTTTGTTTCTCGTTTTCCTCCATTAGAGAAACTTGATTCTCATACTATGCAGGTTATGGAACAAGAAACCGTGGAAGTACCCGACTTCTATATTCTTTATACACTTCCAAGTGTGGACAAGAATAAGTGTGGGGGAAGCTTTTATCGGTTAATAGCTTCATTTCTGTTTTATATTACTAATATTTGTGTGAAGCTAGTGTTTGCAAAACAGGTTATATGGAAGGATCCCCAACTTTTCCGATTGTTAGTATATGGGGAATGAATCTTTCAAGGATATAGTCGGGCTGACGACTTTAAACCAAGCGCTAAATGGGAGGCAACCCATAGGTTTTGTATCTCTTATCTTTTATTTTTCTTTTCTTGTTTTTACTTTTTCTTATCGCATATTATTATACGATTTCCCACCTTGACTTTCTTTGGATGATTCAATTTACATTGAGGACAATGTAAAGTTTAAGTGTGGGGGAGTGGTTAAGCATTTGCGTTGTAAAATTTTCAAATTTTTCAACTTTTGTGTAAAATAGTGAATAAAAAACTCCAACTTGTGGTTAGTTTAGAGTCACATAGTATACATGTCGCTAAGATTACATCGAGAATCTCATAAGAGTGGATTTGAACTTAGAGATGACGTGAGAGAACATGATCGGGTTTCTTACTCGTATGAGAGTTAAAGTTGGATTTAACCATGCTAGTGGCAAATAAGGTGCAGACTGAATTCGGTATTAGAGTAGTGATCCCCTATAGTGGAGACTACCCATGTTACATAATGTGAGGCACCAACCTTCAATTCTTTGTACCTGTCTAAATTTGTGCTTTTAGAGTGTGTGTCACCGTACGTAAATTCTGGGTAGAATGGTGAGCTACCCAACCTCCCACCATAGAAGCACTATTTTGATCTCTTGAGTGCTATTTTTGTCAATCATGATGGTGACATCGAATTGCTAACTTACATACCACTTGTAATCTTGTTCGCAGTTAGCACCATCCACCTTATCTCTCTCTACACCAACAGGTCCATAGAAACACCATCATCATCAACAAGAGGAGCATCACAAAATTGAAGGAAAGTTGAACACGTTCGACGTTTACAAGCAACGGTACAGAATTGAGTTTCAGATTCAAGTAAAGCAACAAGATAAGGAGCATAATTTTTATAAGTTGAAGACTATTGTACAAGAGTGAAAATTATCAAGGATGAGAGTTCGAGAAGTTTATGATATCAAGACATACAAGTTGTGAAGAATCAAGTGGTAAAGTACTTATACCATGGCCTTTGTATTTTATTTTATTTTTATTATATTTTCTCTTGTCTCAAAAAAAAAAAAAAAAAAGACACAAGTGAAAATCTTTAGGTTCATTACTAGTTTTATTGTTTTATTTCGTTTTTATTTTGTATTTGTTTTATTTCTTATTACAAAAAAAAAACAGAAAAAAAAAGAAAATAAGAAAAAAAAAGACAAGAAAAATTCATTGTATTATATTTTGAGTTTGTATAGTTCGTTTTTAGTTTTGTATTCTTTCAATAAAGCCAATGGAAAGAAGGAATATCTACAATGAAGTTTCAAGCGACAAGGAATTAGAGGAAAGAATCATATTGTCAAGATTCTACTAAGTTCAAGGGTTATCATCAAGAGTTGAAGACCGAAGACGAAGATGAAGACACCGATTGAAGACCGAAGACGTTTCTATGGATGCTGTGAGAGTGGTGCTAGCTGCACGTCGAACGGATAACGAGGTAAGTAAGCATATTCCCACCTTCGTTAAGTGATTGATTTCCTTTCGTAGAGATCGTCAGAAAAATGGGTTTTCAAAAATTATAAAAGATGTGGGTTTTCAAAACAATTCGGAGGGTTTTGCCTTCCTACCATTCAACGTGTCGCAGGATTCTCTCTGCAATCCAACCTGGACACATGTGTGACCCATAAAAAACTGTTTATTATTGAGAGCAATTTCATAAAACCCTTTCTTGTGAGGCAGAGTCGAGACTTTTGATCACTCCGAACCCGAATTTTTGTCGAGAAGGGATGGTTATTTCTCTCTCAACTTTTAAGGATGAGATTGTGTTCATTTATGTGTCTAACTTCTTATGACTAGTGTGCAAAATCTCTATGTCTTCTTAGCGCGTTGGATGCTATCATTTCGGAGAACTAGTAAGTTGGAAAAGTAGGTTTTGTGGGTATATCTCTAGTAAACCCTCACGAGACTATAACTCGTCCACTAGGGACACCTAGGGGTTTAAAGGCTTGTTATTTATGCTAAGAGTAACCGTAGCCTCGACGACACGGAGTTGTATGTATGTTTTAAAATTATTTTGTTTGATTTGCTCGAGGACTAGCAAAGTCTAAGTGTGGGGGAATCTGATAGGTGTCTTAAAACACCTAATTTTATATCTATTGTTTATGCTTTCTTTGCTATTTTTCTTGTGAATTATATATCTTATGTGTGAATTTGATTTAAATAGGTACTTTGGAGTCATTTGGAGCGAAAAGGGCAAAAAGGTCAACTCGCAGACGATATTTGGCGCATGCTAGGTTGCACAAGAGGAGTTACGCTAGGAAATTAAGATGTCGGTCTCCCAGGCGACGGTTTAAATCAACAAGGGATTATTCAGGTGGCCCTTATCCAAGTAGCTGGGTGCCAATAACCAATCCGTACGAACAGTGGCAATTAGGTCGAGTGTTTCTCAGACATTTAGTACAAGCACCTGAAATTGAGAGAGAAAGAAGGAGGCGCTGCTACGGTGACCTGAAATTCGAGAGACAACAACGGGAATTCAGGAATAATTTGAAGCAAAGGGTTTATGGTTCAGAGTGAAGGAGATCGATTAGGAGGATTTCGTGAAGATTCAGATGGAGAAATTTAGGGCTCGAATGAGTTGAGATGAAGGGGTTTTTGAGCTGATAGTTGCAGCTGATGAAGATTATGGATTTGTGATCGATTCATAAAGTTTCTGGATATGGCAGAGATCAACAGCTACACCGAGCCAGCAAAGAGAAGGAGAAATGGGCAGAGTTTGGGTTCGTGTTTGATAGTTAGAACTTGAAATTCAAGCTGTGAAATACAGGGAAGAAACACAAGCTACTGCCATTGAAAGTATGGTTCATTGGCCGTGATTGAGGTATTGAATGAATGGGTTTGTGTTAAAGATTGTGTTTGAATGTAAATGTGAAGGGAAGGAGATTGAATGAGGTTAGAATTCAGCAGAGAAGTCATCTCCTTCATCACCAGAAAACGCACACTGAGTGCTTGATAAAATGCCTGAATGAGAAATTCTGAACCACAAGCTTTGCCATGGAGTGTTGAGTCAGTGCGCAGCAGGTGTTCAAGTTAACAAGGAGGAGAAATGGCTAAAGTCTGGGAGTTGTTTTGGTTGTATTTTTGGCCAGGATAATGGTGATATTTGAGCAGCAAGGAAATGGGCAAACTGGTTAGTCGCAGGTGGAAGTAGAGAGGTTGCTTGATGGTGGCGAGGCGGTGTTACAATGGTTTTAGTTCGATGCGGAGAAGTGCTATGACGGTGTGCAGATCTGTGGTGTTTGCAAGAGTTGCGAGGCATAGAGATGGATCTTTGTGTTACGAGAAGGAATGCGGTGATATTGGTGTTGAGTTAGCATTGGTACTGCGGGTTAAAGCGGAAGTGATGCTGGAGTTGATATGGAGCATGCCCGTGCGATGTGCAGGTGAAATGAATTGAGGTGTTTGGAGGTGCAACTAAAGGCTCTAGAGGTCATGGTTGGATTCGATTAGATTGGTTGGCTGAACTGTGAAGAAGATGGAATTGTGCCAGGGAATGGAATGAAGTGAAGTGGTGTTGTGTTAATGGGTTCGATTGTGGCAATGAGCCAAGAAAGTGCCAGTAATGGGGTTGTTCGAGATGGCAGTGGATGATTGATTGTGAATGGAGGAGTTTGAGAGTTCAAGGAAGCTCGAGTCTGGTGGATGATGTTGGTGTTGTTGCCTTGTTTGTGAAGCTATGGAGTCGCATTACACCTAGAGGAGTTAAACCGTTTCGCAGGTGGAAGTATGTCTTTGTGTAATGGCTGCGGTATGCTAAGTACTTTGGTTGAATGAATCTGGTGGAGTGTAGCTGCCAACTGGTGCAATGGAGTGAGGTGACTGAGCAGATGGAGCAGCTGTGAATGGTTGTTGCAGGTTATGGAGCTGCAACTGATACAGTAGCAACTGGTGGAATCAGAAGGCAGGACTGAGGCAATGAATGGTCCAAGGTGAAACTGGTATTGCAGGGGGGATTGGCTGTTTGTCGCAGTTGAGATGAACAGAGAATGTATTGCAGGTTATTAAGCTTGAGTTGCGAGGTTCTTTGTGTTCTTTGCCGAGTTTGGATCGATGAGATATTGCGACTTAAGTTTGTGGAGATTTGGTAGAGGTTAGATTGTAGGAGCATGACTAACAGAGCCGCTGTGATGTGGTGATGCACCGAAAGCGAGGAAGAATGGAGCTGGCATTGAAGTTGCTTCCAAGGTGATGGAGTTATTTGTCTTGGTTGCGACTTAAGTTGGAGATCGCTGTGACTGATTGAGATGTATTTAAACTGGCATAGCTGAGAACAGATTAAAAGAAGCTGAAGCTGAAATGATTTGGGTGAATTTGTGCCGCAAAATCATACTAAGTGAGCTGCTGTTGCTGTTGCTAGTTGTAAGAAGCAGCTGGGAAGGTTTGTAAAGATCGAGTGCTAGTGTTATTGAACCTGTGGAGTTACGGGATGAGTCGAGAACACTGCATTACAAGAAAGAAGCTGAGAAGTTACAGAATGCATGAATAAGACTGCGGAAACAGTGCGAAAAGTGAGCGAGAATGGTGGGCCGGTGGAACTAGTTCCGGTTGTCGGACTTCGAAAGTTAAAGCATGGATCTTAAAGTTTCATTGAATCGCGAAGGGGGTATGTATTGAATGCAAGAGTCGGCCGCGGCATATATGAGCTACGAGTCGCGCTTTTAGGCACGTTTCCACAAGAATCCAAAAATTGGTAGATGGTTCATTTGCTATGTATGGCTCTGAATTGTTAGTGTATGAACTGCAGAGAAGGATAGTGAGTTGCTACGAGTTATGATAGTCGGATACAGGTTCAGGTGGTCGGAGACAGTTTTCCGACGACCGGATTCCGGCGACCGGTGACCGGATTCCGGTGATGACACCAGTAATCCGGCGACCCGTTTTGGACCCAAAAAAATTCAAGAAGATATGTTTTCACACATGGGCTTGGTGGACCACTTGGAGATGGGTTTTGAGAAGATTTGACCTAAATTTGGAAAGAGTATCCTTTTGGAATTGAAGAAACATATAAATAAAAAAGTCTTTCTCAAACCTAGGGATATCTCCATTAGGGAGGCTTCTACTTGTTTTCTAGGGTTTCACATGATAGATTCTTCTAAACTCTTTGTGATGATTTCCAAAAACCCAAGTAGTTGATTTATTGTTATTGGTTAAAGATGTAGTTGGATTTTGAAAACAAGTTATGATTTTTATGAATTAGTTTTCTCTCAAAATCATTGTTTGATTTCTACGGGTTATAATAATTGCATGATTGATGTATTGCAATATGATTGAATGTTTGTTTAGTTAAGTCTAGAATTAATTGAACTCACATCCATATCTATAGTTATTTTAGGGTTCATCATCGAGCGATAACCTTGAATAAGAGTAGCATGATATGATTATGGTTTGTAGTGATACATCCTTGTAGTCATATGTAGAAATTGACCTTTGTCCGAATTGTTTGCTGATGCGTGTCGTAGGTGCAATCAAATTAATCAATATTTCCACTCAATTAAAAATAATATAATGGAAGTCAAGTTCGTTCCCACGAGGAGCAAGAGATCTTAGTTGTAAAAGTTGTCACGAAAGGGGGGTGTAAAAAGCAAAATAAAAAAAAATAAACAAAGCAATTAAAATCGAAAGTTGAAAACAATAAGAGAGACAAGACCAAGGAATCCTTCTTCGTTACGAAACAATAATTAAAGTTATGTTCTTTTCTACTTGTTATTAGTCACAAATTATCACCAACCGTAGGTAAAGCAGCTAGATCAGTGCTAAACCCCTAAATCCCTTCTATCACCGGACACGGAAGTTCTCGACTACCGGATTCTATTTACCAAACCACCTAGTAGTAGATCACTCTAGATGTAATTTAAATAAATGCATTAAGATTCATGAACTTATTAGGTCAATATTAGTAGTTAGACTCTTAGATCAAGGTCTACTTGCTAACGTTGTTTTCACACACAATTGCTCCACGGAATCCCTCCGCAAGGTCTCGTGTTTGCTACTTATGTAAAGAGTCAAGAAACGATTACTTATCCCCTAACTTTCACTAGCTTTAGATCAAATTAACAAATCAATTTAGCGTGCACTCCAAACAATCTATCAATCAATCATGAATGACTAAACATTCCTATTAGTAAAAACAAGCGATAATTATGTGAAAAACTTCAAGATAGAATTGAAAACAAAAACTCAAAACATAAATTAAGAACTAGGAATTCATCCTCAATCAATAATAAAATTAGCTACTCATGTTTTTGAAATTCACACAAATAATAATTAGAAGGAGAATTTTCAAGTTCACACAAATAATTAAAAAGAAGAATTTTCAAAAGCTATCAAAAACACAAGTGTTGTGTGTGTAGAGAGGTGTGTGTAGAAGTTGTAGAAAACTTCTCTATTTATAGGCTTCAATATTCTCCAAATCTTCTAAGGAGTAGAATCCTTTTCCTTTAGCAATTCAATTTCCAATTCCAAGCTTTTCTCAACTCTTCCACCTTCTCTTTCCAAATTTGAGTCCAATTCTCCATCCAATTCCTAGCCCAAGTCTTCACACCCATGAGAGAAGTCCATAGAAAATTCTGGAATTTTTGCTCGCCGGAAAACTGGGATTGTGGCCGGAAATAGGCCGGAATAGTCGCCGCCGGTCACCTGAAAATTTCTGTCCGTTGAGAGAATATTCAACGGAATATTCCGTCAGTCCACCGTTAGGACTAACGGTCAAACGGGTCAACCGTCAGTCAACTGTTAGTCAGCGGGTCAAGGGATAGGAATGAGTCAAGATCGGTCGACAGCGGAGTCACCGCTTAGTTAGCCCGAGTTGCCATGGCATAAGCCATTGCTCCGGCGGCCGAGTGTGTGTTGCACAAGGATTGTGCTTCATGCCTCGGCCATCATGGTCGTGCCTTCTTCACTTTTGCGGCTTCGGTTCCACACACAACGAGGCTCCGGTTCAGCTCATCTGCAGCTTCCCGTGAAAGCACACCACCACTTCCATTTCCACCATATTGCAACTACTCCTCACTAGCGATCCACACCTTTCTGCAATTCAGCTGCATCTGTTGCCTAAGCTTCAAATCATTTGATCCATTGCAACACCTCCATGCTCAATACCAACTGCCATCCTCCACAGACCCATTATTTCATTCTTCTCAGCCATTGCAACTTTACCTGCACTGCAATACACATCACACCATACACTGCCACTTCCATGAGCCTGCAATACCCATTCAATCTCGAGTGGACACAATCATTCATTCGAGACAACTCAAGCCACACTTTCGAGTTCATACAACCCATTTCTTTCCATAACTTTGTGAGCTTGAACCCATATCTCAGTTTCATCACAATTCATTTACCAATTCTTCTCTGATTAAGAACCCTAATTTCACCATCTTCTTACCGGCAGCATCAATCAACCATATCAACTTCATATTCATCTATCTCAGCACCAAATCCATCTTCCTCATTTCTGTAGCTCCAGCTGAACTTTTGAGTTTTTAAGTAGCTCATAATCTTCAACATTTATCTCACAACTCAAACACCATCAGAGCCTTGAATCACCAGCAACTGCTTTGAGTCATCACAGCTCAAGCCAACCTGCAATTAACACCACTACAAGCCATCACTGACATAACTCCACAACCCGACTTCATCAATCACGGACCCGCCTTCACCGGCACTGCCATCGACCACCACAAACCCATATCTCAGTAACAATCTCGCTCAATAGAATGGCGACAACAATTCCTTCTCGGACTCATATCCTCATTCAATTCAAACAATGACAGAACACTAGCATCCTTCTGTTCGGCTCAACCCAATGACACGACCACATACCCATCTGCCGCTTCTGTCTAATTTCTCAACTCGATTCTCGGCAGACGACTTCGATTCCATCTTCTTCCATCTCGAAACCGGCAATACCCATCTTCAATTTCATCTCTATTAAACATCATCAACACAATTTCATCTTTTAAACCCTATTTACCCAAATTTCAGCAACAACAAGTCTTGTTTCTTCTACCAGAAATTCGAACCCTAATTAATCACCAACAATAGCGACTTCTCGATCTTAAACTCTAATTCCTCCCGAGTCTCTTCCATTCTCTCGGATTTCGATCTCAATTTCGCAGCAATCGATCCCATGAATTTCTCTCTCGTCTGCTGCATCATCTCAGGTCGATTCTCACTTCCATCTCTCGGTTTAACCAGCAGCAAATTATCAGCAGTAATGGCTGCTTCTCTCGATCTCAGTTCTGGGAAAATGATTGAGAAAGAAACAATCTTCTCAATTTTAGGGTTGTAACGATTTGGGGTTGGTTTGTTACACCCCAGGGATAGGTACCACCCTCTAAATGATAAGGGCCATCCTACTTGGAAACCCCCTTAACCTCTGCGGGCCTGGCTTTAGTACTCCTCCAAATTGGGCCGCCCCCTAACCTTAACTGGGCTCCATATATCAATCGTCTGTAAAATGACCTTTTTGCCCTTTTGGCTCAAATAGAGTAACTTCTTCTTCTTTTCCTCCGTGTGACTCCAAAGTAGCTACAAAACTCAAAACAAGCGTAAAATACATAATTTACAAGAAAAATAGCAAAGAAAGCATAAACAATAGATAGTAAATAGGATGTATTCTACACCCTATCATTTGCGCAATGTATTACAATTGCATTGATTAGCCTATTTCTGAACCTTAATGCTCCTAGGAATTGAACTTAATTAGCGCAAGGCGTTAGGTTATTCTTTAGGTAGAATTCACATACGCAGCTCTAATGTGTGTGTTGATGACTTAGGAAATTTACGGAGTATTCTTGCAATAAGATATTCTAGGGCTTTTGATGATAGCGAGATTAAATATGAATTCTAGTCATACATTCAAAACTTGTTTACAATTGAAGATGAAACCTTTATCCAATATTTCACAACCTTGATTTGCGTGCTTTGCTTTTATTGTAGTTTTAATTTTATGAAAATCAGAAAACCCCGGTGTTATTTATAGGGAACCGAAACAATTTGACAACCAAGACCTCTCTGTGGGACGATCCTTTCTTGCCCTTGCTTCATTATATATTTTGAGTTGTAAGAAAGTGTAATTATATTTGTGTCGGCTGACAATCGACCAGTTCTCGCCAAAAATCAGAACAACATGGCCACCACTCAGAAGGAGCTATGTAACTACCTCAAAACTCTCACTGACAAGATGTCAGACAAAACTCGGGAGAAGGGAAAAGACAAGGAAACATCTCCAACTACAAATCCCGAAGTTATTCCAGGTCCACGACGATGATGAAACCCGCAAAGCTGCAGAACCCGAACCTGCTACTTTCATCACTTGTGAAGATCTGGAACATTTTATGCAGAGCCGGGGAAAGGGCCATGCACCATCAGTCCATCGTCATCAGCCTCCATATCCTGCTGCTACGCAAGGAATCCCTCTTCCAAAGGGTTACACTTCTCCAACCTTCACACTCTACAATGGAAAGGGGAATGCTCGAGAACATGTTTCTCGATTCTTGGAAGCATTAGGAGAACATGAACACAACCATGTCGTCCGTTTGAAGGATTTTTCAAAATCCCTGACGGGTCGAGCATATACTTGGTACAACAACATCGCACAAGGAAGCATAGCTAATTGGGGAGAATGATTAATGCTTTCTACAGGAAGTACTTCTTTGTTTCGGAGCAAGTTACTCTTTCCGACTTAGGAAGGATGGCTCAGAAGAATGCTGAAAATCCGAATGACTACGTGAAGAGGTTCAGGGTTCAAGCTTTGGATTGCCATGATCCCAATGTTACTGAACAACAATTGGTGGATTTGTGCATCAATGTGATGATCCCAGTCTACAAAGCTTTGCTGGAAAATCTTCGTTTTCAGACCTTCTCAGAACTCCACGAAGCGGCCAAGCGATCAGCAACTACCGCTCCTACCTTGCTAGAAAGAACGAAGACTGTCAAAGTAGAGGAATCGAAAGACACCCGAAACAGCAATACCAGGCGTCTAATCTACAAGCAGTACAGTGTTGAAACTTCCATGAAAGTTGCTGAAGGGAGCAAAAGAAAAGCTGAAGCACAGCCACGTAAGAATGTTCCTCCAGCGTCTAATCCCTCAAAAGCGCCAAGGAAAGATGGTCAAGCCAGGAATGCACAATCGCCTACTCAACATCAACAGAATGATCAAGATGCACCTGACTTCCCCTTTTCTATTGAAGAAGTGATCGAACTATTGGAAGTCTGGATCCAATACGGTGCGATCAAATTACCTCCTGTCAAAAAGGAACCAACTGAAGAACGGATGGAAAATGCACGCTACTGACATTTCCATAGGTATGTCAGTCATCCGACAAGTGATTGCAGAACCCTGAAGCGCATATTCAAAGAAAAGGCTGACTCAGGGGAACTGAGGACTGAAGGAGTGCACATAAATCCTCTCCCAATCAGAACGTTCACACTCTCTGAGCAGCCGGTCAAGGAAGCGGTTCAATCCCTAATTGAGCATGTATGTGAGTTACTGTACTTATCGAAAGCTCAAAGAAACGATATGTTTGCTGCATTGAACCATATTGTGTCTGGGAAACGGTTAGAAATTCAGGAGATACTCCCTGAACCTCCAGCAACAGATAAGGAGATGTACGACTGGGGACTTCTCACCACAGTTCACCTCAAAGGAAACGAATTCAAGCAAGCATTGGTCGATGTTGGCACCGCTGTTAACATCATTCCCTTGAAAATCCTCAGAGCCGCTGGCATCACCCGACGAGAAGCAACTCCAGAGACCATGAAGGAATCTCCAGAGACGCCTACGGTTACATCGTTCTCAAAGTAAAAACTGACTCAACTTGGACTGAAACCAAGTTTTTCATAATTAGAAGATCCAGGATATGACATGGTTCTTGGCCGAGCATGGATTCATGGTGGAAAGTTCACTACAACATCATCAATTGCACAACTCTCTGTTGAGGAAAGCTCTGACTCAGAGGAAAGCTCCAGTTCAGAAGAAATGGAGGACACTCCACCTTTTAAGCATTTGGGAAAAGTAAAAACCTTGATGGAACTCACACAAAAACCTGAAGAAAGCGCACATGAATTTGTCGAAAAGTTCCACGCGCAGGCAAGTCTCATTTCCCCTCATGCATCTATATTACCAATTTTCAAATATGCAACTCTGGTCAGGGGACTTGATCTTACTCATGACTCAGCCGTCACCAAACATTATGAGTGGTTGGTCTCACCTCAGTAATACTTCACCAAATGGTTAGACGCAGAATCTCTCCAAGTCTATCATCTCACTAACACGGTCATTGCTAGGATAATGACTGAGTTTCACAATCAATATCCTAAATACTCTCCTTTGCACGAGTGTCCACATGTGCCGCAGAATCGGAAAGCTCCACCAACATGGAATCCCACTATGCGAGGAATTCCGAACCAGCAGAAGATATTCAAAGCACGAGCAACCAAGCCTAACAAATTTCATGAAGGAGATTTGGTTCTTAAGGCAACCAGACGCAATTTGCATTCCACGAAGAGTTCTAACTGGGAAGGACCTTTTATGATTGCTAAGTCGATTCTTTGGAGGATATTACAAATTGGCTGACATCAAAGGCAAGACAAGTATACCGGTAATTCATGAGAATTGGCTCAAGATCTTCAACGCATGAAGCATTCAACATTGGGTGTTTTATGTCCAAGACAAATGCTCAAAACACCTGACGTTTGCATCTTAGGATTTTCTTTTACCCGTATTTTCAATTCCTCCAAAACGTTTGCAATACTTGCATCCAGTATTTGAAATTGAGCAATTTATCAAGGTTCTTTATTTTAAGAAAAATCTCTATCAAAACCCAAAATCCAAAAGAAAATCCTCAGTCACTCATAATTTCAAAACCAATCCATAAATTTAAAACCAAAATCTCACATCTCTCAGTAGTTCAAAGTTCAAGAGATTATAGAAAAAAAACTAAAGAAAGCCATCAAAGTACGATTTCTGCTTCTCAGCATCCTCCAAGACTTGCAAAGCCGCTTTCTCCAACTCCATCTTTTGAGTCAACTCAGTAATCTTAGCCGTTTTCTCCACCACAGCATCACTGGTAAAAGGTATATTCTTCACTGCTGCATCCTTGATGGTGTTGATCTTCTAACGAAGCCACTTCAGGTTAAAGCCAAGTCTCTCAGAATTTTCCAAGTTGTACTCCCAATCAAAGAGTACATCTCGAGTAACAATACTTCTGGGCCTGGTACGGATATCATCTATGACACACAATATGTTTCCTAATTGCATGGTCAAGAAGTAGCTACATTCAGTATCTCTTGTAACGACTATATGGCCATACATCTTCCACAACTTCTCATACATGCTGGCATACCCTGTGGGGACGCTGAATCCACCAACAAATATATGATATGGGAGTGAAGCACCAAATGGAGGCTCACAAACAATCCCTGCAGTAGTGTATTCATGCACTATTATACGGTTCTCAATCTCAGGAGCAACTTCAACAATCATAGGCGCAACTTCTTCTGGGACAGTATTGTCTACTCTCAGCACGACTTCTTCTGTTCTTGGAGCAATCACCGTTGGTGTTTCAATTGCCTCAACAATATCAGAAACAACCATCTCACGGCCTTGAAGTGCAGATATGGTTGTCTCACTATCAACAGCGCCGGGATTGCTCGAATCATCATTATTGGTCTCATTATTCTCAGCTTCGGCATTTGGCACCTAATAAGAAAATTACACGGGATTAGAGCGGTCCAAGCATGGGAACTAAACGCAATCATAAAGTCCAGCATGTAAGTGAACTAACATTATCTAAGTTCTCTACTATGCGTCCAAGACATGAGCAAATAACATAAAGTCATAAGACACGCTTTTCAATAAGTCCGTCAGGAAAATTTTATACTACTCTGTATAAGACGACGAACTTGGAGCAATTGGTAAGGAATCTAAAGTTGAGTCATATACCATTCTCTATGTATGGATCTCATCTACAACATATCAAAAATTCAAAGCAATTGAAGAAACGAGCAATGATATGTGACCGAAACATTGGACAACATACAATCTGAAAAAGTTCTGAAAGTCTCCTGGGAGTTTACTGTTTCGCCTTTTTCAGGCCCTAAACATGCTCAAAACTCAAAAAGCTTCTGCTTTAAAACTTGGAAATTTTCCGGGCTTGAAGATACATATACAGATCGCGAAAATCCGACTTCGAACGAAGATTCTACAACATTTTTACTAATAAACTGGGGTCCGGATTTTTCTGATGACGTATTTCGGCAAAATTTCTTATATATTCATTGGGATTATCATTCATCCATTCGCAAATCAGCAATCCTACACTTCTATTAAGATAATACAAAATGGATACTTACTTGAGGAGTCTCCAATTCATTCGAAGGGTTAACAAGGTCGGCATCTACATGGGGAGCACCATTATTTCCATTCAGTCGCGATTCTTGAGGATTTTCTTTCCCACTACTATTAGAAGACGAATGGATAGCATGACCATGTTGGCTTTCCACAACAATTTCTTTCTGGATCCATCAACAATAATCATCATTATTTCATTCAAAGATATGCCGAAGTCACTTACATGAAAGGATACTCACATCAACCTCTCCGTCGGTGCTGGATCCCTGAATTGCTCGTATAGAGGAAAGATGAAGACCGTCAATAACCGATGGAGCAAAATTCTGAAACAAATCAACAATACTCTTCTAATATCTTGATTATATGGACAAAAAGTCGCAACGATAAGAGAAGTGCTAATAACTCACCAAAGAAGCGGCAGTGGACTGCACATTATTTGGTATCATTCTATGAGCTGTTTTGCTTCTTCCTTCTCCGCCCTGGGGACTTTCTTGAAGGTCTAAGAAGTTTACACAAATTTGAGGCCTCACAGCGCGTCCATCCTACACAAAATCAATAAATAATTAAAACGCATCTAAGCTTACTTTCACCGATTATGGAAAAAAGAAGCTTACCTGCACACATTCCGGAAATGTCTTCCTCTTATCACCACGGGAAAGGTACTTTAGCCTTGGTCGAGCATTAATAGAGTCAAGGGAAGGAAAATCTTGCGCTGGAGACTTAACATCCATCACAAAAGCATACAGATGCTCAAGTTGCTGACGCCAGAAGTTTATGTAACCCGGAGTCACGAAATTGGCACGATCAGAGCATGGGAATAAATACTCATTTCCTTCCACATGAGTGCAGTCCAGATTAGCCTTCAAATACTCAACTAATGATTTGTTCATTCGGTGACCTGGGATACACTGGTCGACGCCCATCTGCCGAGCTGCCCTGTCAATGTTATATTCCTCTACTCTGAATTCTCCATGCATTACTGATACTAGGTGGCCAGGAGTGCAACTTAATATGAAAGATCTCTCTTCATCATTCAAATCAGCGCCAGTCTTCAACATCATATTTTCTTCACTAGCATTGAAGGTGATCAATTGTGAGAAAAGATCGGGAACTAACACCCAGGGGCGAAAGTTGAACTCGGATTCAATGTCCAAAATATCAGTGATGCATATCTTGTATTGCGACTACTTTGTAGACCACCTCATGATCCTAGCATTGTCTTTCTCGAGGAAAGCATGGCGAGTGTCGACATTAGGCCCTTGCAAAATACTACGGGGAATCGGAGCATACTTTTCAATATGCTCCCACATCAGAGCTTGGAGGAACATGGTATTAGCATATGTCTCAATTTTCATGAAACCGTTAGAGACACTGGAGTCAATAACCAAAGAGTCCAAGTTGGCAAACAGTGAACCTAAAAACAAGCTACCAATTGGAAGTTTCTCACCTTTGGCCATCCTAATGGCAAAGGGTATCACCAACGGCTTCAACAAATGTCCGCTGTCCTCAAGAACATCTCTGGAAAGCCACAAGCACAAGAAAGCAGCAATGGACAGAGTACTATCAACAGGTTCTTCAGGAATTCCATCTCTCGGCCACCAGTATCTTAACCATTGAGCATAGAAAAATTTGGGAGACTCGTTGAATTCATGCATTTTAGCTTCCAAAGTACGAGATATCAGTTTCTCCTCTGTTGAGAGTTCTCCAGGGAAATTTCCGGCGACTGGAAGATGCAACAAAGCGACTACATCTTCTAAAGTAATCGTGAACTCTCCCCATCTGCATATGAAGGTGTGAGTAGGAATACACCAACGAGCAAGCAAAGCCACGATACTGGTATATCATGATTAATGATCAAATCTCTAGCAGACTTGAATGGCTCGCGTCACTGCGCACTATCCAGCAAGGTCCTCACACGGCTGTAGCCTAACATATGCCTTGCCCATCCAGAAAAATACGTCAGCGGCTTCCGAGAAAGTTTGAGTTCCACATGAGAAGTTGAATAATGTTTCCCTTCCAAACAGAACTGAATTATTGCTGGAGGAGACACCAACTTATTCTGAGCAGTAGTCCTGGGATTTATGAGCAACCGAAACGAAGAACCTAAATGACGTTTTTCAGGCCTATACAAATATTCAAAGAATCTGTCTTCGATGTTTGGAATGTTCTTGGGTTTGGGAATTTCCTCATTCCCCCGAGAAGTTCTAGAATCGTCATCCATGGAGCAATCACCATCTCTAGAAGTGTCTTCTCTGGAAACGTCGCTTTCAGCATCATTACGGACTCGATTCATCTCCGCCAAATCGCTGCAACATTCCACACGAGTTTCATCAACACAATGGAATTGAAGCAATCAAACAATTATGATGCTCACATCAGCGTCTACAAAAATGGTAATTCTAAACTCTTACCTATTTACGATTTCACGAACTTAGTGATAACAACGTAAAACCTCAAAAATTTTGTTCGTTCTTTCAAACCTGCAAAGCCGAGCAAAAAACTTAATATTATTTAAAGGTAACATTGGCTTTTCATGAAACTATGAATGATTCGCATAATATTCCATGTGAATATTCACTGATTTTTACGTGTACCTACACTATAAAATCGCCAAAATCACACATATACTATGAATTCATCAACTCATAGAAATATTGTTTGCTATCAACAATTTTTCATAAATCCATATTTGATTCTAAAATAAAAAAAAAACGTGAATAGGTCACGTAATTTAAAAAAAAAAAAAAAATCGTGAGTTAATAACTCACGTAAATTATAATAATAAAAAAAAATCTCTCTTTTGCTCAAACGAGCATTCGTCTACGAAACCAGGATCTTTTCTATTTTTGTAAAAGTCCACATGTTCCAAACAAAGTTTTGAAAGTTCTCAAATAAATTTCATCATAAACTCCAAGTCTTTTCAAAATTTCCTTTAACCCTAAGGATCATTATTTACTACTCTTTACGAGCAAACCTACGTTCTTAAAAGTATTTGCAAAATCCATACTTTGAAAATAAACTTGGGTTTTCATGAAACCTAATAAACAAAACTTTTACTACGGCAACTATACCATGTCTATGCAAAATTTTATGTATCTCTTCCATATTAGGGATTTTTGTTCGTTTCCTAAAACTAACGAAAAACGGGCATTCATACGTTTTCTAATCTTCATAAATACTACGCATGCTTGCAACTATAGGGTTTTTTGTTTTGTGAACAACTCATGAAATCATAGAACATACAGTAAAAAAAAAAAAAATTTGCACAGACTTACCTGTCGGCGCCGACCAGATTTTGGCCGGACGTTGAATGGCGGCGGACGGCGGTGCTGATTCCGGCGAAAAAAAATTATTTTCCTTCCCTGCTGCACACGTGAAGGTGATGAAGAGATGAAGGTGCTCAATTCCCCCACACTTAGACTTTGCTAGTCCTCGAGCAAATCAAACAAAAGAATTCTAAAACATACATACAACTCCATCTCGTCGAGGCTACGGTCACACTTAGCTCGTATAACAAGCCTTTGAACCCCTAGGTGTCCCTAGTGGATGAGTTTTAGTCTCGTTTTTTTTTTTTTCTAATGGATCAACACCTAGGTTAATAATAATTTTAATAATTTTTTTGAGGAACCAACAATCTGTGTTCGATCTCAATCTTCAAGGCTCGGAAATGAATAAAGGTTTATAAAAGGTGTACCTACAAAACCTTTTACTCCAAATTCCAGCTACATGTGAAGAATCTATGAATGAATCCAATATGACTACAGGAGGAGGTACCTTAATGCAAATTCAATTCATATATAAACAAAGCTCTACTCGGAAAGTCGAACAAACCACAATACTCGGAACTTAACTAACCACAATCACACATGAATAGAATAAGAAGATGGATATAGAAATAGATGTTTGCGAATGTTGACTAAGTGAACGGTGTTTCCCATATCTATCTGAAGGTCACTTTGCCAAGATAAACCTAAAGGAAAAAAGGAAAGAAAACGTGACCTAATGGATTGAGATACAATCGAATTCAAATATCAACTCAATTTGGCATATACAAGGGAACCAACAATCGACAATCTTAATTCTAGATCAACTAAACTGGCATATACAAGGGAACCAACAGTTGATTTTATTGAACAATAATAATAATAACTTTTTTTTTTCACTTTTTTTTTTCTTTTCTCTCTTTTTTTTTCTTTTTGAATCGACAACATGATTAGATCTTTTGGATCCAAGCGCATGCTTCTTGTCAGCAGATTACATGATAGTTCCCATGGATCCTGCATTCCAAGCTTGTTTAGGCGACGGAGACAGGGAGAACACACACATATTGCTATATCCAAGTGTCATTTTTTTTTTCTTCATATATACTCCGGTTGGTCTAATTAGTCTGGTCTCTTTTTTTTAGTAACTCAATCACTCTATTTCATCCTAGCAGTAATAACAATTCGATGTTAGTGACCCACCAAATCATTTAGAGAAACAAAAAGATTGCAAAAATAAAAACAGAAGGTGATATGGTGACATTCCGAGATATGGTAACAACTATCATATTATTTCTAACACATGAGCTCTATTCGTCCTTTTAGTTAATAGGTTCCTCAACTCCTGCAACCAAGAAGGTTCCATCCACTTAAATTGGTAGTGTCATCCTAAAGACACAAGTTTCTAGATTTCGGAGTTTATAAAGCAATTTTTTTTCCTTTTTTTCTATTTTTTTTTCTAACTAAAGGCATCAAACTCTAAAAACATATAAATGCTCCCCCACACTTAAACTTTACATTGTCCTCAATGTAAAATTTAGTCATTCAAAGTAAAGTTCAAGGTGGGAAATTACGCAAATGATATGCAAAACAAGAAAAATAAAGATAAAATGCTTAAAATAAAAAGATAAAGATACAAAACCGGTGGGTTGCCTCCCACTTAGCGCTTGGTTTAAAGTCGTCATCCCGACTTTCAGCTCCAATTACTCCTCCAGAGGAAGTGGATCACTCAATGTGACCATATCCTGATTCTCCGTCACAAATTGCTCATAGTATGGTTTCAAACGATGGCCGTTGACCTTGGAAACCAGCCCTGTTTTGGGACTAATGATTTCAACTGCACCATGCGCAAACACATTAGTAACAACAAATGGTCAAATCCATCTGGACCTAAGTTTACCCGGAAACAATTTAAGACGAGAATGGAATAAAAGAACTTTCTGCCCCACTTCAAAACTCTTTCGGGAAATCATTTTATCATGGAAAGCTTTGGTCTTTTCTTTGTAAATGCGTGAACTTTCATATGCATCATTACGTATCTCTTCTAACTCATTGAGTTAAAGTTTCCTATGTTCACCATCTGCATCTAATTCCATATTACATACCTTGATAGCCAAATAAGCTTTGTGTTCAAGTTCCACCGGAAGATGGCAAGGTTTACCATAGACAAGCCTAAAAGGAGACATATCGATGGGTGTCTTGTAAGCTGTCCTATACGCCCACAAAGCGTCACTGAGTCTATAACTCCAATCCTTCCTTGTGATGTTCACCGTCTTCTCTAAGATGTACTTAATCTCCCGGTTGGAAATTTCAGCTTGACCACTCATTTGTGGATGGTACGGTGTGCCGACTTTATGGGAAATATTATACTTCTTTAGAAGAGCGTGAAAGGATCTCTTGAAGTGCGAACCTCCATCACTAATCACCACTCGAGGTGTGCCAAATCTAGAAAAGATATGTTCCTTCACAAACTCACAAAAAACTTGAGAATCATTAGTAGAGGTGGCCTTAGCTTCCACCCACTTAGAAACATAATCTACAGCAAAAAGTATAGAAAATTTTCCATTTGAATTCACAAAAGGCCCGATAAAATCGATACCCCAAACATCAAATATCTCAACAACGAGAATTGGTGTTTGCGGCATTTGGTTTCTAGCACCTAGATTGCCTGTCCTTTGACACCTATCACAAGCCTTGCAAAATAAATATGTATCCTTAAACAATGTAGGCCAATAAAAACCACTTTCGAGAACCTTGAGGGCTGTCCTCTTGGCTCCGAAATGGCCACCATAAGCATATGAGTGACAAAAATTCAGAATTGATTGGAACTCGGATTCGAGTACGCACCTGCGGATCATTTGATCGGAGCAATGCTTCCACAAATAAGTTTCATCCCATATATATTACTTATCAATCTTCTTGAGCTTGTGTTTCTGAAACGTAGACATGGAACTAGGTACTTGTCCTATCACCAAGAACATAACATTATCAACGTACCATGGAGTTGTGCCAACAACCGCAAAGAGTTGTTCATCTGGGAAGCTATCATGCAAAAGAATCGCTTTTTTGGACACAACCAATCAACTTAAATGATCCGCTACAGTATTCTCACTGCCCTTCTTGTCCTTGATTTGCAAGTTGAACTCTTGAAGAAGAAGAATCCACCTTATGAGCCTTGGCTTAGCATCCTTCTTTGTGAGCAAGTATCGAAGTGCAGAATGGTCGGAGAAAACCACCACCTTTGTACCCACCAAGTAAGATCTAAACTTCTCTAGTGCAAACACTATGGCCAAGAGCTCCTTTTCAGTAGTGGAGTAGTTGATTTGTGCACCGTTGAGAGTTCTAGAAGCATAATAAATGGCATATGGAACTTTACCATCTCGTTGTCCCAACACGGCTCCAACGGCATAATCACTTGCATCACACATCAACTCAAATGGCTTGCTCCAGTCCGGTGGTTTGATGATTGGTGCGGTAGTCAACAACTCTTTCAAGGTGTCAAAAGCTTCCTTGCATTCCTTATCACAATCAAAGGCCACATCTTTCTGCAAAAGTCTACACAGGGGCATTGCAATCTTGGAGAAATCCTTTATGAATCTCCTATAAAAACCTGCATGACCAAGAAAAGAGCGAACCTCCCTCACAGTTGTGGGGTATTGTAAGTTCCGAATCAAATCTATCTTAGACTTGTCCACTTCTAACCCCTTAGAGGATATAACATGGCCTAGCACAATCCCATGATTCACCATAAAGTGACACTTTTCCCAATTAAGCACAAGATTAATTTCTACGCATCGTTTAAGAATAAGTGCAAGGTTATCTAAGCACTTGTCAAAAGAATCACCATACACGCTAAAATCATCCATAAACACTTCTATGATGCTTTCCACATAATCTGAAAATATACTTACCATACAATGTTGAAAAGTGGCTGGAGCATTGCACAAGCCAAATGGCATACGTCTATACGCAAAAGTGCCAAAAGGACAAGTAAACGTCGTCTTTTTTTGATCTTCCGGAGCTATTACAATCTGGTTATAACCCGAAAAACCATCAAGAAAGCAATAATGAGAGTGTCCAGCCAACCTTTCAAGCATTTGATCAATGAATGGTAAGGGAAAATGGTCCTTTCGGGTGGTAGAGTTAAGCTTCCGGTAATCAATGCAAACTCTCCAACCGGTCTGAATTCTTGTTGGAACCAAATCATTATCATCGTTTTTCACCACCGTGATTCCGAACTTCTTTGGAACGACTTGAACCGGGCTCACCCATTTGCTATCGGATATGGGATAGATAACCCCGACATCCAATAACTTCAGGATTTCTTTCTTCACTACTTCCATCATCGGAGGGTTCAAGCGACGTTGAGCTTCTCTTGTTGGTTTTGCCCCCTCCTCAAGAAGTATTCGGTGCATACATGTGGAAGGGCTGATTCCTTTGATATCGGCAATGGTCCACCCAATGGCAGACTTGTACTCTCTTAGCACTCGAACAAGTTTCTCCTCTTGCACCTTGGTAAGGTTTTTGGAAATGATCACCGGCAACTCTTCCTTATCACCTAAATATATGTACTTGAGGTGATCCGGAAGAGGTTTCAACTCAAGAATAGGTGCCTGCACAATCGATGGTAAAAGTTTCTCATTAGTAAGCGGCAAAGACGCATTATACTTTTGTGGAACTTCTTGTAATGAGTTAAGAGCTAAAACAGCCTCCTTAAGTTCATCACAAATAGATAATTCCCTTTCAAGGTCTTTGTATTTTCCATAACCTAAACCTTCCACCATGGTGTTTTCTAAAGCATCATCACCATTCAATTCAAAAATCTGTTGAGCTAGAGAATCAATAATATCAATAGAAAAACATGAATGCACATCACTAGGATATCTCATAGCCTCAAAGATATTGAAACTTATGATCTCATCATCAAATTCCATAGTTAAGGCGCCTTTAAAAACATCTATCTTTGTTCTTGCGGTTCTCATGAATGGTCTACCCAACAGCAAGGGAGTAGACGATGGTGAATCTTCATCCATCATGTCAAGAACATAGAAATCCGTCGGAAATATGAGTTGATTAACCAGCACCAAAACATCTTCAATGACCCCTTTCGGGTAAGTATTAGATCTATTAGCAAGTTGTATAACAATACCGGTATTCTTAAGAGGACCATGTTTCAAGGATTCATAAACGGAAGCGGGCATGACATTAATGGATGCTCCTAAATCTAGCAAAGCACGTTCAAATCTGATTTTACCAATAGTACATGGTATGGTGAAACTACCGGGATCTTTCAACTTAGGTGGGCGTTTCTTTTGAAGATATGCCGAAGCATTTTCCCCCACACTCATTACCTCATTACCGGTAAATTTGTGCTTGTTAGAGCACAATTCCTTCAAGAACTTTGCATAGCGAGGAACCCGCCTTATCGCCTCAATGAGTGGAATGTTCACTTCAATCTTCTTAAAGATCTCCCAAATCTCTTGATACAATGTCTCCTTGTTCGACTTTGCAAACCTGCTAGGAAAAGGCGGAGGAGTATCATAAGTGGAAACACGAGTTTTAGAGTTAGAATTTGTTACCGGGTCATCCTTTTTAGGGGCTGTTTCACCCTCTTCTTTCTCCAAATCAGGTTCATGGGATACCGGTGATGTTGCCGGCTTCTCTACTTGCTTCCCACTTCGTAGCTCAATAGCATGAGCATTATCTCTATGATTCAACGGTTGTGAAGGAAGTTTTCCAGCTGCTTGTGCTTCCAATTTGCTCACAGTAGTAGCTAGTTGACCCATTTGTGTTCGCATGTCCTTCATATCCATCTCTGCCTTTTGTTTATCTTGCGCCATTGTGCTGAGAATGTTTTGCTTATCTTGCGCCATTGTGTTGATAATAAGATTCAACTTGTCATCTATACTCGTGCCTTGAGTTTCTTGACGTGGCTTTTGCAAGAATTGATATCCACATTGTTGATTGAAAGGCGGATTGGAAACTACAGCTTGCTTGTTGGCGTAGTTGAAATTGGGATGATCTCGCCAACCCGGATTGTATGTGCTAGAGTATGGATCATATCTTGGCCTTTGCTGATTTTGGTACATGGCACTTGGTTGCTCAACATCTTCGGTGTATGATGATGGTATGACAGCAACTGCTATTTGTTGCATCATCCTCTCCATATTACCCATTTTATGTTCCAAATGTGAAGAATCACCAACTTCATTCACTTTCCTTACCATTGGTTCACCTCGACTGTAGAATTGTTGAGTGTTCACAGCCATATTCTCCAACAAACTTGTAGCTTTTGCAATGGTCTTGTTGGTAAGTGCACTACCACTTGCGACATTGATCAAATTTCCATCATTAGAAAGCAACCCCTCATAGAAATATTGAATCACAAGTTGATAGCTGATTTGGTGGTGTGGACAGCTAGCTAAAAGCTTCTTGTAGCGCTCCCAATACTCATAGAGAGTCTCTCCCGATACTTGTATAATACCACAAATCTCCTTGCGAATCACAGCTGCTTTTGATGCCGGAAAATACTTCTCAAGGAACAACTTCTTCATTCCATTCCATGTGGTTATACTTCCAGAGGGTAAGCAAAAGAACCACTCTCCTGCAACATCTATAAGGGAGAAATGAAAAGTTGTCATCATAGCCATATCGGCATCTGCAGTTGCTTGCTTCAAACTAGTCACAACATGATGGAATTGTTGTAAGTGACGATTAGGATCCTTTCCCGCTAAACCTCTGAATTTGGACAACAAGTGAATCAATTGCGGCTTCAACTTAATGGTTCCATACAGCTGAATACATAAAGGCTGCTAGTCAATGTTTGGAGAAGTGAGCTCCTTGAGTGTTCTTGGAGCAGGTGGTTGACCTCCCATTGTGTTATCTTCCTCTTTGTCCGAATCCGAGAATTCGTTAGGTGAAGAACTAGGAGGAAGTAGAGTGTTCACTGCTCGAATGCAGTCTTTAAGTAAAGTGCCTGAACGAAGACATATACCAATTGGACTTGGTCTGCCCTCTCCACGCATTCACCAAAGAAATAGTACCTGAAAATCAGATTCTAAGAGGTTGAATAAGTAAACTGAAATTGAAAATAAAAGCAAAAGTAACAACTAAGAATAAAAATAACAACTAAACTTGACACTGCCTCCCCGGCCGCGGCGCCAATTTTGACGAGGTGTCAAACTCGCAAATAATATATTCTACTTCTCTTTACACTAGCAAGTAGTATAATGAAAGCAGATTCGTCCCAAGGGAGGTATGGAGCAAAAGTTGTTATACAAATATTCTTAGCAAAGGAGATTTTTGTTGTAGAAATTCGGAAAATTGTAAAGTTGTATTCAAATATGAGATGGAATTGATTAAGGAATCATTCTCGACCACGAAACATAAACCAAATCAATATATAGCACGTTCTTCGCATTATCTTGTTACTAACAACCCTAAGATAATTAGTACGCTCAACTATCTCGTTATTATCCCCTAAGCTCACCGGATACGGAAGCGCTCGACTACCGGATTCTACGTGCCAGTTTCCTAGAAGTACGCTCTCTAGGTGTGACTTAAACAAATGCTCTAAGTTTTGTGAGATAAAGTTGCTCCTAGTGATGAATTCAAAAGCATGAATCACCTACTAGTGTCAATTTCTACATATAGGTACTTAACAAAGTCCCATCATCAATACCCACATATTGCTACTTGTGTTTAATTCTCTAGACAATTACGGGCCGAAGAAAATCTAAACTAGCAATAAGATTGTGACATAACTATTTAATTTCGAACTTAAACAATTAAGGAACAATCCATAAGCATTATTAGTATGGTAGAAATCAAACAATAACTAAACTTGCGAGAAAACGAGCTATTGCATATCAATTATAGGTTCATATTTCGGGTTTTTAAATCACCCTTAATCAACGATTATTTTAGCTACTCATAATAATGGAGTTCATCATCAATAATAATTGAAATAAAGAAGATGAAAAATAAATACGAAAGCAAACCCTAGCTGCGGCTCTCTCCCAAAAACTCCAAGTAGAATATGTGTTAAAGTTGTTGAAAAACTTCTCTTTTATAGCTCCTCTTGTTCCAAAATTAGGTCTAGTCTTCAAAGTCCATCTCCAAGTGGTCCACCAAGCCCATATATAAGAATACCATGTAGAGAATATGCTCAAAAAGTAGTCGCCGGAGGTCCATAAAAGCAGCCGGTAGTTGGCCGGTAAAGTGACCAGAGAAGTGTCTCAGGTAACCAGAAGTTGTGTCGCCGGTCACTGTTCATCGGGGTCAAGTAACGGTCAACCGTCAAAGTAGACAACTGACTAACGGTCAAACTTAACTGAGTTGGTTCTGGCCAAGGCCATTGCATATACTTAAAGTTGTGCAAGCCGCAGCTAATGATGCGCCATTGTGTCCCTTTACAGCTTCACTACTTCCCTGTTCAGCTGCAGTTCAAATGCTTGCATAGCACCATTGTCTGGCTGAGCTTCGAACCCCCCATGATAATCACTAAAAACACCTGCAATCCATTCTCCAATGTTGTAGCTCCATGAACTCATTATCTGCATGTATTCAATTCTGATTCGGCAACTGCACTCCCATCTGCATCATCTGTAGTTCAGCTCAAAAACCTACAGTAGCATCAACTCCAGCCTAGCTGCAAAACAAACACCATTTCAGCTCTGCAATCTCCCATGACTTCAATGTACCCATCATGGCACCAGTTCAGCTGCATCTGTATCTTCTTAGCTCATGCATCTCTTCCACTTCCTTCTTATAGCAGACAGAACACCACCAGACTCTTGTCTTGAGCTTCATTTCAGCCATTTCAGTTGCAAACACCATCACCAACTGCAACAACACAGCCATTGCCCTTGCATCTCAACTACCAGCTGCACCTAATCTCAGAAACAACAAACAACAGATACACAAACTTCATATCTTCACTTCCATGAACCACCAGACTCGAGCCACTTCTAATGTTCGAACAGACCACTAACTTCCAGTTGTATTTCAGACCTTTTCTAAGACACAGATTCCCCTGCAAAACAGTCCACCAATCACTCCATTCAACTAAATGAATCAATGGTGGCAGCAACACGACCAGCTTCCCAATAATGCTCGACTCAAGGCCTTGTACACTGCCAAAGTTTCACATCCAACACAAACTACAGTAGTTCAATCATTCAAACACATTGCAATTCAGTTTTTATTATCAACATTAGTGTCATCATCTTTCCTGGTTCAAAACTCCAGCATATTCCTCCATTCTTCCTTCTTCTTCTCAGCTTCACATAAAGATCTCGACCATGATGAACGACCACTAGATCCATGGCTAGATCGACATCAACCTTGACTAATTTTACTGACAGAAATTAACAAACCACTTTGTCTTCCCCTTGCTATCTTCTCAACTGAGTTTGAGCACAACCCCTGGGAACACAGACTAAACTAGAGCTTGAAGTGGTGAAGAAAAGTTCATTGAGGCGTTTTATCGAACATGTTGTGTGCACAATCCTGGTGGTGTAGGAGATGCGTATTCCGCGATGTTTCTAGCCGCTTCTATGCTTCAATCCTCCCTGCAACTGAATTCACATACAACCCATTATTCAAAAATCATCCAACATTCATAAACCTTCACATTCAGTGCCCATTATCAACAGCAGCACCACCGTTTCTTCTTCTTCATTTCAGGTCAAGAAACCTCTCCAAAACCTTATTAAAAACGCAGCCTTACTCGTACCCCTTCTCTGATTCCATCTTGTCTTCAAAATCCTCTCGTAACCCTTGAAGATATCCACTGCAGAATAATGGTCATGGCTGCAGTCATGTGTGCTTATCATGAGGCATGTTTTGACACGACTTTCAGGCATGCAACGATTCATATTTTACGAAGCCATGATGAATATGTTTTCGAAAAGCCCCACTAGCTGAGCGATTCGATCCCTAGTATTTCATCATGCACTCTATGCAGAATAACATAATTGGGCGGTTCTCCATAGATTGAGAGCTTAACGCCTTCAGGAGGTCGGTGGCACTCACTGTTCCCTGACTGCAGGAGAGATACCTCTCTCCACATAGAAGAATAGTTGGGCGACGGACGCCTTCAGGACGTCGGTGACACTCACCGTTCCCTGACTATTTGAAGAGACCGTGTATAGATTCAAAGCGGTTCTCCGTAGATTGAGAGTACTAACGCCCTTGGTCGTAAGCAACACTCGTGACTCTCGACTATGCACCATTCAGAATGGATATGACACTTTAACTGGCTAATATCTTTTCTGCAATAGATTAATTCTGCCGTGACATTCACCACTCAATTCCCAAAATAATATATTATTGCTCCGATTCCATGGTCGAATCCACGGCCTGATCCCATGGAATGGCAATAACAATTGCTCCGATTCCATGGTCGAATCCACGGCCTGATCCCATGGAATGGCAATAACAATTGCTACGATTCCATGGTCGAACCCACGGCCTGATCCCATGGAATGGCAATAATAATTGCTCCGATTCCATGGTCGAATCCACGACCTGATCCCATGGAATGGCAATAAACGATTGTATTATCTCATTACTCCGATTTCACAAATCTCATGGAATGGTAATAGATAATTTTATTACTCTGATTTTATGGACGAATCCACGATCCCATGGAATGGTAATGCCTGTTTTATTATGCCGAATTCATGGTCGAATCCACAGCTGATCCTATGAATTGATAACAAATAACTACTCATTTTTATTGTTCAATATCATGAATCATTCTACACTGAATTTCATGGATTAGCAATAAATACTCAACAACCGGGCATCTGGATTATCACTGAGTAAGCCCCACAAAAATGGTGTAAGTGTACTCGACAATGATGCACGAACGAGCATCCAAAAAAATGAATAGATGAGGAATCCTACGCAAAACATGAGAAGACAACAAATATTAATAAAATAATAAGGAGCGTCCAGGTGGTGGGACCACCGGCCGGCCGGTCCCCATGCTTCTTCCATTATTTTGCCCTATTTTGTTATTTTCATGAACTCATGAAAAACTCCTTGATTTTAGCAACTTTCCTTGTTTTTGCAAAATACATGAATTCCCCATAACTTCACGGATTCATGAAAAATAATAATATTATAAAATAAGGAAAGGTGTACGGGACCGGGCATTATAGCCGGCCGACCATGCCCTAGCCGTGGCCGGTCCCACACCTCACAATCCCTAGCTTTTTATAATTATTATTCTCTAAACTTATGAAACTCATCCGTTTCAACAAAACTCATGGATTCTCCATAACTTCAAGGATTCTCCATAACTTCAAGGATTCATGAAAAATAATATAAAATAAGGAAAGGTGTGCGGGACCGGGCAACCTAGACGGCCGGCCATGCCCTAGCCGTGGTCGGTCCCAAACCTTACAATCCCTAGTCTTTTATAATTATTTCCCTCAATTCATGAATCTCCTGGGTTTGAGCAAAATTCATGATTTCTTCATATTTTCTCAAATATTGCTCAAATCACGAAAAACCAAAAGCCAACATAGTTATACGACTGTCTAGCCTCTCACGGTAATTTTAAATATTAAAACACTTTTATTTTAATTTTTTCAAAATATTGATGAGTTGAGCATACATGCTAATTCCAACAAAAATCAAGAATTTCAGTCAAGATGAAACTCTTCTGAAAATTCACAATGTCGCTCGAATGCACATAAGAAAATAATGAAACTTTCAGTATGGAGACACGGGCACCACGGCAACGCGTGCATGCCTTCATGACTGACCAGAGTCATTCCTAGGGCTTGCACAAATCCGGTCCCACATGTTTTCATAGTTCTGACCTAATTTGCTCAATTGCTCATGCTGGGCCCAAACTCTCTTCAATCAACTGGATAATTCTTCAAGTGACCAACAACTGGTCCCGTGATCACCAAGAGCCGGTCCCATGCTTTCTTGGTCGATCCCATCTCTCATACTTAGGTTTGATCACCTAATGCTGAATCCAACAATATTTCAGAAAATGATGAAACCGGCATTTAATCATCATTCTTTCACCAACTCTCAAACTGAGAACCCTGGTGCGTGCTTACTCAAGCACTAGGCACCACATGGACGCTCATTATCCCATGTGGTCGGTCCCTCTTCACTGATGACCAATTTTCAGCAATTCGCCAATTGATGAAGGATTGATCAAAAATTAGGGTTTCGAATAAACGCTCTACGAAATCATCATTCGAGCAGTTCAAACACTAATAAATTTATGATTGATTCAACAACTAATATATGAATTAATTATATAATATTCGTTAATCTACCAATATTTTAATTAATATTTTATTGGGTCACGTCACCAATAAATAATTCGCCGAATTGAACAATACTGGCTCAATTGCTCGAATATTGATCCAACTATCAATATTCAGTAATTCATCAGTAATTTGTTGAATTGAGCAATACTTGCTCAGTTGCACGTCAGATTATCAAAAATCACTAATTTGTCGAATTGAGCAATACTTGCTCAATTGCTCGTCAAATTCTCGATATTCAGTAATTCGTCAAATTGAGCAATACTTGCTCAGTTGCTCGAATATTGATCCAACTATCAATATTCAGTAAGTTATCAGTATTTCGTCGAATCGAGCAATACTTGCTCGCTTGTTCTCGGATAATCCACATATATTCAAGAACTCATCAATGTTCAACAACTCGTCGAATTTACAATATTTGCTCAGACAAGCAACATTAACGTTCATGAATCGCTGAGCATTTGTCAAACATGATCGATTCAACAAAACCTAGACTCATTGTCTAATCAGTCAACAAGTGACAAACTAAATACACGTCTGTCATGAAGACTCCACGATTCGTGAGACATCAATCACAAATTGTGGGATAACAACTAGGGTTTTGGTCTGGCGGCCTACAACACGTGGATTGCATCCACGACGAGAAATGTGCGTAAGTTGTGTAAACGGTTGAAGGAGTTAGCAAAGTAGTGGGTGCACGATCCGTCAAGTCTCCACACGACATGGAACTGACTTTACCACGATCTTCCACTTGCCCACTCTTCCACTCATGAAACCGTCACACTTACAGGGATCAAGGTGTTCACAACTCTAACAATATAAATAAGTCTCTGAATCCATGATTGAGGAAAAGGAATGATCACTAGCTATCAGCAATCGTATACACAGAATTTCTCGATTAACTACTCTCAAGAATTCATCAATCCATCAGAACTTATTCGAACTCAACAGTTCATCAATTATTGCAGAAATCTTCAACACACCCACAATCCTTGATCATCACTGATCCCACACAATTCTCAGCTTCCCTCCTACAGATCAACTCATCTCCCTCTTTGCGACCGAATTGACTCTGGAACGACCATTGTCTTGGTTTAGGCCGGAGTCCTACAGATTGATCTCTCGAACCTAAGCACCCCCTTTGCAGCGGTGCATCTGTGTGAGGTTCAGCAGTTTGCTCAGTTGAGGAGTCTCGACCACACGCTCGACTCTTCATTTTCCTAAAAACCCAGCGAACCGTTTTTACCCATCCACAAGAAATAACACAGACACCATAAGTTTGTTAACGAAGAAACCGCAAATGCAAAAAAAAACGGGACCTAGTCCAGATTTGAACACCACACTGTATTAAGCCGTTACAGACATGCTAGCCTACTACCAATGAACTTCGGACTGGACTGTAGTTGAATCCTAATCAATCTCACACTGATTCAAGGTACAGTTGCGCTCTTTACGTCTCTGATCCCAGCAGGATACTACGCACTTGATTCGCTGAGCTGATCTCACCCATAACCAAGAGTTGCTACGACCCAAAGTCGAAGACTTGATAAACAAATCTGTCTCACACAGAAAAGTCTATAGGAATAGATAAATCTGTCTCCCACAGAAATACCAATGAGTTTTGTTCCTTCTTTTGATAAATCAAGGTGAACAGGAACCAATTGATAAACCGGACTTATATTTCCGAAGAACAACCTAGTATCATCAATCACCTCACAACAATCTTAATCGTATGGTAGCGAAACAAGATGTTATGGAATCACAAACGATGAGACGAAGATGTTTGTGATTACTTTTTATCTTGCGGAGAATAAATCTCGAGCCAATCTTAAAGAAAATTGTACTCAAACACGATAGAAGATGCAAGATCATATCACGCAACTGCAGAGAGAATATTTGGGCATGGCTTCACAATCCAAATGAAGTCTTCAAGTCGTTAACCTACAGGGTCTCGTGAAAAACCTAAGGTTAAAGGAGAATCGACTCTAGTTTATGCAACTAGTATCACACAGGAAGTGTGGGGATTAGGTTCCCCAGTTGCTAGAGTTCTCCTTTATATAATTTTCAAATCAGGGTTTGCAATCTAAGTTACCTTGGTAACAAAGCATTCAATATTCACCGTTAGATGAAAACCTGATTAGATTCAAGCTAATATCTTTCAACCGTTAGATCAAACTTAGATTGTTACACACAAATGAAATGTACCTTCATTTAGGTTTATGTAACCGTACCTAAACGTGTACACCATGTCGGATCAACAATAGTTAACCAAGTTTAGCCATATGAACACTCTCATATCAACCTTATTCATCTTAACCATAACTAGTTCAAATGACTCAAATGAAACTAGTTAAAGAGTTGTTCAATTGTTATATTCTCATAGAAGTATACAAGAACACAATCGAAGCAAAATCGGTTTGATTCACTCGAATCAATCATGAATATTATAGCCAAGGTTTTCAAAGAATGCATTCCTTAATATATAAATGTATTAGTTCATGTACATAACCGATTTTAGAACTTTAACCTTCAAGTACACGAACGGGTAAACATACTTGAAATACCCGGAACGAAATTGGGTTTCGCCAGTACACGAACATGTACGCATACCTCCAATCCCAGCAGAGAATCTCGGACATGAACCTTACGACAGTACGCGTACGGGTGCGCATACTTAGGTTCCCAGACTTCTCAAACCAACATATACGCATACGTGTACGCATACTATGGTTCCCAGACATGGACAACATATGTGCAAGAGTACACAACATGTCACAATCCAATAATGGTTAAGTGTTCTAAACTCTTATTTCAATCATTGAAACTTTCTTAAAGGATGACAATAGCCGTTTTCACACACTATTAGCATCAAAGCAATTTTCAAGTTATTGAAATAATCATAACGAAACATTCCAAGTCTACATCAAATGATTATATCACACAAACCATGTAAGATGTTACTCGGCAATTTTCACATGATCATCTTTTGACTTTCGTCAAGAATATAAGATGTGAAAAAACGGGGGTCTAACAACCCCACCCAATATTTCGCTTAGCAATTTGTATGGACTAACTTCAATATACTTTCAAGAGAATCAACTAGACAGTTAGACTCAATCTTAAGAAAAGTATATCAAAGAGTTATATCTCAATCTCTCAGTTCAATCCGAAATCAAACAAATAAGAATTTGCGAGCCTGATTGAATATATGAGAAATAACTTGAATGGTACCAAAGACCAATGTTCAAGGATCAATCAATTTCAATCAAAAACCAAAGGTTGGATTTACTAATTGATCGATTCAACGCACAACCTGTGACATTTCAAGTATATAACAAAATATAATGCGGAAAAGAAATAACACAGACACCAGAATTTTGTTTACGAGGAAAAATGCAAATGCAGAAAAACTCCGGGACCTAGTCCAGATTTGAACACCACACTGTACTAAGCCGCTACAGACACTAGTCTACTACAAAGCTAACTTCGGTCTGGAATGTAGTTGAACCCTAATCAATCTCACACTAATTCAAGGTACAATCACGTTCCTTACGTCTCTGATCCCATCAGGATACTACGCACTTGATTCCCTTAGCTGATCTCACACACAACCAAGAGTTGATACGACCCAAAGTCGAAGACTTAATAAACAAATCTGTCTCACACAGAAAGGTCTATTGAATAGATAAATCTGTCTCCCACAGATATACCTACGAGTTTTTGTTTCGTCTTTTGAAAAATCAAGGTGAACAAGAACCAATTGATACTTATATTCCCGAAGAACAACCTAGTATTATTAATCACCTCACAATAATCTTAATCGATTAACGAAACAAGATATTGTGGAATCACAAACGATGAGACCAAGATGTTTGTGACTACTTTTCTATATTTCCTATCGGAGAAATTAATCTCAAGACGATCTTACGATTGTACTCAATCACGATAGAAAACAGCAAGATCAGATCACGCAACTACAGAGAAAATAGTTGGGTCTGGCTTCACAATCCCAATGAAGTCTTCAAGTCGTTAACCTACAGGGTTTCATGAAAAACCTAAGGTTAAAGGTGAATCGACTCTAGCTTATGCAACTAGTATCACACAGGAGGTGTGGGGATTAGGTTTCCCAGTTGCTAGAGTTCTCCTTTATATACATTTTGTTAGAGCATAGCTCGATTGAACCCACCAAGCGTTGGTATGTCAAGTTTGGTTGTCATATTTTAGTGAGCCAAAACTCATTTAAGGGTCGCTTGATTATGTACTAGAGTCAACTTCGTATAGGTTAGCTTGAAAGTATTAGGATATGAGACATTACAAGTATTGCGAAGACTTGAAGAAGTGAAGAAGTAATGAGCTACAACGACAACATCATCCTTCCACTTGAGGTTAGTGATATTTGACTTGAACTATTTCATTCCCTAACGTATCTTTCAAGTCGTTCATGAAAACAAAACTGCGAAGCATGAATGATTATACTCTAGTTAGACATAGTATTAAGGAATACAATACGAGATTTATTGCTTAACCATTAAACTTTGTAGATAAGACATCGACATAATCGTTTGAATGCTATTGTGATTATGTATGGGTATAAGGTGAAGATTTCATCCTAGGAAACAATGTTTTACATTTGTTTTAAGGAAGTAAATTCATAAACTTGTTTTGTGAATCGAAAGGGAAATCGCCAGGCATTATTGGTATTGTTATTCATTGCATATCTTTTGAACTACCAATATGTGTGATTAGTATAACCGTTCATGACTTGTTTATATGTTCTTGGTAAAACTATTCACAAAGGCCTGGCTTTTGTATTGGTATGACTTTTATTAGTGAAACCGATCTTAAGTAAACACCTGAGATGGTATGATCGATTTTGTGTTATTGGTATGACCGACTCTGGGTAAAGGGGAACCGATCCTAGTAAGAGTTTCAATCTATCACAAAGGGGAATCGATCCTTGTATGAGGTGCAGCAAGTTTTTAGCAGAAAGGGAAACCGATCCTATGGACATGTGCAACACGTTTTTAGGCAAAGGGGAACTGATCCCATGGACATGTGCATCAAGTACAAGTTAGATACCATATATATGTGGGGAACCGATCCTGGTACCTAGTCAACCGAATTTTGGTAACTAGCGTGACTATGCAAAGTACTCACATGGAGGTAGAACCGAAACTTGTTTTGGTAGAACCGTGAAACCCATGATTTGTGATTGAGTGTTCTTGATCAATCACATAGTTCTTGAAAGTCAGATGAACCAATTCTAAACTTGTTTGGAAGTGTGGCAAATCGGTTTCAAGATTGTAAGTATGAAAGAGGACTTACAAAGTAAGGATGTCAACATACTTTGAACATGTGCAGTAACGCTAATCTTTAATTGTTCAAAGTTATTCCTTAATAGCTAAAGGAAGAAAATGATGAGTGCCAAATATTGCATATTTATACACCTTTTTATTGGCATTTAGCTCATCTTTTGTGCTCAGAAATCAGATATTATCCCAGATTCTGTGTTTTCTTTGTTTTCAAGAATAAATATTTGTATTAATTAATTTTGTGTTTTTAGGTAATAAATAAAGCTCGGAGAAATTGAGGTGCCAAAAGAGCAAAGAATGGGAGACAAGCGTCTATGGAGCAGAAAGCCAAAGCCCGCGCGCGCAACAATTGCAACCCAACAAGGAGCAACCCATCTACAAGACATGGGCTTGAGCTATCCAAGACCCGACCCGGATCCGAGCCCGTTCACCCCGAACCGTTGAGATCTCGCCTAGCTACATCCTATGGTCGCTCCTTCTTGCTCATCGTCCCTTGATGCATCCGCTCAACACCAAAACAGCCCGTCCTTTCCGAGCCGTTCAGATCTCACTTATCTTCATCCTACGCTCGCTACAGCATGCTCATCAAATATCGCTGTACCCGCTTCACATCACAGCTCCTATATAAACTCCTATAGCCAAAACCTAACCCTACTCTTTTCTCTTCTCTTCTCTATCTTCTCCCTCACCCGACAGAGCAGAGCTCTGCTCTTCTTCACCCATACCTTCCATCGCCTTTCCCATACCTCCATACCCTGACAGAACCGCACCACCTCCTCCCTGCTATACCTTTCTAGAACTAGTGTTCTCTCTCTTAGCTTCTCTCAACCCTAGAAGCTAACTTAGATAAAACTAGAACTAGGGTTATCCAACAACCATACATGGAGCTCTGAGGCGATTGACAGAAGAGGAAAGCGATTTAGACGTGGGTGAGAGGTGATTTAATTTAATTTCTATTTTAAAGAATTTTAGGGTTTTGGGAAATTTTGCATGTATAAATAGCAGTGAACTGTGTGTGTTAGGGTTTATGCCTGGGCTAGCCAGAGCACAACTTTAGTGTAATTTATGTTTTAATTGCTTTGAATCATGTTCTAAGTTCAATTGCTAGGGTGTTGTTGAAACCCTAGATTTTATGTTGAGTAAATCAGATTGATGTTGCTGTTCTTATTGTGCTTAATAGAAGTAGGAGTGTAGTTAGCTAATTAATCCAATTCTCTTGTGATTGGCTGTACTGTAAGAAGACAGCCAATACTAGGAGAGAATTAGAGTGAAAGGTTAATCAACTCTCCATTAACTCGCCAAGGAAGGTGTCATGTGCTTAACAAGGTATGAGTGATGCTTAGTAATTGACTAAGGAACTGTGATAGAGTGTAATGTAATAAGACACTCTATACTAGGGGGAATTAGTAAGATTAGTGACACATTATTCTTTAGAATCTTCCTTAGGAAGGTATAAGAACATAACATGAATTGAATTACCTTAGCATAGGGTCAAGTGGTGGAAGCAACTGCCCTAGCATTCTCCAAATTGTCACTGTTATTTACAGCTTTAGTTTAGAGTCACTACACATTCCAATCTCAGTCGCTTCGACACACTAAACACCCCCTGTTATTACAATATTACTTGAAGTCAGTTGTAGTAAAGCCATAGATCATCTTAAGCACCACAAGTCCTTGTGGGATCGACCCGTACTTGCCACGTCTCCGATAGACGCCGTGCACTTGCGGTTTAGACATAGTCGTAGGAAAAATCACATCTTTGAAATCCTATCAAGTTTTTGGCGCCGCTGCCGGGGACTTGGCGTGTGCTAAGTTGATAATTTGCTTCCTTTACTGATTTCCACTCACCCCTGTACATATTAACCTTGAATCATTGCATTTAGCATATGTCTTTGCATTTGTGCATTGTATTTAGTATTTAGTATCGTCTCTCGTGCACCTTTGTCTTGGCGTGTCCGAGATCATTCTTGCTTGCTTGCTTTCCTAATTCTTCATCCATCCGTACATAGCATCGCTAAAGTTACTATCGTAGTGTTAACCTCTCTTTGTCACCCTTGCCGATACTTCTTTGTTCTAACCTCAACATATGGTCTAACCACAAGTGCTAGATTCTGTCACCTGCACTTCAACTTGACATTTTAAGTGTGGCACTACTCATTAGCTAGCAGTGTAAGGTTTCTCAGTAACTTGACCCATGATCTCTAAACTGTAAGGTAATAGTGCATTGCACTCAGCATCTGGCATAGGTCGAGCTCAAGCTTGCCTGACTTGGCCTGACATTTTGTTTCAAGGCAACTTTGCAACATTTTCAAAGATCTCGTAGCTTAGTGGAAAATATTTTAAGCTCAGTTTGTAGCAGCAGTTCATACCTCTTGAGTATTTACAATTTCTGTGTACTAAATTTTTTCCTGAGAAACCAGGTACTTGCACTGCTGTTATGAAAATCGAAAACGGAGTAAAAAGGGAGCATAACACGTCTTTATACCTTGCGTACATCTAGTCCTGCACCAGCAGTACCTGCAACTTATCTCGGGAAACAAGGAAGGAAGAGGAGCAGAATATAGTGTTATTGGAGCTAAAACCGGTTAGTCAGCCTAGAGCTTCATTATACTTCATATTTGATGAAAGACAGACCACATGTTCCCTTATAACCTATCTGCCCAACTGAACACTATCCATCCCTGTAATAGTTTGAATTGTGCACCTATGGTACCATGGCATAATCTGTGAAATTGAATGCTTGCTTGCTGAATTAGTTGTTGTGCATAACAACCTGCAACATATAGCTAAGCTATGCATAAGCATGAACTCATTGACATGAATGCATAACAACAAGTTACCTTGCTAGAATTACTCCATCCCTGTGCCTTGTGTGTTCTGGGGTATAACCCTAGTTTCCATCTGCCCTGAGCCAAGCCCCAGCCCCTGAAGCTGTTGAGCTTGTGCTGCACTTTGTTCACTGTTGCATCTGCTGACCCAGTGAACCTTTGAGGTTGGAAATTGTATGCCATGCTCACATGAGAAAACATCTCTTGCGATAATTGCAACTTGCATAACCTGTGAGAACTAAAGCATCGACTGACCCTGTTGACCCTTGCAACATACTGAATTTGTGCACTTTGCATTGTTGTTTTTACTTTAGGTGCACCAAACTGTCTTGTCTTTGTGCATAAATTTCTTGTGCTGTGTTCAAGTTTGAGAAACTGGGTGTCACTTCTTTTGAGAGCTGTTGTTTTTAAACTGAGCTGCACTTAAACCTGTGCATAAGCTATCTGAGCTGTGCTTGGTGTTGCGAATTAGGTGTCATTGCTGTAATTTTTGCTGCTGTGTATTGTGATTCATTTGCCAACCTGTGCACATTGTTGCTTTCTTGTGCTGTGCACAGCCTGTAGCCTGTGCTTAACAACCAACCTGCATAACCAACTGAGCTATGCCATTTAGACCTACCAAATTGGGCTACACTTTCAACTGAAACCCACCCACTAAGCTCTGCTCCTGTCAACTTAACCTGTGATCACTAGGCTGCACACAACCGAAACCCGCCACCGGGCTGTGCTTAATCAAGCCCAGTGTCCATAAACCGAGTTGCCAACCTTTGAGCCGCACCATAAACAAAGCCCACCGTGCACCGGGCTTTGCACTGTGTTGAACACACAACCACTGGGCTGTAAACCAAGCCTGAAGCCCATATAAACCAAAGAAGCCCACAAAACCAAACAACTAATCCCAAAAACCAAAACTGAAGCCCAAATACTGGGCTGTGCAAGTTTCACAAAACCTGGGCTTTGCACAAATCTGAAACCCAATACCACTAGGCTTCGCACAACCATTGAAGCCCACTGTGCACTGAGCTTGCATATAAACTGGGCTCTGCTCCTCTACACAAAACCAAAGCCCACATAAACCAAAACCCATTGAAACCAAAACTGAGCCCACAACAACTGGGCTTTGCATAACCTTTGGGCTGTGCATTTGCGTCACTTGGGCTTAGCGTCCCTGTTTTGGAGACTTCATTGGTCATTCATGCTTTATGTGTGCTAGGCTATTTGAGTTGCTAGACCATGTCAGGATTTTGGTCTGCATCTGGGGATGGAAACAAATCCATTAGAGAGCTTGCTTACGGGCATGCTTCACAGTATGAACTCCCCACATACCATAGTGATTTTAGGGAATTATATGAGCCTTCTCAGGGCCCCGACTTCACATACCCTAATCATTATGAGCACATGTATCATTCACCACAAGTTGAAAATGAACAATTTTCTCATACCCAGTCATCACTTCTCGATCAATTAGAAGCTCAAGTATCTGCTTTAGAAAGGCAATTACATGAGAAATCTGTCAAATCTAACTCCCCTAGGCAATCTGAAATGCATGCTTGTACCTTATGTGGTAGCTTAGACCACCCTGCTGAGAACTGCTACATCTTACATGAGTTTAGGCAGTCTAGGGAAAGCCAAGATAACCATGCACACATGCATTATCCATCACAGTGGGAAGTTGAACAATGTTATACTTCCCCACCTCCTTGTATGCAATCACTAATGGAAGAGCTCATAGAGCAACACAATGATATACTTGGATGAAAAGCATTGCACGAGCATCCCTTCTCTAGTGAACCTTATGCACAACCATACACTGAATATGAACCTACTCTAGAGGAAAATGAGTACACTAGAAATGCTACAAATTTGAATAGGGAAATGCATTTGTGCTATAATGATGATGATGATGAATATGATATGTTAGAAGAGCATGTGTATACTGAAAATGTAGTAGAATCTTTGGGTTCAGAGACGTTAGGCGTCTCTTCTGTGAACCCTATGAATGCTACTTCTTCTAACATTCATAGATGTGATATTAACTCTGAGCTTGGGTTTGTGAAATTCTTCAGTGAGAGTGAGCATGCTTCACACCTTGTTTGTGACTTAGGAAAGGATGAATCTTCTGTTGACACTAATGTTCTTTTGGATAATGATATTATTGTTGTGTCTGATTCCCTGCCCATGTCACAATATGTTGCCTCCTCTGATGAGTATGACATGGAAATTGATGAATTGTTCTATGATGGTGAGAATGATTTACCTGTGTCTGACTTTAGGAAAGTGTGTGATGGTGCAAATGATTTTATACATGAAAACAACTTAGATGTACCTAACCTCTCTCCTAAGTCACAAATTGAAACTCCTCCACCAAACCTAGGTGTAGTTTGTAACAAAATTGCAAAACCAACTTTTCTGAAAATGCCTAACTTAGGCCTAGAACTTTGTGCTTCCCAAGTCCTCTTGGACTACTTTGCATCAAAGTATAACACCTTTAGGGAACCACAGTTGGAATGTGTATGTCTACCTGTTCTTAGCAAAACTCATTTTGAGTTAGACCTTTTGCATGATGTACCTTTAAATTTGCAAGATTTTGTGCTCAAAAACACACCTGTTGACAAGTTTAGGTTTGGGGGAAAATCATTCCCATGTGCAGCCTTACTTGCACTCTCATGTTATATTTGTGTAAGGCTGTTGATGTTTGTACATATTTTCTATTGGGTTGATCCTCAACTCTTTAGATTGTTAGTTTATGGTGAATTTTCATTGTATATAATCCAGTAGGACTTGTTAAATTTTTCTTTATTGAATCGGTTGAGTCTTCTTGTACATATATTGTGCTAATCCGATATGATCTCCGCTGAGAATGTTGGATTCTAGCCTTGATTAATGAAGCTCTAACCGTGCTCCCACCGACATCCGGTAATCTCTTCCCTTTTCTCTACTCAACATAGTTCTCTTGGTATGTGACTGTTTAAATTTTTTCTATCTGTCGACACATTGAGGACAATGTTTGATTTAGGTTTGGGGGTGCATTTGCATTTGCATATAGAGTTTTTAGTCTTTTTAATCTTTTATTTAAAAAAAAAAAAAAAAAAAAAAAAAAACTCTTTTTGTAAAAACCTCCAACTTTTAGAGATTTTAGAGTCACTAGCATGCTTCTAGCTATGTTTACATAGAGAGTCTGACCGAAATAACAGAATTTGGAAGTACCGGAGAACGCAATCGGGTTTCTTAGTTGATTAGAGCGTTAAAATTGGATTTAACCATACCGGAGAGCAAATTAGGTGTTGTTTAGATATTCGGTAGTAGAATTGTGATCACCCATAGTGGAGACTACCCTTTTTACATCAAGTGAGGCACCAACCTTCAATTTTTTGCAACTTTCTAGAAAAGCTGTTAGAGTGTGTGTCACCGTACATCAATTCCGGGTAGGAATGGTGAGCTACCCAACTTCGCACCAATTTCAAAGACTACTTTTGATCTCTTGAGTGCTAGTTTTTGTCAATCATGAGGGTGACGTCTAAAGATGAAAACTCCTTCTAAATATCGATTTGCAGTTAGCATCACTCTCTCTCTCAATCAAAGTAAGACCCATAGAAACACATCATCGTCAACAAACGGAGCAGCATCAGAATATTGAAAGAAAAGTTGATATAGTCCAAGGTTTACATACAACAAAAGAAAATAGGATGAGAATTAATGAAGTTTGTGAAAAATTGAGTTTATCGTTTTATTGTAACTTAAAAAAAAAAAAAACAAAAAAAAATTGTCAAGTTTTTGTAAAGTTCAGAAGTTCGTCATCAACAGTTGAAGACCGAAGATTGAAGACGTTTCTATGGTTCTTATGAGAGAGTGATATTAATTGCCAATCGAGTGAGAAGGTAAGTGAGTACTCCCATCCTTGCTAATGGTTGATTTTCCTTTCTTAGAGATTATCAGAAAAGATTCTTTTTGTCCACACCTTTGTGGAGTCTCCAGATTTTATTTCGGAAGGTTATCCTTCTTACCTACAACGTGTGCGTGGATTTCTCTCTTTATTCCCGCCGCACACATGAGAGACTAAAAAGCGATTTTTTTAGTGCAATTATCATAAAACCCTAATAGTGAGGCGTAAGTCGAGGCTCATGATCACAATCGAATCCGAATTCTTTCATATGGTATGGTTACTTCTCGCTCAAAGACTTAAGGATGAGAATGCGTTCTTTGGTAGTTCTAACTTCATTACTAGCATGCGAAACTCTATGTCCTCATAGCTTCTTGGAGGCTTGAGACTCTTTTACACTCGAAGTTGGAGAAGGTTTTGTGGGTACACCTCGGTAAACCCTCACGAGACTACAACTCGTCCACTAGGGACACCTAGGGGTTTAAAGGCTTAGTGCATACGCTAAATGCATTCGAGAGACTGCGACAGGGGTATAGTTAGGATTTCTTAATTTCGTTTCACTTGAGGACAAGTAAAATTCAGGTTTGGGGGTATTTGATGAGTGCCAAATATTGCATATTTATACACCTTTTTATTGGCATTTAGCTCATCTTTTGTGCTCGTAAATCGATATTATCCCAGCATTCTCGTGTTTTCTTTGTTTTCAAGAATAAATATTTGTACTAATTAATTTTGTGTTTTTAGGTAATAAATAAAGCTCGGAGAAATTGAGGTGCCAAAAGAGCAAAGAATGGGAGACAAGCGTCTATGGAGCAGAAAGCCAAAGTCACAAGCGCGCAAGCAAGCTTGCAACCCAACAAGGAGCAACCCATCTAGAAGACATGGGCTTGAGCTATCCAAGACCCGACCCGGATCCGAGCCCGTTCACCCCGAACCGTTGAGATCTCGCCTAGCTACATCCTATGGTCGCTCCTTCTTGCTCATCGTCCCTTGATGCATCCGCTCAACACCAAAACAGCCCGTCCTTTCCGAGCCGTTCAGATCTCACTTATCTTCATCCTACGCTCGCTACAGCATGCTCATCAAATATCGTTGTACCCGCTTCACATCACAGCTCCTATATAAACTCCTATAGCCAAAACCTAACCCCTACTTTTTTCTCTCTTCTCTATCTTCTCCCTCACCCGACAGAGCAGAGCTCTGCTCTTCTTCACCCATACCTTCCATCGCCTTTCACATACCTCCATACCCTGACAGAACCGCACCACCTCCTCCCTGCTATACCTTTCTAGAACTAGTGTTCTCTCTCTTAGCTTCTCTCAACCCTAGAAGCTAACTTAGAGAAAACTAGAACTAGGGTTATCCAACAACCATACATGGAGCTCTGAGGCGATTGACAGAAGAGGAAAGCGATTTAGACGTGGGTGAGAGGTGATTTAATTTAATTTCTATTTTAAAGAATTTTAGGGTTTTGGGAAATTTTGCATGTATAAATAGCAGTTGAACGTGTGTGTTAGGGTTTATGCTCAGGCTAGCTGAGCACAACTTTAGTGTAATTTATGTTTTAATTGCTTTGAATCATGTTCTAAGTTCAATTGCTAGGGTGTTGTTGAAACCCTAGATTTTATGTTGAGTAAATCAGATTGATGTTGTTTGTTCTTATTGTGCTTAATAGAAGTAGGAGTGTAGTTAGCTAATTAATCCAATTCTCTTGTGATTGGTCAGATTGTAAGAAGACAGCCAATACTAGGAGAGAATTAGAGTGAAAGGTTAATCAACTCTCCATTAAGCGCCAAGGAAGGTGTTATGTGCTTAACAAGGTATGAGTGATGCTTAGTAATTGACTAAGGAACTGTGATAGAGTGTACTTGTAATAAGACACTCTATACTAGGGGGAATTAGTAAGATTAGTGACACATTATTCTTTAGAATCTTCCTTAGGAAGGTATAAGAACATAACATGAATTGAATTACCTTAGCATAGGGTCAAGTGGTGGAAGCAACTGCCCTAGCATTCTCCAAATTGTCACTTTATTATTTACTGACTTTAGTTTAGAGTCACTACACATTCCAATCTCAGTCGCTTCGACACACTAAACACCCCCTGTTATTACAATATTACTTGAAGTCAGTTGTAGTAAAGCCATAGATCATCTTAAGCACCACAAGTCCTTGTGGGATCGACCCGTACTTGCCACGTCTCCGATAGACGCCGTGCACTTGCGGTTTAGACATAGTCGTAGGAAAAATCACATCTTTGAAATCCTATCAAGTTTTTGTCCCGGATCGAATAAAATAAATTGAGAATCTTTTATTTAAGGTTTTTAATTTTATTTTTGGAAAATGAAAATTAGTAATGTGCATTTACTAGTTGGAGATTTTCTTAGAGATTTTCGGTCATTATTTGGACAAAGCATTTCCAGGAATTATGGAAACCGAATCTGGAATATATTGCATATCTTGAGAATATTTTCGGTTTTGGAAATTCCTTGGTGTCTAAACTTCCTTGGTATATAAATATGAAAGTTTGCATTTCGAGCAAACTAATCCTCGTACAACAAACTATCTCAGTTGTGTTGTTACTGGTGAAGCCGCCTATTTGGAGAGGAGAGTAACCTAATTAGGCGAAATCTCTTACGGTCGCTCAGTTTAAAGACTTCTTTGGGATTGAGAAGCTCTATTAGTACCGTTGGTGGGAAACTAGATAATTGCGGTTTATCTTTTGTTTTTGATTGATTTGATTGACTAACGGTGGTTGAACTTTGATTGCACCTAGTTTGTTTATGCTTGAGAATCTTCTCTTCTGATATAAGATTCACTCAAACTAGATCGAAGTTTCGACGGGGATCTTTAGACTGTTTGTAGTTCTAGAGACGTCTTGTGATAATCTATTGTTAACAGACTCCGTTCTGTGCGTGATTGATCACAAGAGATTCAAGTTGATTGTGTGCAGGTGTTTATTGAAGATCTAAGAAGATTTGAAGACAAGGAAGACTTTGAAGATTTTTGATTTGGGTTCATAAGCTTTGGTGTGTACAATACTTGTTTCGGTAAAAGAGGATCCAACTATAATCGGTTTATCCTTGTGGTAGATTAGAATGATTAGTTGTGTAGATCAGCATCAATACAATTTTTTGTGATTAAAAGTATTGATTGCAAAATCTTAACAATTACTTTGGTAGTTGATAATAAGATAGATCTAAGAACCTGACAAAGGAGTTTATTGAGATAAACAGAAGAGCCTTTGTCGAACTCACATCACTTGGTTGAAAAGAGTTGATACCAAACAGATTTGTTGTTCCTTTACTGTTTGGAATACGAACCAAAGGAATTGTTGCAAGTAAGAGACTTATTCATAAGTTGAAGGCGTGGGAATACAGACGAAACTAGGTGAACTATAGGTTTAGTTGCTTGGTCTCAACTATACGAAGTTAGTTTAATTTTGTATAGCGGCTTAATCCCGAGAGTATTCAATTCTGGACAAGGTCCCATGGTTTTTTGCAGTTGCGGTTTCCTCGTTAACAAAATCTTTTTTTGTGTCATTTACTTTTATTTTCCGCAATTATAATTGTTGTTATTATAATTTAAAGTAAATTACACAAACATTAATTCCTATTTACTTGATAAGTAATCCTATTATGTTTGGTTAAGTCTGAACCTTTTATAAAGTAAACATACTTCGTTGTTTTATTGTCTCGATCTCGTATCCATAGACGATCACACGAAGTGTGAACCGATTTGTTGTATTGTCTCGACTCAGTCCATAGACAATCACTTTCGGAGAAAGGACTTATAGGTGGAAAAGTTTTAGATTATTTTCAGATTTCTAATTAGGGTTTGCAATCTAAGTTACCTTGGTAACAAAGCATTCAATATTCACCTTTAGATCAAAACCTGATTAGATTCAAGCTAATATATTTCAGCCGTTAGATCGAACTTAGATTGTTATACACAAAAGAAATGCACCTTCATTTAGGTTTGAGTAACCGTACCCAAACGTGTACACTTAGTCGGTTCAACAATAGTTAACCAATGGTTAGCCATATGAGCACTTTCATATCAACCTTATTCACCTTTACCATAACTAGTTCAAATGACTCAAATGAACTAGCTAGAGAGTTGTTCAATTGCTTAGATCTCATAGAAATATAAAAGACACAATCGAAGCAAAATCGATTTTGATTCACTCGAATCAATTCATGAACATTATAGCCACGGTTTGCAAAGATTGCATTCCTTATTATATAAATGTTTTAGTTCATGAACAAACCGATTTTAGAAAGTAACCTACTTAAGTATGCAAACGTGTACGCATACTTAAGTGACCGGATTGAGTTTGTTTTTCACTTTCAAACTCCAGCAGATTTTCGCGGATGTGAAGCTTCCGCCAGTACGCGTACGGGTACGCATACTTACCCGAATTTCCAACAACCGCCAGTACGCATACGGATACGCATACTTTAGGTTCCCGGTTTTGGACTTGTACACAAATGTGAGAACACACTATGTTTATATCCAAACTTGGTTACTAGTTATAAACTCTCATTTCAATCATTGAAACTTTCTTAGAGGATGTTAAAATAGTTGTTATCCACAAACTATTTTCATCACAGCGATTTTCAAGTTATTGAAATAATCAACATGACTTTCGTCACGAGTAAAGATGAACTTGGCTAAAGCGAAAGCTTACCAACACATATTTCGAGAAATAGATAAGCGAGATGAACTCGGCTCCAAATAGCAAATGTGTATAATCGAAGTCTATATAGCAATACGACTTTTGTCTCAAATAGGAGATAGAGTAGATATAATTTTGAGTGATAGATAAGTTCAAGTCTCCACATACCTTTTTGTTGATGAAGTTCCACAAGTTCCCTTGAGTAGGTCTTCGTCTTCATTCGATGAACACCATGGAGTCTAGAGCTCAACTACACTTACTATCCTAATCCGAGACTTAGCTATAAGTAGACTAGAAATCAAGACTTATAGTTTTGGCAACTAAACTTGACAAACAAGCTTGAGATAGCAACGCTGTGACAAACCAAGTGTTAATGCTTGCATCAACCGTAAATCACGTCACAAGTCATAAGCAAGTTCGACCGAGCAATGCTATAACAATCTCTCCCATTGTCAATTTTAGTGACAAAACTATCAATACATATGGAATACAAAATAAATAAACTTTGTAGATACGGAGTAACACGAACCTCCAAGCACTATAATGAAAAGAAATACCGTCAAAGGCGATTCTCGGTGTGTTATACTCAGCCCTCTCGAGTAAAGATGAACTTGGCTAAAGATCATCCAACTCCACAAGCATGATTGGAGCTTACCAACACATATTTCGAGAAATGAGATAAGCGAGATGAACTCGGCTCCAAATAGCAAATGTGTATAATCGACACAATCAAGTCTTGACCATCGGCCAAAACCAACCAGCAATACTTTAAAACAAGTGGGGTTTTTGTCTCAAATAGGAGATAGAGTAGATATAATTTTGAGTGATAGATAAGTTCAAGTCTCCACATACCTTTTTGTTGATGAAGTTCCACAAGTTCCCTTGAGTAGGTCTTCGTCTTCATTCGATGAACACCATGGAGTCTAGAGCTCAACTACACTTACTATCCTAATCCGAGACTTAGCTATAAGTAGACTAGAAATCAAGACTTATAGTTTTGGCAACTAAACTTGACAAACAAGCTTGAGATAGCAACGCTTCACAATGAGTTCGATCAACCCCATCTCCTTCACTTTGTGACCGAAACAAGTCTGAAACGGCCATTTCTTGGAGCAATGCTCTATAACAATCTCTCCCATTGTCAATTTTAGTGACAAAACTATCAATACATATGGAATCATCCAAATGCTTGATCTCCTTGGTTCTTCAACATTACTCGAAATCTTCGTCACTTCCAAGTACTCCAATGATTCTAAAGGTGTTCAACTCAGCATCATCGTTGTTGAAGATCCGTAGCTATAACATGTTATAGCTCTCAATCATTGTTATACAGTGTCATAGTATCATTACATAACATCAAAGTTCAATTGTATCACAACTTTGACAACAATACTATGGTGATATGTATCACCCCCCCTTAGTCAATACTTCATCTCACATGAAAACCACTCCCCCTTACATAATGATCCGAAAACCATATGTATTTGTAGTGTGAACTACACATTAATTCTCCCCCTTTTTGTCAATAAAATTGGAAAAGGTACGAAAATTAGTGGGATCCTAATGAAATTTCCATAGAGATACTTCATGACCAAAAGAAAAGCACATATCATTTTTTTTAGATGCAATCATATAGCCGAAACTAAATGCATTCATCAAGGAGTTTATAACGATACAAGATAACCCCTATAATATTCCACAGCCGCACTCCCCACAAAGATTTGGAAATTAAGCACAAGTTCAATTAAGAACTCCCCCCCATAAAATTTCATTCCCGAAAGAACAACAAGAGCAACCTTACTTTCACAAGAAAATAAGGATTTCTTTGGACATTATCAAATCACATGAAACATGAATTTGTATCCAAAAATCTCAATTAAATTAACCACAAGAGAACCCATGATTAATTTAATCGGAAATGCTCACATAAGAAAACTTACGGAGCCACACAATATTTACATAAAGTTATGAATCAGGGAAGATCAATACTACGGAATAAACAAAGATTCATTTTATTTTTCATCACTATTTGAACAATGACATATAATAGACTTAATCTTTGTAAACAAAAGTTCATCCTATCTTCCATCAATATTTGCATAATGACATAATAGGCTTAACTTTTGTATGTCAAAAGTTCATTCTATCTTTCATCAATACTTGCATACCGACATATGATAGAGTTAACTTTTGAACACGTATTGGACAATCATAGTTCACGGACGCAAACATACATATCCCATAACAAGTTGCAATATATAAACTCATAAAGATTAATACTGCAAAATCATCTTCCAAATAAACTTTAGAATTTAAATACATAAATCTAAAAACATTGCAAGATGAAAATCGTTGGAAATAGCTATGTGTACTCACAATAATTGCTATTCCAAACCTTAGTTATCCTTTTTAAAACATAAGAATAAATTCTCATAAGAAGTTTCCTAGACAAAAACAATCGACAAGCTAAAAACAATGAAGAACTACAAGTCACCAAAACCGAACATGAACCGAATCAAATAGCCTTTTCAGAATCCTCACGAGCCTTGAGGTCTTTGAGCTTGTGATTGACAGCATCCACTGCTTCTTCAGAGAAGATATCCTCATTGAGAAGTTCTTTAACACGTGTCTTCATGAGAACAAGGTCATAATTAACCTTTTTCAACTCAGTTCTTAACACATCAAGAGTCTTCATAGTATCAACGAGTTGCAGTCTTGCTTCCTCAAAGTATTTAAGAAAATCATGAACCACTTCAGCAGAAACCATATCCTCATTCTCAATATCCTGAAGTGTATAGGCATGGTAACATGAGGCATTAGGATAATCATCTTCTACTAGGGTTCTTTTCTTCCTCCCTTTGGACACGAAACCAATACCTTTATCAAGAAAACCTATTGCAAAAACACCAGAGCGAGAATATGAAGACATTCTTGACAAAACAAAATAACCTAGAGTATGCGTACGTGACTCAAAAGGTTTGGTATTTAAATGGTTTCTTAGGGAAGGTCACTTTTAGGGTTTCCAAAAATGATTTGTGACAGTAACACGGGTACCTGTACGAACACAACTTGACCCAAAAAAACAAAATAACACACACAAAAGGTCGTACTTTTACCATACGACAAAATTTTTGCTACGTGAATATTTTCACAAAAATTTCGCTCAATAAATTTTATATCTCCATAGAGAAACAATTTAGAGCACAAGAGTAGCAGGCAACTTAGTTGCAATGAAAGCTTCTTCGAAATTAAGGCAAAAAGAAAACAAAACGAAGAACATCTTTAGACACAACTAATACTTAAGCAAAGTTGTCTGCGGACAATAGTTTAGCTATGGACGATAAGAAAATAGCTCAACTAAACAGGAAGCATTTTTGCCAAAAGTATACCTGATTATTGACACATCTTACTCAACAGGATTTTTAAGAGTAAGTTCTCAACCCTTGTGATTAATTAGCACAAGTATGAGCCCTAAGCTCATTAAATGAGCGGTGTTCACGGTTGAGTCTCTTTTTCCTTTCAAATCTAGGAAAGAATCCCTTTTGATGTGAAAAATTATCATAAAACTTACTGTCATCAAAATAAGAGACATAGTTTGAGTTCTTACCAGAATAATTTTGACTTGGGGGACTTGACAACCTATTGATGATCTCTTTATATCCTTCAATTATCACGTTTAGGTTGTTTTCCATATCAACATCTTTGCTCCCTTCTCCTGATACTTTGTCCACATCAATAGTAACATTATCTCCCTTTTTGACGGAAGAGAATTCTTGAGCTCTTCTTGGACGATTTTTGTTAAGAAGTCTGTTATGCTTTTGAGCATTTGAGGAACACATATAACTGACTTTCCTGGTAGAATACACAGGGTGAGAACTAAAACCAATTGGTTTAGACATACGAATGGCAGTTACACCTTTGAGGATTAAATCTAAGGTGTGTTGAAGTCGAACAGAGGAATTGTTATTCAACCTAGAGTTTCTCTTTTGCTTAACATGCCCTTTTGAATCACAAAAGAGACATACTTTATGATCAAAAGAGTGATTAGAGAGAACAGACTTAACATTATCGTTTGGAGATTTCTTCCTTCCATGTGATGTGGAACATCCTTGATTAGAGGAGGCTATAAGCACATCTTTTCCAATAGGAAGGGATTCTGATTTTACTTCTGGAACTGGAACTCTTTCAGTTGTGATAGAAGCAGATGGTATAGTAGACTCTTTGGAACATCCTAGAATAGAGAGTTTTCTCAAGAGATATTCAATTTCCAAAGCATCCTTTTTGAGGTCCGCCTCGAGTAAGTTTCGTGATGAGCGAACTTCGACGTTTTCCTTGCTAGGAGCCTTTACAATAGAGTCATAATCTTTCACTATACCGAGAAGAACATTGACATTGTTTTTCAACCGATTGATTCTATCATCCTGAATTCTAACAAGATTTAGAATCAGTTCACTCTCTTTGGCTGCTTCCTTTTCATCAACAGAGTCAGGCTCGTTTGAAAGATAATCGGTGCAATATTTGTCAGTGTAAGTCTGTTTCGTTGAAACACAAGGTTCATCTATATTAGAGATTGAAGGATCTTTCTCTTTAATAGATTTTATCGAAACAGAACTTTTGTTTCTGGTGATGCGATTTTCAGAGATAACACTATTGTCCATAGAGTCAGATTTCTACAAACACAGACTTATGAGGTCTTAAACGTGTTTGCCTGCTCTGTTACCAATTGAAAAAGCGGGGGTCTAACAACCTCACCCAATATTTCGCTTAGCAATTTTTATGGACTAACTCCAATATACTTTCAAGAGAATCGGCTAGATAGTTAGACTCAATCTTAAGAAAAATATATCAAAGAGTTATATCTCAATATCTCAATTCAATCCGCAATCAAACAAATAAGAATTTGCGAGCCTGATTGAATATAGGAGAAATAACTTGAACGGTACCAAAGACCAATGTTCAAGGATCAATCAATTTTAATCAACAACCAAAGGTTGGATTTACCAATTGATCGATTCAACGCACAACCTGTGATATTTCAACTATATAAAAAAAAATACAATGAGGAAAAGAAATAACACGACACCAGAATTTTGTTAACGAGGAAAACCGCAAATGCAGAAAAACCCCGGGACCTAGTCCTGATTTGAACACCACACTGTATTAAGCCACTACAGACACTAGTCTACTAAAAAGGTAACTTCGGTCTGGAATGTAGTTGAACCCTAATCAATCTCACACTGATTCAAGGTACAGTCGCGTTCCTTACGTCTCTGATCCCATCAGGATACTACGCACTTGATTCCCTTATCTGATCTCACCCACAACCAAGAGTTGCTACGACCCAAAGTCTAAGACTTAATAAACATATCTGTCTCACACAGAAAAGTCTATTGAATAGATAAATCTATCTCCCTCAGATATACCTACGAGTTTTTGTTCCGTATTTTGAAAAATCAAGGTAAACAGGAACCAACTGATAACCCGGACTTATATTCCCGAAGAACAGCCTAGTATTATCAATCACCTCACAATAATCTTAATCGATTAACAAAACAAAATATTGTGGAATCACAAACGATGAGACGAAGATGTTTGTGACTAGTTTTCTATCTTGCCTATAGGAGAAATTAATCTCAAGCCAATCTTACGATTGTACTCAATCACGATAGAAAACAGCTAGATCAGATCACGCAACTACAAATAAAATAGTTGGGTCTGGATTCACAATCCCGATGAAGTCTTCAAGTCGTTAACCTACAGGGTTTCAGGAAAAACCTAAGGTTAAAGGAGAATCGACTTTAGCTTATGCCACTAGTATCACGCAGGAGGTATGGGGATTAGGTTTCCCAGTTGCTAGAGTTCTCCTTTATATAGATTTCAAATCAGGGTTTGCAATCTAAGTTACCTTGGTAACAAAGCATTCAATATTCACAGTTAGATGAAAACCTGATTAGATTCAAGCTAATATCTTTTAACCGTTAGATCAAACTTATCTTGTTATACACAAATGAAATGCACCTTCATTAAGGTTTGAGTAACCGTACCTAAACGTGTACACTTAGTCGGTTCAAATATAGTTAACCAATGGTTAGCCATATGAGCACTTTCATATCAACCTTATTCACCTTTACCATGACTAGTTCAAATAACTCAAATGAACTAGTTAGAGAGTTGTTCAATTGCTTAGATATCATAGAAGTATACAAGACACAATCGAAGCAAAATCGATTTTGATTCACTCGAATCAACAGTGTCATAGTATCATTATACAATATAAAAGTTCAATTGTATCACAACTTTGACAACAATACTATGGTGATATGTATCACTCGCCCATCTCACAATGAAAACCACTCCCTAGCTCTTACATAATGATCCGTAAACCATATGTATTTGTAGTGTGAACTACACATTAATTCTCCCCCTTTTTGTCAATAGAAATTGGAAAAGGTACGAAAATTAGTGGCATCCTCATGAAATTTCCATGGAGAAACTTCATGACCAAAAGAGAACAACATATCAACTTGTTTAGATGCCATCAAATAGCCGAAGCTAAATGCATTCATCAAGGAGTTTATAAAGATACAAGATAACCCCTATAATATTCCACAACCGCACTCCCCACAAAGATTTGGCAATTAAGCACAAGTTCAAATAAGAACTCTCCCCCATAAAATGTCATTCCCGAAAGAACAACAAGAGCGACCTTACTTTTACAAGAAAGGAAGGATTTCTTTGGACATTAAAAAATCACATAAGAATATGAATTTGTATCCAAAAATCTCAATTGAATTAACCACAAGGAAAATGATCAATTCAATTGGCCATGCTCAAACATAAGAGAACTTACAGAGCAACACATTATATACACAAAGATGTGGATCAGGGAAAGACCAATACTGCGGAATAAACAAAGATTCATTATATCTTTCATCACTATTTGCACAATGACATACAATAGACTTAATCTTTGCAGTCAAAAGTTCATTCTATCTTTTATCAATACTTTCATACCGACATATAATAGAGATAATTTTTGATCAAGTATGGGACAATCAAGGTTTATGGACGTAAACAATATATCCTATAACAATTTGCAATATATAAAACCATAAAGATTAATACTGCAAAAATCATCTTCCAAATCAACTTTAGAATTTAAACAAATAAATCTAAAAACATTGCAATATGAAAATGTTGGCAATAGCTATGTGTACTCACAATAAAGGCTATTCCAAACTCTAGTTATCCTTCTTAAAACACAAGAATAAATTCTCATAAGAAGAATCTTAAAGAATTTGATGAAGATCTTTGTCATCAAAGGTGTCACATAAGAATTTGATGTGAGTTCCATTGGAGAATTTGATGAAGAATATTCATGGAGGAGGAATCACATGAGTCATCAAAGGTGTCTCATCTTTGTCTCTTGCAAGCATTCTCCTTCATACGTTTGAAAGTACACGGACGAACAAGCTTGGGAGTTCCAATGGAGTTGCCAATCAGAGCTATAGAGAAGGTGCGACAAATTCGCTCAATCAAGCAAGGTTAGCCTAACTTCTTGTTGGAAGATATCATCGAGAACATTTGATATATGATAAATCCACAAATGTCGAGACTTTGAGTTTCCAACTCAAGGAAATAAACCAACTCCGCAAACTCACGGCTCCAACAAGAATTCTCAATCATGGAGGGACAAAGATTAGATATACCAAGTTTCCCAAAGGACATCAAGGAGAGACTAAGATTATTAGTAGGAAATTTTCCCATATTCCAATCAACACTCTTACCACAAATACCAATAGAGATGGTTTCATAAGAAGGTCTTTCATGACTAGGTCTTAGAAGGCGAAAACTCCCTAAGGGGATTTTAGTAATCCTTGAAATCAACTCTTTATTTACATGAATCCTTTGTCTATTTATCATGGTCTTGAATTCCATGTCATCATAATTAACATCATAGATGTTAGCATAGAAGATTCTTGTAAGAGTGTCAAAACCTTCACCAAGACCATCAAAGATATTTCCAAGATTGAATTTTTTAAAACAAATCAAATCCTCTTTGTGCCCACTAGTAAAATCCAACTTCTTTTCTAGAATAAACCCATTACATGAAATCCTCTCAAACACCTTCCCACAAGAATCATTGACAAATATGATTCAAATGGAACTTTGATCTATTGGTAAGTTCATGCTAGAAGAAGATGAAGAACCCAAGTTTTTTGAAACCTCTTTTGAAACCTTGAAATTCTCCATGAGATCTAGAAATTAAGAGATTAAAGAAAGAGAAGACTTACTTGATATGTTCCTTGAAAACCCCTTTTCACTTTTTGATCTCCAAAAAAAGATTAATGGAGAAAACACATGAACCCTTGAGCGTTCACGTACGCGGACAAGATGGGAGGAAGAGGAAGGTACGCGTACCACTCTCCTTATATACCCAAAAATGGGCTTGGACCCGTTTTTGAAACGTGACCCACAAAAGGAATGTAGGATTTCTTAGGTGTTCAAACACCAAGGTTATGCAACACGCGAAAGCACACAAACGTGTGAAAAGACGGTGCAGTAGAAAGCTATTTCACAATTATCTTGAGGAGGACAAACCCAAGTACATACAAACCAAACCGTTTCTTGCCCAATCTCAAGATATATATACAAATGGGGTAGTGCCAAACAAGTTACCAAGTTGCAAGATGTGCAGAGAAATCCTCATGCACCATTTCCTTGATATTCGTGAACTGTACCAGTGATATAATCATAGTAATGATGATAATCAGGGTTAACAGAGCTTTTTAACTTCTTTTCATATGACTAGAAAGGAAATTTTTCTGATAACTTAAACATGTATCAAAAACACAAGAACCCTTTTTATTGGATCTACTTGTGTTGACAACATGTTTAGTTCGTACATCATGATTGCATGATTTGACATGTACCAAACTTTTATCAGAGCGATTCTTATTCTTAGCCGAATTAATCTTTTCTAAGAATCTAAAAACGTTCTCAAATGCTCTAAATAGATATTTGCCAATTGATCCACCACGATAGTATTCCTCAAAAAGATTAAGAGTTAATCTAGTGAGATTCCATATCTTTGAGCGTAAAGAAGGTTTTCTCGACCCTCCTTTCTTAGAGGAACTTTTAATTTTTCCTCTAGATTGTTTCTCATCATCTAAGTTTTCCAAGGTCTTAGATGGAATGAGATTATCATGAGAACCCAAATATAATAATCTCAGAACAATCTTTAAGGAATTTTGGCGTGCGTTACAGATGCCGAGAGCAAGTTTCCCAAAGAAATTTCCCATGAGGACAGACTTTAGGGATCAGTCAAACACAAACTTATTAGGTTTATAGTGTTTGACTGCTTTGATACCAATTTAAAAAGAGGGGGTACAACAACCACACCCAACCATTCGTTTGACAATCTGAATAGACAAACTACAATATACTTTTCAAGAGAATCAACTAGACAGTTACACTCAATCTAGAGAAAAGTATATCCAAGAGTTTTGTATCTCTATATCTCAATTCAATATGCCATCAGCAAATAGAAATTTTCAAGCCCGATTGAATATAAGAGAAATAACTTGAACGGTACTTAAGACCAATGTTCAAGGATCAATCAATCTCAACCAACAACCAGAGGTTGGATTTCCCAATTGATCGATTCAACGCACAACCTGTGATATTTCAAATATATAACAAAATATAATGCGGAAACGAAATAACACAGACACCATAAGTTTTGTTAACGAGGAAACCGCAAATGCAGAAAAACCCCGGGACCTAGTCCAGATTTGAGCACCACATTGTATTAAGCCGCTACAGACACTAGCCTACTACCAATGAACTTCGGACTGGACTGTAGTTGAACAATATATCTCACGCTGATTCAAGGTACAGTTGTGCTCCTTACGTCTCTGATCCCAGAAGGATACTACGCACTTGATTCCCTTAGCTGATCTCACCTACAACCAAGAGTTGCTACGACCCAAAGTCGAAGACTTGATAAACAAATATGTCTCACACAGAAAAGTCTATATGAATAGATAAATCTGTCTCCCAAAGAAATACCTATGAGTTTTGTTTCGTCTTTTGATAAATCAAGGTGAACAGGAACTAATTGATAAACCAGACTTATATTCCCGAAGAACATCCTAGTATTATCAATCACCTCACAATAATCTTAATCGTATAGTAGCGAAACAAGATCTTGTGGAATCACAAACGATGAGACGAAGATGTTTGTGATTACTTTTTATCTTGCCTATCGGAGAATAAATCTCGAGCCAATCTTAAATAAAATTGTACTCAAACACGATAGAAGATGCAAGATCATATCACGCAACTACAGAGAAAATAGTTGGGTCTGGCTTCACAATCCCAATGAAGTCTTCAAGTCGTTAACCTACAGGGTCTCGTGAAAAACCTAAAGTTAAAGGAGAATCGACTCTAGTTTATGCAACTAGTATCACACAGGAAGTGTGGGGATTAGGTTCCTAGTTGCTAGAGTTCTCCTTTATATAATTTTCAAATCAGGGTTTGCAATCTAAGTTACCTTGGTAACAAAGCATTCAATATTCACCGTTAGATGAAAACCTGATTAGATTCAAGCTAATATCTTTCAACTGTTAGATCAAACTTAGCTTGTTACACACAAATGAAATGTATCTTCATTTAGGTTTATGTAACCGTACCTAAACGTGTACACCATGTTGGCTCAACAATAGTTAACCAAGGTTATCCATATGAACACTCTCATATCAAGCTTATTCATCTTAACCATAACTAGTTCAAATGACTCAAATGAAACTAGTTAAAGAGTTGTTCAATTGCTATATTCTCATAGAAGTATACAAGAACACAATCGAAGCAAAATCGGTTTGATTCACTCGAATCAATCATGAACATTATAGACACGGTTTGCAAAGAATGCATTGCTTAATATATAAATGTATTAGTTCATGTACATAACCGATTTTAGAACTTTAACCTTCAAGTACACGAACGGGTACGCATACTTGAAATACCCGGACTGAAATTGGGTTTCGCCAGTACGCGAATAGGTATGCATACCTCCAATCCCAGCAGAAAATCTCGTACATGAACCTTACGACAGTACGCGTACGAGTGCACATACTTAACTTCCCCGTTCTTCTCAAACCAACATGTACGCATACTATGGTTCCCGGACATGGACAACATATGTGCAAGAGTACACAACATGTCACAATCCAATAATGGTTAAGTGTTCTAAACTCTTATTTCAATCATTGAAACTTTCTTAGAGGATGACAATAGCCATTTTCATACCCTATTAGCATCAAAGCAATTTTCAAGTTATTGAAATAATCATAACGAAACATTACAAGTCTACATCAAATGATTGTATCACACAAACCATGTAAGATGTTACTCGGCAATTTTCACATGATCATATTTTGAATTTCGTCAAGAATATAAGATGAACTTGGTCGAAGCGAAAGCTTGCCAACACATATTCCGAGAAATATGTAAGCGAGTTAAACTCAGATCGAAATCTCAAATGTGTATAATAGAAAACTATATCGTAACACGACTTATGTCTCAATATGGGAGATAGAGTAGAAATAGACTTTCCAAGTTATAGAATATACCTTTTTGTTGATGAAGTTCCACAAGCTCTCCTTAGTAGTTCTTCGTCTTCAATGATGAACGCCGTGAAGTCTAATGCTCAACTACACAATCTATCCTAGTCCGAGACATCTATAAGTAGACTAGAAGTCAAGACTTATAGTTTTGATCACTAACATTGACCAACAAGATTGAGATAGCAACGCTTGCGAGTTCGGCCGAGAAGTGCTCTAAAAGTTTCGTGCACAAACTTGATCGATTGGGATCCGACTACATTTAGTTTATCTTTTGATAAACTTGTTATTGTTAGTCGTATTTATATCGACAAGCTATCATTAGTGGTACTCTTCAGTATCTGAATCTGGTAGTTATGTGACTCGATTTTCTCAACTTTTTAATCCATATCTTGGAAGATCTAAACCCAGAAAGGAGTTTAATTGATTTGAAACAAAACATCCTTTGTCACACTCAACAAAATTATCTCTGATTAATTTCCTGAGAGAGAGTAGTTACCAAACAGATTAGTCCTTTACTGTTTGGAAGACGATCTATAAGGCCGAGCGATTAAAGTCTTCAGAGAGGCTGAATCAACTTAAGATAGTGGACTCTATCTTAGGATTCACGTGCATTGGCTAGATTGGTTATAGGCGCAGAAATATTTAGGAAACTAGATAATTAAGGGTAGTTTACTTGGTCTCAACTATATGAAGTTGGTAGTGTATTTTATAGCGGATTAATTATGACAGTATTCAAAATTGGACTAGGTCCATGGTTTATTCTGTATTGCAGTTTCCTGGTTAACAAATCTTGTAGTGTCTTTGATTTTAGTTTCGCAATAATAATTATTGTTTTAGTTATAATTAAAATGAAATATAATGTACGTTAATCCCAAACACTTGGGTTGATCCCTATAGTTTAAGGTTCGGTTTCGAACTAGAAAATACATACCAAGTGTATATACCTTGTGTTGATATCTTCTTGACAGTTTTTGTCTATATTAAATCACACAAGGTATAGGACTTGTAGGTTGATATCTTGATATCGAAAAGATTGTGGTGTACTTTGTACCCTCGTCATTTCACATTAATATAAAATTGTGACACCTATTGAAAAAATATGAAAGGATCTTTCATAGGCACATCGATTTGTTAAGAAGTCGTTAGTGGAATTAGCTTTTCTAAAGAGATATCATCAATTACAAGTAATAAAAATCATAGACAATTAGTATATTTTTCAAGGTCTCCGCAGAATTCATGTTTTACAATATAGTGTAGATTCCATTGACACTGATTAAATAAGTACTTTCAATGCAACATTTCATATCATTAAATCACGATTGTAATCCGATATCTTGTTAAGTTTTTTTTTCTTACTTAAACAAAAATTATATTTATTTAATTTCGTTTCATTTTTTTTATTTGTCCCTTTTCTTAAACTTTTAGGGTAAACTCGAGGATATATTTTGATGCCTTTACTCCTTATTATTAATTATTTAGATAAAATCATTGTCTGTCAACGATAAAATACATGTCTATTGAGTAGAGAAATCCAAATTAAGAAAAACACACTTTTTTATTAACCTCATTGTTATTTAAGTAACAACGCAATTGCAATACAAAACAAAAGGCAAAAGCATCACCATCCTCCCAGCAAAATACCAATCCTTTTCATATTCAAATAGATTCTTTATCAAATCGAATATAGGAAAAGCCGAAAAATGTGGCTTTTACATAATATACAAATACATGATACACGATTGAATAAGGATATGTAAAAAAGCGTCTTCAAAAAAGACAACATAAAATTCTGATGTATTCCCTAAGACCACCTTAGCGAGGGCATCGATTTCACCGAAATGCTCGTACTTGTTCCAGATGATTCGTATGAAATATATTGGTTGTCTCGGTTGATTATGACTATACTAAGGAATTCAGACAGCATTAATCAATTTTAGAATGACTTGTTTTATCATTATCCGTTAATGATAAAACATATGTCCATGGAATAGAGAAACATAAATTAAGAAAAACTAACTTTTTTTACTGAACTCATTATTCTTCAAGTAACAACAAAAGTGCAATGGAAAAGAAAAGCCAAAATCTTTACTATCCTCTCAGAAAAATACTAATCCTCGCTATATTCGGATATAGTATTTAGCAGGTTCAATCTGAAAAAAGTCGGACAATGTGACTTTTAGTGTACCATAATGTGTTTTTTAGTGTACCATAATGTGTTTGGAATACACGATAAATAATTAAATAAGGAGATGAGGAAAAATCTCTTCAAAAAATAAAATAAAACATAAGATAATACTATGTTACCTAAGACCGCATTAGCTTGACTGGATAATGCGGTTATTTTATGTTTAGAGTAGAAATATTTTTCGGTTTCTGCATGTGTCATATTATCTCTTCACGTGGATCCAGTCTCACAATAGGAACCCGTAGCTCTTTTTTTGATTGTTTTAAATGGTAAAAGCATATAAGACATAGTGTAAATCTTATTACAAGTCGGAAAGGACTTAACAGAAAGACTGGAATGACAAGAAACTACCAAAAGCAGGAAACAATCAATATATCAGACCTACCGAGTGAAGAAGAATAAGTTCTTATATAAGAGCAAGATCTAAAGGTATCAGCGGGAAAGAAATTCAAACCAAAGAAACCGATGGGGGATGCTACAGGTGATCAACATAAGGTGGAAATGTTGTCTATTGCCAAGATCATCAAAGCTATTGATTATTCAGTTTCAGTAGAAAACGGTATACAAGATGTGCTTATCAAATAAAAAATTAAACATAAGATAATACGGTATCGATTTCACCTAAATGCCCTTACTTGTTTCGAAAGAAACATATGGGATATATTGGTTGCCTCAATTGATTGTGACCATAATGAGGAATTCCGACAGCATTGGTCAGAATCAAAACGACTTGAGAAATTGTTGTGTGTTAAGAATAAAATAAATGTCCATGAAGTATAGAAAGACAAAGTAAGAAAAAAGAAAGACTTTTTTACTGAATTTATTGTTCTTCAAGTAACTATGCAAGTGCAAGTGCAATGCAAAAAAAAAAAAAAAGGCAAAAAACTGTCGTCCTCTTAGCAAAATATCAATCCTCACCATATTCAAATATATTCTTTAACGGATTCAATATCGAAAAAGTCGAAATGACTTTTAATGTAACATAATGTCCTTGGAACACACGAGACACAATTAAATAAGGAGATATGGACAAACCTCTTCAAAAAAGCGACATAAGATTCTACTGTGTTCCCTAAGACCGCCATTGGTTTCACCAAAATGCTCGTACTTATTTCATATGAAATATATTGGATATATTGGTTGTCTAAATTGATTATGACTATACTGAGGAATTCCATCTGCATTGGTTAAACTCAAAACGACTTGAGTTTTGATAGTAATCCTAACCTTCTAAGAGTGATTGCCAAAATTTATAATATTGTTTCTATATATGGTGATCTTTTCCATATTTGTTAGAAAATATTTCCCTCATAGAAAGCCTTTGCACCTCTTAATTATTTTATTAATCTCACACAATAATTGTATACACCTTTTGGCACTCAATTAGATCGAGTGACTGAGGATTGTCTCGGGAAACAAATCAAACTCAACTTTATAAACTTCTAAGAGCGTGTCTCATTTTTAATTGGTACATGAATACAAGTGATATGTGTATCTTCCTTGAGCATTCGATAAGATCATCAACTAAAGGACGGTTTAGGTTTGGATCCTTCATTTAACATAGAATAGTTGATCAATCGAACATAAGCTTGTCGAACTCTCACAACAATAATATGAATAACTGGTTTTACATCAATCGAAATAAAATTGATTCTGATTGTATTTGGATACAAGAATTGCATGGCGATCTTATGATGAAACTAACTTATTAACACCCCCCCTGAAAGTCTACCTCTGCATCAATTTCCCATTTTATTCCTTTTTTATTATCATTTTAATTTTTTTTTGTAGGTTATGGATTTATCACTCTGTATTTTTTTTTAATATCGATGAATTCTCTTAGGAAGTTTTTTTTATACGTCATTTGCTTCTTTAGAAGGTTTATAAATTTAGTTTTTGTTCTGATTTTTTTGTCAAACTTTTCAATCATCCAAATCTTTCTGAAACATACTCATCTGATTCAATCTCTACTTGTGGAAAACTAATTTTGCAGGTCTTCCTGACTACTTTGTGGGATCCTGTGGTGGCATTATATTCAACAATGTGGAACATTCGTGATTCAAGAACAGTGGTGTTACAAAGAACAAAGCTTACAGTGGTGGTGCTAACCATCATCTCTATGATGGTCTGTATTAGTAGTATCAGTCTAGGAATCTTCTTAGATCAAACCCAATATAGTCAAATCAGAAATCCCTACCCATACCAGTATATAGTCAGAAACCTCCATTGCAAAAAAATTCAAATTCAAAAATTACCCCCTAAACTGTTGCGTATGAATAGCCGTAAACAAAGCTTGAGCCATAACTATCATAATATTTCCTTTTCAGAAAAGTATATTATGTTCAACACAAATCCTTGTCAACCAAATTCGCAAGATTTTATCCTTACATCTAGGAAGAAAGTTTGTTGCCGTAGGAAAGTCTACAGCTACTGCAAGAAAAATTCAACTATGATATATAGGAAAGAAAATCTTTATTCTAAGAAAGTTTACAGCTATCACAACAAAGTCTGTTTAAAAGGCTATATTGATCAGTACCAACCCAATACTTCTCAACTTCGGCATATAGAACACGCAAAAGAAATCTCAAGAAACCCTAATATGGCGACTTCCTCTGACAATCGTATTAATCAACTCTCAAGACAACTCAGAAGAGCCAATATTGATCTACCAGAAAGGAGAAGAACAGTAGGATCTTCACCAGCTGTTCAAGATGCTGCAGAGGAGTGGACTTTTGGAATTTTGGAAAAGCTTATGTGGAAACACAAGATCGATATGAGAACCATTAGATCAGAGATCAACTCGCTTTGGAGGAACTACAGGAATAAGCAGATTCGAGTCGTGGGAAATAACTTGATGCTGGTGAGACTAAACTCAGATGAAGAAAGAGATGAGGTTATTCAAATGGTCCCTGGATCGTAGGGGAAGCTCTTTTTGCTGTCCAGAAATACACAAATGGAGTACCAATCTCAGAGTACAAGTTTACTCACCAAATCTTTACTCTACAGTTCAAATATTTGAAGCTTGAACACCTAAACAGTTTGGTTGTGGATGAAGCAATTGGGTTTATTGGGAAGAAAATATCTACACACCCACCAAACTACATACCCAGCTATGGAAACACTGTTAAAGCTAGGCTGGAAATCAGTCTCACAGAACCACTGCATAGGGGTGGCTGGTGGAACACTGCTACAAATGAGAAAGTTTGGATTAGATACCAATGGGAAATTCAACCTAAGAAAATTTGTGACAAGTGCTTCGTCATAGATCACAATAATAGCAAATGCCTCCATACTTCCCATCTCTTGTATCTTGACAGTCTGTCAGAAGAAGAATATGTATCTAAGGAATGAAGCTGATGTCTATGAAGGAAATGATAAAAGGAGCATGGACAAAGATATCTCTTTCTTTGAGATGAATCCTGAAGAAGAAGCTAATGGAGTCAGTGATGAATCAAGACAAACAAAGAGAATGAGAAACTCGGTCCTCAATAATGAACCATCAATGAACCCGCATGATATCCATGTTCAACCACCCAGTACTAATGGCAACACTGTAACTACTGCTGTAGACACTCATAAGAACTCAATGATGGAAGCAACTAAATCAAGAACCAACACATTTGAAACCACAATGGCTAGTCAGGAGATGACCGCTCAGGTATATTCAAAACTTTCTTATTAAGATATTTCGTGCGTTTCTTACCGTGCAAGTTTTAGCAATTCTTTGTCTTTCACTATTTTTATTATTTTAAACAATTATTTTTCCAATATGCGCATCATTTCCTGGAACTGCAATGGTTATGCTGCAAAGGATACAAAGAATTACTTATCTGATCTCAACAAAATGCTTCAGCCTGACATTATTTTTTTGCAGGAAACAAAAATAAACTTAGATAAAATTCTTCAGCATGTTAGACCGCTAGGTTTTCCTAATGTTTTTTATGTTGCTTCAATAGGTAGAGCTAGAGGCATTTGTCTTCTATACAACGATAGTTTCTGAAAAGACAAGAGTACCCAAATATACCACAATCTTAAACTTTTCCACCTATAAGTCCTCTTACCGAAAGTGATTGTCTATGGAATGAGTCGAGACAATACAACAAATCGGTATTCACACTTTGTGTGATCGTCTATGGATATGAGATCGAGACAATAGAATAATCAAAGTGTGATTACTTGATAATAGGTTCAGACTTAACCAAACTCTATAGGATCACTATCAAGTAATACGGAGTTAACGTTTGTGTAATTTACTTTAAATTATAATAACAACAATTATAATTGCGGAAAACAAAAGTAAATGACACAACAAGATTTTGTTAACGAGGAAACCGCAAATGCGAGAAAAACCACGGGACTGGTCAGAATTGAATACTCTCGAGAATTAAGCCGCTATACAAAATCAAACCAACTTCGCACAGTTGAGACCAAGCAACTAAACCTATAGTTCACCTAGTTTCTTCGGTATCCCCTGCGCTTCCGACATTCAATAAGTGCACGCACTGGAACAATTCCTTTGGTTCGTATTCCAAATAGTAAAGGAACAACAAATCTGTTCGGTAACAACTCTATTCAATCTCAGTGATATGAGTTAGACAAAGGCTCTCCTGTTTAATCCAATAAACTCCTTTGTCGGGTTTAGATCTATCTATCCAACAACTACCAAAGTAGCAGAGTTTAGATTTTGCAATCAAAAATAGGATCTATCACGATACTATATAGTGATGCCGATCTACGCAACTAACCAATCAAATCTATGAAAGATTAACCGATTATAGTTGGATCCCAGCCGATCAAGTTTTGTGCACACCAAAGATTATGAACCCAATAAGAAATCTTCTTTGTCTTCAAATCTTCTTTAATCTTCAATAAACACCTGCACACCACAACTTGAATCTCTTGTGATCAATCACACATGCATCGGGAGTCATTAACAATGGATTATCACAAGACATCTTTAGATCTACAAACAATTCTAAAGATCCCTTCGACACTTCGATCTAGTTTGAGTGAATCTTATATCAGAAGAGAAGATCCTCAAGAATAAACAAACTAGGTGCAATCAAAGTTCAACAACCGTTAGTCAATCAAATCAAATCGAAAACTAATAATACTGCAATTATATAGTTTCCCACCAACGGTACTCGTAGATCTTCTTGATCCCACGAAGTCTTTAAACGAGCGGTCGTAAGAGATTTCGCCTAATTAGGGTACTTTCCTCTCCGAATAAACGGCTCCACCAGTAACAACACAACAAGGTAGTTTTGATGGCTCTTAGGATAGTTTGCACGAAATGCAAACTTGGGTATTTATAGACAAAGGAAGTTTGGATACCAAGGAATTTCCAAAACCGAAATATTCTTAAGATATGCAATATATTTCCAAATCGGTTTCCATAATTCCTGGAAATGCTCTGTCCAATATTAACCGAAATCCCACTAGAAAATCTCCAATTAGTAAATGCACATTACCAATTTTTATTTCCAGAGATATGCATTTTAATTGCTTGTAATTAAAAACATATAAAATTAACAACCTTAATTAAAAGATTCTCAACTTATTTCGGTCCGGGATCTCCTTTAGTTATTAAGGAATATCTTTGAACAATAAAAGATAAGAGTTATAGAACATGTTCAAAGTATGTCGACATCTTATTCTTTGTAAATCCTTTTTCATATTTACAATCTTGGAACCGATTATACCAAACTTCCAAACAAGTGATTGATCAAATATCAATACACTAATCATGGGTTTACGGTTCTACCAAACACAAGGATCGGTTCTACCTTAATATGGTTACTGGGACCGATTATATCAGTTACCAGAATCGGTTACGTCAATTACCACGACCGGTTACCATATTCTCATGGTATTACTTGTGATCGGTTACACTAGTCACTAGGACCGGTTACACCAATTAACAGGACCGGTTACACCAATTACAAGGATAGATTACAACTCTTTTGTGATCGGTCATACCAATTACCAGGATTGGTGTTGATGGTGGATTTTCATTTAAGGTTAAAATTGTAAAAATCAGAAAATCATGCGCTGACATCTTGTAAAAGAAAAAGCCATTAATAAGTGTTGGATACTCCTTCACTTTACTAATTCACCTAGAATGGAGCATGTGGCAACAATCCCATTCTGTGAATACATGAAATTCATCCAGGTTGGAGCATGTAGCAACAATCCTATATACCCTGTGAATTTATAGCGTTATTAATTAATGCGTGAGCAACCTTGTATTTCCTGTACTCATTATCAGTGCGGCATGACGACTGAGTGTTGCTCTCAGCAGAGCAACACGAACCTCCAAGCATTATAATGAAAGCATGTACAAAATACCCGTACAAAGTTGCAACTCTCGGTGTGTTATACTAGCCCGATTGAGAACTCTCGGTGTGTTATACTAGCCCGATTGAGCATCCGGACTGTCCGTATCATCCGGATATGATCTCGTTCATCCAACCTCACCCGGCGTGATTGGATGGCCCAGATCAATTCCATAACCCCAAGCGGGTATGGAATATTCACTGCCGAACCAACGCGGACCCCGCATGGTCGGCCTCCTCAGTGGCCTAGCTTTCCAAAACGTCCAAACCGAGAGCGGATGGGCGGAAAACCCTAAATTAGGGTTTGCGGCACATTACATGTGTCGCAAAATGTCTCAACCATCCATCTTCGCGGTATAGATGGAGGGTGTAGATGTAGATTCAAAGGGCCCAGAGCATGTCAAAACAATCACCGTGGGCCCGCCTACATACTTGACCAATCGGTCGGGGACCAACCATGGTTGGTCGTCCCGGTCGTGCGCCCAAACGGAGCATGGTTACACGGCCGTGAAAGCCAAAATTAGGGTTTCGAGCATCACGAGCGTCCATCTTCTCCGGCACGAATGGAGGGTCCCAGATTAGATTAAGCAGGTCCGGTCATACCAGCATGACCACCGTGGGCCCGTCTATCCCCTCACCTAATCGGCCAAGGCATATCATGCCTGGCTATCCCAAAACACGCGTCCAAACTTGCGTGGTTACACTTCCCAAATTGCAAACTGATCTCGACCACTCAACTTCACAGGACGATTTGAGTGGCTTAGATCACGTTTTCATGGGACGATCAGTATAGGCGTGAACACCAGCCTACCACCTACACGCCAGATCGATCGACCAAGACCGACCAAGATTGGTCGTCTTGGAACGCGCGTCCAAACTAGGCATGTCTTGCGGTTTCCAATTCCTTTGCGGCAATGGATTTCTGCCGCAAACCGATCTCAACCACCCATCTTTGCCGGTCAAATCGAGTGGCCTAGATCGCGCCTTTATGGGACAGAGAGGTACGGACGTGTACACCGGCATGCTGTTTACACGCATGCCCCGGTCGGTCCTTTCCAAAACCCTTCCCATGCTTGGTTTCGACCAAGCTGAAGAGTGATGCCTGCGCACCTCTTCAAAACCCCGATTCCATCAACGGTCGCAGATGAGTGTCTCAAAGATCATCTCGTCCGTCGGCCTTCACCGGCTTGGTTATACAACCCCGGTCGGGAGTTAATTGGTCAATGAGGCGTCATGGTGATCACCACCGTCGCTTTACCACACCGGGATGCGCACTGCATAAAATACACATGATACTTCACAAGTATCAACTTCCCGAATAACGCATTATTCAATTTAGCATTACATGCTACCTTTTGTGGATCCCACGATCCACACACTCGAGACATCAATCATGTCACAAACTGAGGGATACATACTGGGGTATTGGTCTGGCGGTTTACAGCGGCGTGCAACGCGCCATCACAAGAACGTGTCAGGAAGTCATGGACGGTTAGAGATGACAGGAGAAGTGGGCAAGACTGGTCGTGTAACACCAGCACACACCTCCACTACTCCATCACTCCACTTCCTCCACTTCCCACGAGAGACGTGAATAAGGCTCAAATGACTTGTATAAATAGGTTCTCCTCCCTATTTTCCACACAGGAGAAAAACAACACAAGTCCAGACGAGACAGAAACCAAGTGTTATACACAACGTATTCAAACACCCAGAGCCTGCTTGCATCAATCGTAAGCCTGCTCACCTTTCTGTTACAGGTCATTCATAGCCAACACCTTCACATTCTCAACACCTTCTTCGCTTCCCTCCCTAAGATCAACCCCATCTCCTTCACTTTGTGACCGAAACAAGTCTGGAACGACCATTTCTTGGTTTAGTCCGGACTTGCACAGATTGATTTCCAAATCTACAAGCACTCACCGCGCAGTGCATTTGTTTAGGGTTTAGATTCATTCCTCATCCACACACCCCAAATTACCAAATACGGCAGGAATAGTTTTCACCCATAAACAATTGGTTACACTAATAAAAGTCATACCAATACATAAGTCAGGCATTGTGACTAGTTTTACCAAGATACATAACAAGTTATGATCGGTTCTACTAACTCACACATATTGGTAATCCAAAGATATGCAATGAATAACAATACCAATAAGCCTAGCGATTTCCCCTTTGATTCATAAAACAAGTTCATGAATGTACTTACTTTAAACAAATGTAAACATTGTTTCCTAGGATGAAATCTTCACCTTTGCCCATACACATAATCACAATAGCATTCAAACGATTATGTCGATGTCTTATATACGAAGTTCAAAAGATAGGCGTTATATTTCGTATTCTAATTCCTTAACACTATGTCTACTAGAGTATATCACTCACATCTTCGTAGTTATGTTTTCAATATAGCACGACTTGAAAGATACGTTGGGAATGAAAAAGTTCAAGTCAAAATATTACTAACCTCAAGAGGAAGGATGATGTCATCGATGTAGCTTGTTACTTCTTCACATTCTTCAAGTCTTCGAGTAATACTTGTATGTCTCATTATCCTAATCTTTCTAGCCTAACCTATACGAAGTGTCTCTAGTATATAATCAAGCGACTCTTTAATTGAGTTTTGATTCACTAAAATATGACAACCAAACTTGACATACCAACGCTTGGTGGGTTCAACCGAGCTATGCTCTAAAAGTTTCTAACTGGATATTGTTTATCAAGATAGAAACATGTTCCATTGTCTTGTTAAGAGTGACCCTGCTAAGCCAAAATGGCTCCTATCTTGCGTTTATGGCTCTCCATACCCACAAGAAAGGAAAGACCAATGGAAATTTATTAAAAATGTTTGTGAAACCTTCAACATAGATGCACCATGGATTTTATTATGTGACTTAAATATAACCATGCATGCATATAAGAGAGCTAACAACTCTGGCTCTTCTTCTAAAACTTCAAAGGTTGTGCAGCTCATTCAAAGTATAGGTCTATCTGACTTAGGTTATCATGGTAGCCCTTATACCTGGACTAGCAACAAGAATGGTACTGGTAGAATAAAATCTAGGTTAGATAGCTCTCATTAATCCTGATTGGCTTTTGTCCTTCCCTGATGTTATTATAAAACATTTACCTTTCCTAGCATCTGATCATTGTCCCATATTCTTAGATTTTTATCCAAATGAAACAATAAAATCTAGAAATTTGAATTTTTTTGAATGTTGGCTTAGGGAGACTTCTTATAGGGATCAAATTAAAAGATCATGGTCAAAAAATGTAAATGGCTCTGCTGCTTACAGACTTGACAAGAAACTGGATGCCACTAGAATAGATCTGTCTAAATAGAATAGGGACACTTTTGGAAATATTCATGATAATATCAAATGCCTACAAGAGAAGTTAACTGATTTATAGCAATCCAATACTTCTGATGACATCATACAACAAGTCAGACAGATTGAGCAAGAAATAAATGAATGGCATGCACGTGAAGAGGAGTTCTAAAGACAAAAGTATATAGATATAATGTTCTGAGAATTTGATCAAAATACTAATTACTTTCATCAACAAACGAACAGAAGTAAATCAAGGAATCGTATTGAATCACTTCTCAAACCAAATGGCATATGGTGTACTGGTCGAAAAAATCTTGAAGATCTGCTCACATCACACTTCACCAACATAATGAGTTCAACTAATCCAGAGAGTAATGAAGAACTATTTAATCTCTTGCCAAACTGCATCACAGAAGCTGAGAATATTATCCTCACCAGTGTCCCAAAGGAGGAAGAGATATTTAATGCATTACAAAGCATGTATCCATGGAAAGCGCCAGGCCCAGATGGATTCCCACCTGGGTTTTTTCAAACTTAATGGGAGACTACCAAAGACGATGTTATATGAATGATACAAAGCTTCTTTTCAAGTGGAAGAATGCTTCGGAAAATGAACAAGACGAAGCTTTGCTTAATACCAAAAGTACAATTGCCTCAAACTCCCGGAGATTACAGGCCGATAGCTCTATATAATACCACTAAAAGACTTCATACTTACTTGAGTTTAATTGTAACAGCGACCCATTTCCATGGAAAAAGCTTTCTCAGGCAATTGAATAAGTAAAGATTAAAAGACAATCTTAAAATTAATTCAAATAATATGACTACCACGCTTTTCTTGAGAAAGAAGAATTTGATCAAAATACTAATTACTTTCGTGATGTTTTCAACAAAAATGAACTTCTTCACCAAATCAAGGAAGAAAAAAAAAAAAAAATGATGGGGTGTATATACCTTTTAATCACTTCTCATTAAACCAAATGGCATATGGTGTGATTTCTTAGGCCGGGAAATCCTATCGGAGACCAAAAAAATCTTGAAGAGTTTCCGTCATTCACATCACACTTCACCAACTTGAGTGGAAGGAGGAGGCGGGCATCTTTCATACGAGTTAATAATCCGAGAGTATAGGAATCTTTGTCGAGTAATCAGAAGAACTATTTAAGGTGTCTCTTGCCAAATCGCAAGTTAAATACGAAGAATATTATCCTCACTCGTAAATTTGTCCCAAAGGAGGAAGAGATTAATTTAATGATTAACAAATTCAGCATGTATCCATGGAGCGCGAAAAAGAAAAGGAAAATTCTTCACGGGGGGACACTCCCAAGAAAAAAAAATATTACGGCCAGGATAACATTAAATGGATTCCCACGAGGCGGGTATATTTCTAACAAGCAAACTTAATGAGACTACCAAAGACGTGCTTTTCGATTGTTCCTTTGAAACCAAGGATTATTACAACAATATCGCTCTTCAAGCAATATTGAATGATACAAAGCTTCTTTCGATGAATAACGACAAAACAAAAACAATTGGAAGAAGAATGCTTCGGAAAATAGTTTAATACCAAAAGTACAATTGCCTCAAATGTGAGATTACCTTTGCTTAATAGCTGCCTCAAACTATAATACCACTACCACTTACAAGCTTATTACAAATATTATGGCTCTGCGTCTAAAACCATTAATGGAGAAGCTGATCTCACCAATGCAGGCAGCCTACGTGACTGGAAGGCAGATACGAGACAATATTACTCTTGCACATGAATTGATACATTGCATGAGGAGGAAAAAAAACAAAAATGGGATATATGGCATTAAATCTAGATATGTAAAAGGCGTTTGATCGTGTGGAGTGGCCTTTCTTGCGGAAAATTATGGAAAGCTTTGGATTTGCTACTCATTTTTGTGATTTGATACAAGAATGCATCACTACTACGGAGGTTCAGATTATGTTGAATGGGTCACCATGAACAACATTCAAACCATATAGGGGGATTCTTCAGGGTGATCCAATATCACCATATCTCTTCCTACTTACAATGGAGGTGTTCACAAGAGCTATGGCCAAAGTGGAAGCAGAGAAAAAGATCCAAGGAATCAAAATAATGAGGAACGCACCACCAGTGTCACACTTGCTGTTTGATGACGACTGCCTGCTATTTGAGAAAGCTGATCTTCATAATGTCAATAATTTGATGCAAGTTATAAACGACTTTAGTGCTGTGTCAGGTCAAAAGATAAACTTCAATAAATCTGCAGTATTCTTCTCCAAACACCTTCATTCAAGACACTGCAGAATTTTACTAAGAAGATTGAAGATGAAAAATATGTCACTTGATGAGAGATATTTGGGTATACCCTTATTTCTCAATAAGAAAAGAACTACATCTTTCTCCTCTCTTGTGGAAGGCATGAAACAAGATTACTGAGTTGGCATGGTAAATTTTTGAATCAATCAGGAAGATCTGTGATGGTAAAGCATGTCTTAAATACTATGCCATTACACCAAATGGGAGTATTCAGAATTCCAAAGGCAACTATACAAGAAATGGACAGAGTACGAAGAAGATTCTGGTGGAATAAGAAGAATGGAAAAGGAGTTTACTTAACCGCTTGGGATAGGGTTAACAGGCAAAAAGAAGTTGGTGAAATGGGATTTAGAGACTTAGAGTGTTTTAATAGGGCACTTCTGGCTAGGTCAGTGTGGAGGTTGTGTCATAATTCTCAGCAGCCATGGGCCAAATCTCTGAAAGAAAAAAAAATTCAAGATACTTCAGTTCTGCACTCAACAAAAAACAAGAACTCGACATGGGCATGGCAAAGTATTCAAGGAAAAGCTAGCTTTGTTCAAAAGTACAGTTTCTGGCTTCTAGGTGATGGAAAAAATATCATTACATGGAAGGACAACTGGATCATGGGGAAAAACGAACCACCAGTGTCCATTGCAGATTTTGACATGGCAGCGAATTACAACACTGTCAATGATTTGATTGACAAGGATACCAGGTCATGGAAAATCGCAGTAATTCAACCGTTTTTCTCTCCAGAGGATGCTAATAACATTCTACAAATGCGGATTCCAGCTTACTCAAAAGATAAGTTGATATGGACACAGACCAGAAATGGACAGTTCACTATCAAATCTGCCTACAGGAAACTCCTAGAGATAAAGACAAATGCAGCTAATGTGTATGATGCTAACATGGCAGTACTGTGGAAACAGCTTTGGAATTCGGAAACTCTGCCGAGAATCAAGACTTTCCTATGGAAATGCATGAATGATTTGATCCCATCAAGCGAACGCATGGGCAGAGTCACGCAATTTAGTGGAGATTATTGCAGTTTATTTCATCAGGCAATTGAGACAACTAGGCATATATTATGGGACTTTCCATTTGCCAGAGCTGTATGGACCTCAATCCCTGGAGCTAGAAGAAGTATGGAGAATGCTGATACAAGTGTAGACAGATGGGTTACAAGATGGTTCACAAATGACTTTATCAGACTGGACAATGATTGGGTGATTAAGATGGCAAATGCAAGCTGGGAAATATGGAAAGAATGCTGTAGAAGTGTTTTTGATGGAAAGAAACCAAATCCAGTAGAAGTTATCCATAGTATTCAATATCTGAACAGCATGACATGATCATGTATGAGAATGAAACCTATAAGTAACATCAAGCACAACTCAAGTAACTCTTCACAGGACAAATGGACACCCCCTAATGCACTGACTTACTCAATATGCTGTGATGCTTCTTTTAAATTTGTTTTAACTGTTAATCATACATGAATTGGATTAATACTTCGCAATTCTGCAGGTGAATTTGAACAAGGACGTTGCATCCATGAACGTGGACACCTAGATGCAGAACAAGCAGAGATAGATGGGCTGATGCAAGCTATATTATGGGCAGAGGAGCTCAACTTACAACAAGTATGCTTTGAACTTGATGCTCAGAATGTGGTGGAAGCAGCTAATGGAGCGTATTAAAGAGTCAGATGGGAATCGTAGGCACTGGCTCTTTATATCATTAGTTTTCTTAGCAGGCATCCTTTATGGACTTGCAAATCTATTCATAGGAAATTCAATAAACCGGCCGATAAGCTAGCTAAACATTCTCACTTGTTTCAAGTTAGTAATAGTTGGATGCAATATCCACCAAACTTTATTGTGGAAGCATTATATGCTGACATGAATGGTGTAACCAATTCAACAATCTAATGAAACTTATCTCTTTGTATCAAAAAAAAAAAAAAAAAAAAAAACTTATTCACAATCTTGAGTCCTATAATCTTCTTTCATTATTTATCTTTGTTTTTTAAGAAACGTCTATATTCCATTGAAGACTCTGGATGCTTAGAGCAAGTATTTTGTTGGAATTTAAGATAGAAAAATGTAGAGCAAGTGTAATAGTTTGAAGTTAAGTATTTTCAACAATTTTCCAAGGTTTTGTGGAAGAGACCTTGGATTCCCATTTAAAGACGTACACCCCAAAAAGCTTGTACTTCATTAATTGTAAATAAAATATTTGTTAACCATGATAGAATATTTTGTATAAATTCCTACATCGTATAAGAGTTAATTTGTGAAACCTCCCCCAATCAAAATAACTAATTTTTATTGCCTCATCTAATGATCGTTACTAGGTGAAACCACTCTTGATTAGGTTGTCCATCAATGACTATTAAAAAAAATACTGAAAAGATGAGAGTACCGAGTACTCCTCCGTATTTTTTTTTCCGCTTAAAATTATGCGAATGATCTTGTTATATATAAGATCTTGGAATATACACACCGGTTAACCTTCAAATGCTTTTACTGTAATTATAGTGTTGATTAATATAATGCAGAAATAAAGTAAAACTCGACGTGCAAAGATTTTGTTAATGACGAAAACTGTAAGTGCTGAAAAACCTCGGGTCCTAATCAAGTTTTGAATACTCACCAAATTAATCCGTTACACTTTCGAGTACTACGCAGCTTCAATCCCTTGTAGTTTATCTTTGCGCTTACAACTATTGCTAGCCCACGCACGTGAATCTCCTATCAGATGTTTGTTACTGTTAGAGCACTGCTCGGTCGAACTCGCAAGCGTTGCTATCTCAAGCTTGTTTGTCAAGCGTTTAATCTTAAATCAGGTTTTCATCTAACTGTGAATATTGATTGCTTTGTTAGTAAGCTAACTTAGAATGCAAACCTTGATTTGAAAGACTATATAAGGGAAAACTCTAGCAACTGGAAAACCTAATCCCCACACCTCCTGTGTGATTTTAGTTATGACTAGAGTCTATTCTCCTTTAATCTAGGTTTTTCCTAAAGCCATTATAGGTTAATGACTTGAAGTCTTCATTGGGATTCTGAATCCAGACCCAACTATTTTCTCTGTAGTTGCGTGATCAGATCTTACTTGTTCTATCGTATTGAGTACTATCTTCTCTAAGATTGGCTCGAGATTTATCTACGATAGGTAAGATATAAAAAGTAATCACAAAGTTCTTCGTCTCATTCTTCGTGATTCCATAATAACTTTTCTACTACCATATAGTTAAGTTATTGTGAGGTGATTGATATTTCTAGGTTGTTCTTAGGGAATATGAGACCGGATTATCAATTGGATCTTGTTCACCTTGATTTATCAAAACACGGAACAATAACTTCGTAAGTATTTCTGTGGGAGACAGATTTATCTATCAGAATAGACTTTTCTGTGGGAGACAGATTTGTTTATAAAGTCTTCGACTTTGGGTCGTAGCAACTCTTAGTTGTGGGTGAGATCAACTAAGGGAATAAGGTGCGTAGAGTCCTGCTGGTATGCAGAGGCGTAAGGAACGCGACTGTAACTTAATCGGTGTGAGACTTGGTTAGGGCTCAACTACATTCCGGTCCGAAGTTAACTTGTAGTAGGCTAGTGTCTGTAGCGGCTTAATACAGTATGGTGTTCAAATCTGGACTAGGTCTCGGGGTTTTTCTGCATTTGCGGTTTCCTCGTTAACAAAATCGCTGGTGTCTGTGTTATTTATTTTTCGCATTATATTTGTTTATATAATTGAAATATCACAGGTTGTACTTAGTTCAATCAATTGGTAAATCAACCTTTGGTTGTTGATTGAAATTGATTGACACTTGAACATTGGTCTTTGGTACCGTTCAAGTTGTTTCTCATAATAATCAGGCTTACGTGTCAATCAACCAGATTGGAGTTAGTCTATACAGATTGCCGAACGAAATATTGGTTGTGGTTGTTAGAGCCTCGCGTTTTCAATTGGTATCAGAGCAGGAAAACACGTTAAAGACCTCATAAGTCTGTGTTTGTAGCAATTTGACTCTATGGACAGAAGCGCTATCTCTATAAACGTACCGCCAGTCTTCGATGACTCGAATTACTTATGGTGGAAAATTGTTATGCGTGCCTTTCTTCAAGCACGTGATTTTTAATCATGGGTTTATGTTGTTAATGGCTATAATCCTCCAATGGTTACAGTAGACGGTATAACTGTTGCAAAGGATATTGGTAGATATGAGCCTGACGAGATTCTCGCTGCAAAGAAAAATTCTGACGGCTTAAATGCTATCATACATGCCATTACCCCAGATCTTCAGCACCATGCGACTACGTGCACTCGGTCTAAACATGCTTGGGATATCTTAGAAACCATATTTGAAGGTGTTGATGGTGGATTTTCGTTTAAGGTTAAATTTGTAAATAACCAGCAAACTCATGCGCTGACATCTTGTAAAAGATAAAGCCATTTATGAAGTGTTGGATACTCCCTCACTTAATTCACCAAGAATGGAGCATGTAGCAACAATCCCATTCTGTGAATACATGAAATTCCTCCAGGTTGGAGCATGTGGCAACAATCCCTCCTGTGAATTTCATATCACCTTGTATTTCCAGTACTCATTATCGGTGTGGCATGACGATCGAGTGTTACTCTTACAGAGTAACACGAACCTCCAAGCACTATAATGAAACCATGTACGAAATACCCGCACGGAGTTGATTCTCGGTGTGTTATACTAGCCCGAGCCCTCTCGGTGTGTTATACTAGCCCGATTGAGCCCCTCTCGGTGTGTTATACTAGCCCGATTGAGCATCCCAAGACCGACCATATCGGTCCGGATATGATTCGACGATCGCATGATCATCCAACTCCACAAGCATGATTGGATGACCCCGGATCAATTCCATCACCCCCAAGCGGTATGGAATACACACACCGACCCCGCATGGTCGACCATTGGCCTTCGCTTGCCAAGAAATCGTCCATACCAAGCATTATGGACGGAAAAACCCTAAATTAGGGTTTGCGGCATATTACATGTGCCGCAAACGGTCTCAACCATCCATCTTCGCGGTATAGATGGAGGGTGTAGATGTAGACTCAAAGGGCCCGGAGCATGTCGACACAATCACCATGTGACCGCCTACACACTTGACCAATCGGTCAAAACCAACCATGATTGGTTACAACAAATTCGTCCGCCTAAAAGAGCATGGTCGCACGGCTTTGAAAGCCAAAATTAGGTTCAAGCCATCACGCGCGTCCATCTTCTCCGGCACGAATGGAGGGTCACAGATTAGATTAAGCGAGTCCGGTTATACCAAAGATGACCACCGTGGGCCCATCTACCTCCTCATGCGGTCGGCCAAGGCATATCATGCCCGGTTAACCCCAAAACGCCCGTCAAACTTGTGTGGTTACACCTCCCAGATTGCAAACTAATCTTGACCACTCAACTTCACCGGACGAATTGAGTGGCTTAGATCACGTTTTCATGGGACGGTGAGACATGGGCGTGAACACCAGCCTACCACCTACACGCTAGAGTGACCAAGACCGACCAAGGACGGTTGTCTTGGAACGTGTGCGGGAATATCACGCGGTTACCAATTCCTTTGCGGTAAGAGATTTCGCCGCAAACCGATCTCAACCACTCCTCTTTAGGTCAAATTGAGTGGCCCAGATCGCGCTTTCATGAGGGAACGGAATACGGGCGCCTACACCATCATGCCGTCAACACGCATGTATGGTCGGTCCTCTCCAAAATCCTTCCCATGCTTGGTTTTGACCAAGTCAAGAGTGATGCTTGCACACCTCTTCAAAAACCCTAGTATTCATTAACGGTCACGCAGATGAATGTCTCAAACATCATCTCATCCGTTAAACTTCACCCGACTTGGTTATATAACCATGGTCCGGAGTTATTTGGTTAGTGAGAAGTCATTACCCGTCACTTTACCACACCACAATGCGGTACACTGCATAAAATACACACGATACTTCACAAGTATCGACTTTCTGAATAACACGGTTATTCAATTCAAGATTACATGCTATCTTTCGTGGATCCACTATCCACACATTCCAGGACATCAATCATGTCACAAACTCGGGGATACATACTTGGGGTATTGGTCTGGCGGTTTATAGCGTGCGGCGTGCAACGCGCCATCACAAGAACGTGTCGGAAGTCATGGACGGTTAGAGATGAACAGGAGAAGTGGGCAAGACTGGTCGACGCACAACTCCACTACTCCATCACTCCACTTCCTCCACTTCCCACGAGAGACGTGAATGAGGCTCAATGACTTGTATAAATAGGTTCTCCTCCCTATTTCAAACAGAACGACACAAGTTCAGACGAGACAGAAAAACCAAGTGTTAATACAAATCGTAGTCAAACACCCAGAGCCTGCTGGCATCAACCGCAAGCATGCTCACCTTTCTGTTACAAGTCATAAGCAAGCCAACACCTTCACAATCTCAACACCTTCTTCGCTTCCCTCCCTAAGATCAACCCCATCTCCTTCACTTTGTGACCGAAACAAGTCTGGAACGTCCATTTCTTGGTTTAGGCCGGACTTGCACAGATTGATCTCTCGAATCTACAAGCACTCACCACGCAGTGCATTTGTTTAAAGGTTTAAATTCATTCCTCATCCACACCCCAAATTACCAAATTCTGCAGGAGTAGTTTTCACCCATAAACAATTGGCGACCACAGTGGGAGATTAATCTCTCGGTCCGTAAAGTCAATTTCTCCGAAATTTAATTTCGTCAGTTCAAAAGGGTAGATCTTAGAATCAATTCAATCAAAAATTCATTATGGTGGAATTAAGGTCTGGGTCAGCAATCAATTCTGATGGAGCCGGTGTGGATAACAATCCTGGTGTTGAAGTACCTGTCAGTGGAGCTACCGTGGTCAACACATCTCGTGGAGCCGTCACTTCCACCACCAGCACTAGCGTAGCAAACAGATATTCCAGAGGAATAACTCCTCCCATCACGAGCAGAGCTTGCCGCAAATCCCAAGCATCTCCTCAAGTGTAACGCCCCCAATAGTCACCAGAGCAGCAACTTTCACTCCCGCATCAGGACGAGGAGCCGGAGGCGCAAGAGGAGGGCCACCGTCTATTACCATTTCAGACTTGATGGAGAAACAGGAAGTTCTTGCCAGGACTCAAACAGACATGGCCGCAACCCATAAAGAGGTACTCACTTTCCTCAAGACCTTGATCGAACGATTACCGCAGGATTCATGTCGATCTTTGGAGACAACAAGAGATGCCTTCAATTCACCCGAGCAAGCGTTTCCACTCGGACCCACATGAGTGAGGGAGTTCGTGCTGCTCCGAATGCTCGAGAGAAAGGGACCAGCCACCCAACTTCATCACACGTGAGGATCCGGGAACGACTCCTCCGAGCCGAAGCAAAGGAAATCTGGGCGATGCGCACCAACACCAACCGCCATACCCTCAAGATATGCGGCGAATCCCTCTTCCAAGAGGTTACACCTCTCCCCGATTCTCCCTCTACGACCAGAACCGGTAATGCTCGTGAACACATTTCTCGATTCTTGGAAGCCTTGGGGAACATGAATACAATCATGTTTTACGCCTAAAAGAATTCTCAAAATCACTTACGGGAGGGCATACACTGGTACAATAACATTGCGCCTAACAACATATCCAATTGGAGCGAGATGGTCGGTGCTTTCTACAGAAGTATTTCTTCGTATCTCGAACAAATCACGTTTCGGACCTGGGAAGAATTCTCCAGCGGAACAATGAGCATCCCAACGACTTCGTTAAAAGATTCAGGACCCAAGCACTGGATTGTCACGACCCAAATGTCACCGAACGGCAATTGGTGGAATCATGCATCAATGGGATGATACCCATATACCGCGCTCTGGTTAGAGAATCGGGCTTTCAAACGTTCTCGAACTCCACGAAGCCGCAAAACGCTCGGCCAACAATCGCACCGGCGCTGCTAGAAAGACCCGAGTTGTTCGGAGTGAAGATTCCCGTGAAAGTCGAGGAAGCTGGCGTCTCACGAACAAGCAATACCCCACCGGTCCTTCTGTAAGCGTGGTGGGCGGAGGAGAGAAAAGGAAAGCTCCAAAGTGATGTGAGCCACAAACAAAGCGAACATTCCGGCACACAAGACTTCGTCTCGAAAAGGAACAGACAAAACTCCTGCACAAAACACTAAAGACACAGGTTTTCCTTTTCCCATGAATGAAGTGATAGAGCTCTTGGAAGCGTGGGTCCAAGACGACGCCGTAAAGCTACCCCTATCGACGTCCTCCGACCGAGGAAGAAATGGAAGATCCCGGATATTGTTGCTACCACATGTTCGTCCATCATCCAACCAAAGATTGTAACGAGGTTGAAACAAATATTCGGGGAAAAGGTAGAGGCGGCGAGCTCCAGCTTGGAAACGAAGGTGTTCACAGAGACCCCCTACCTATCAGGAACTGCATGATTTCTGGGGATTCTGTTCGCAAGACCGTGCAATCTATGATGGAGCACATATGTGAAATCTTGTACTTCTCCAAGCGACAGCGTCAAGACATATTTGCGGCCCTCAACCACGTTGTGTCAGGCAGACGTTTGCATCCAGCGGCAGTCCAGGAACCCCATTCTTTCCTGAAGGACACGAGCATTGGAAACTGGGGACTTCTAACTGTCACTCGTTTGAGAAACGTTGAGTTCGACAACGTGTTAATCGATACGGCTTCCGAATTTAACATCATTACTGTCAAGACCTTGAGAGCGGCAAAGATTTCTAAGCAGGAAGCTACTCGTCACTCAACTGCGATTGAAGATTCGGCAGGAGAGCTCAGAGATACATATGGATACATCGATCTTGAAGTCAAATTGGGTGATGCCTCGACACAAGCAAAGTTCTACATAGTCAAAAATCATCCCAACTACGACATGATCCTAGGGAGCTCTTGGATGCATGATAACAAAGCCATCTTTGGAAGTCTGTCCTCTGCCGGTTTCGACACCTGAAAGAATCTCCAACACGCCTTCTGGATCTCCGATTGTCACGCGCACCAAAGCAACTTGCCAATATGACACAACTTTTGTGAGAAAGCCTGTCGGCATACATTAAAAGGTTCCGATCTCAAGTAAGTCTCATCACGCAACTCTCTTTGCAAACTACCGCTCCTCATTCTGACAAGTCCTGGGGACTGACTCCAATCAACAAACCCAACCCCGGCTAAGAGATGTGAATGGGAGGCCGCCCCTTTCAAGCGTTTTATCAAGAGCGTGGAAGCTGTTTTGGTCAAAGACGACAAAGCTAAAGTCCAAGTATCTGCACGGCCAAACCCATTTGGAATTGGAGACTTGGTGACGAAGATGACTACGTTCAATGTTGGAAGTGTGACGGTGAAGATGACTACTCCACCTGACTCACCCACCGAAAGAGAAGATGAACCATACCTCGGTAGAAGATGTTATCTTAGGCGGCTCGCAAGCTCATCAACGCCGATAAACCTGGAGGGCATAACAATTCACTCACGATGGCTCAAACCCCACCGAACTTAAGATGTTGTGCTGCCACTTCACAGCATCCCGTACACCTTAAAACGTTGTGCTATTTTTTCCAGCGTATTTCCTTTTACAATTCCATATCATATTTGTAATTCCTCCAGAAAATGATTGCAATACTTGCATTCATAGTTAGGGTTTCAATTTCCAATTTTCAATTTTCAATTGAAGCATTATTTTCATCTGAGAACCTCTTTACTCCTAAAAACACAAATTCCTGAGTCACTTAAATCAGCCCACCGGAGCAAGAAAGGAAACCCTAAGCAAACATCTCACGGGAAGAAGGAAACAGAACGTGTGCGGAAAATGATTTGAGCCATCTGCCCAGCAAAGCCAGGAAGATATTGCATCACAGGTCCGTGGATATTCCATTATAGTATTACTTCTTTTATCACTAAGGATTACATGTGAAGGCGCTCCTTGCGCCTGAGAAGGTTCGGTTGCAGTCTTGGCAAAGGATTGTAAAGGAAAACTTTGTTCAAATAATCAAATAAAAAAAAAAAAAAAAAAACCTTGAACTCAGCCGCCACTGAGTACAAGGAAGATGTTCGAGCATGCAGAATATACTTGGAAAGAAAAACAAAATAAAAGAGGTTTTAATCATCAAGAGAGCCGGCCTCGCCAACACCACCGTTGGTTTCTTCTCCATCACCTGTCGATGCACCTCCCTCCGGATCTCCCTCAACTTCTGCATCGGGCATCTCCGCAGCAGCAGCAGCGCACTCCATCCCAACATCATCAGCAGGAGCATCAAAGGGCATAGCAACACCAGGGGCCACGCGAATTGCCTTCGAATGTTCAGGTTCGTCTGTATCAGAATCAAGGATTATCACGCCGTCCTGGATCGGGTAATCACACTTGTCTTCATTCGGTGGTCGTTTATGCTCGACTCTCCGCCTCTTCAACCGCGCTACAAATCTCTCCGCCCTTGCGCTTACTAGCGTCTGCAACGTTTCCTCGCGCCTCCACCGTTCCTCCATGTCAATTGCAGCTGAAAGTGCACAAATACGTCCTCTGACAATGCGAAGATATGAGATAGGCATCCCCTGTATAGCGCGGCCGACTTCGCGAAGTGGGAGATCGATCTTAGCCATTACTTCTTCGTGTGCATGGCTTTCGGGCTTGTCAACTTCAAAACTTCTTTCTGGGGAAGCAGCAGAATGATTGTCCACCGCTTCCATGACAAACTACAAAGGAGAGGAGGTTATGCACACGCAAAAAAAAAAAAAAAAAAAAGAAGTCAATTGATCAGTTAATCAGAAAATCGAAAGCGTTACTGAGATACCTGGGATATAGAATAAACGACCACGTTGAGATGATTCTTTATAATCTCACAAGTCGACAGAATCCCAGAAGGAAAAGAAGTCTCTACTCACCACCTATGAAGGCTACTAATTCGGGATAGCAATCGACGAGGCTTATCAAATATACCTGAGGAAAGCCGTGTATAACTAAGGAAGTACACCTGAAGGGGCGGTCGAGCTCATACATGTACAAGAGGAACCAAAGCGACTCACCGGATCAAGTCCTGCTTCCTTCGCATCCTTAATCAAGACCAACCAGTTCCAGGGAAACGCCTGACAATGTGAAACTATCCGGTAAATATGTATTCACTCTAGCTTGGTCATTTCTGTATGTCACCATCTCATGCCTACCACACAATAGTGTAACCATTATGTGCTAGGCAGGGGACTTAATGTTGATGGTGGATTTTCGTTTAAGGTTAAATTTGTAAATAACCAGCAAACTCATGCGCTGACATCTTGTAAAAGATAAAGCCATTTATGAAGTGTTGGATACTCCCTCACTTAATTCACCAAGAATGGAGCATGTAGCAACAATCCCATTCTGTGAATACATGAAATTCCTCCAGGTTGGAGCATGTGGCAACAATCCCTTCCTGTGAATTTCATATCAGCCTTGTATTTCAAATACTCATTATCAGTGTGGCTGACGACTCGAGTGTTACTCTTCAGAGTAACACGAACCTCCAAGCACTATAATGAAACCATGTACGAAATACCCGCATGAGTTGATTCTCGGTGTGTTATACTAGCCCGAGCCCTCTCGGTGTGTTATACTAGCCCGATTGAGCCCCTCTCGGTGTGTTATACTAGCCCGATTGAGCATCCGTCACCGACCATATCAGTCCGGATATGATCTCGATCGTGATCATCCAACTCCACAAGCATGATTGGATGACCCCGGATCAATTCCATCACCCCCAAGCGGTATGGAATACACACGGCCGACCCCGCATGGTCGACCATTGGCCTTCGCTTGCCAAGAAATCGTCCATACCAAGCATTATGGACGGAAAAACCCTAAATTAGGGTTTGCGGCATATTACATGTGCCGCAAAACGGTCTCAACCATCCATCTTCGCAGGTATAGATGGAGGGTGTAGATGTAGACTCAAAGGGCCCGGAGCATGTCGACACAATCACCATGTGACCGCCTACACACTTGACCAATCGGTCAAAACCAACCATGATTGGTTACAACAAATTCGTCCGCCTAAAAGAGCATGGTCGCACGGCTTTGAAAGCCAAAATTAGGGTTCAAGCCATCACGCGCGTCCATCTTCTCCGGCACGAATGGAGGGTCACATATTAGATTAAGCAGGTCCGGTTATACCATGATGACCATCGTGGGCCCATCTACCTCCTCATGCGGTCGGCCAAGGCATATCATGCCTGGTTAACCCCAAAACGCCCGTCAAACTTGTGTGGTTACACCTCCCAGATTGCAAACTAATCTTGACCACTCAACTTCACCGGACGAATTGAGTGGCTTAGATCACGTTTTCATGGGACGGTGAGACATGGGCGTGAACACCAGCCTACCACCTACACGCTAGAGTGACCGACCAAGACCGACCAAGGACGGTTGTCTTGGAACGTGTGCGGGAATATCACGCGGTTACCAATTCCTTTGCGGTAAGAGATTTAAGCGCAAACCGATCTCAACCACTCCTCTTTGCCGGTCAAATTGAGTGGCCCAGATCGCGCTTTCATGAGGGAACGGAATACAGGCGCCTACACCATCATGCCGTCAACACGCATGTATGGTCGGTCCTCTCCAAAATCCTTCCCATGCTTGGTTTTGACCAAGCTGAAGAGTGATGCTTGCACACCTCTTCAAAAACCCTAGTATTCATTAACGGTCACAGATGAATGTCTCAAACATCATCTCATCCGTTAAACTTCACAGACTTGGTTATATAACCCTGGTCAGGAGTTATTTGGTTAGTGAGAAGTCATTACCCATCACTTTACCACACCACAATGCGGTACCTGCATAAAATACACACGATACTTCACAAGTATCGACTTTCTGAATAACACAGTTATTCAATTCAGCATTACATGCTATCTTTCGTGGATCCACTATCCACACATTCCAGACATCAATCATGTCACAAACTGGGGGATACATATGGGGTATTGGTCTGGCGGTTTACGGCGTGCGGCGTGCAACGCGCCATCACAAGAACGTGTCGAGGAAGTCATGGACGGTTAGAGATGAACAGGAGAAGTGGGCAAGGCGGTCGACGCACAACTCCACTACTCCATCACTCCACTTCCTCCACTTCCCACGAGAGACGTGAATGAGGCTCAATGACTTGTATAAATAGGTTCTCCGCCCTATTTCAAACAGAACGACACAAGTTCAGACGAGACAGAAAAACCAAGTGTTAATACAAATCGTAGTCAAACACCCAGAGCCTGCTGGCATCAACCGCAAGCCTGCTCACCTTTCTGTTACAAGTCATAAGCAAGCCAACACCTTCACAATCTCAACACCTTCTTCGCTTCCCTCCCTAAGATCAACCCCATCTCCTTCACTTTGTGACCGAAACAAGTCGGGAACGGCCATTTCTTGGTTTAGGCCAGACTTGCACAGATTGATCTCTCGAATCTACAAGCACTCACCGCAGTGATGCATTTGTTTAAAGGTTTAAATTCATTCCTCATCCACACCCCAAATTACCAAATTCTGCAGGAGTAGTTTTCACCCATAAACAGAAGGGAATACCTCTGCAAAGGAATCTAGGCTTCAAAACCTAAATTATGATTGGGAAAACCTTCGTATAGCTGATGAAGATTCATTTGATAAGTTTAATCACAAAGTGTCTGAAATTTTTAATGCATCTTTTGCATTAGGTAAGACTATTCCTGAAAAGGATATTGTGATGAAAATTCTCAGATCGCTACCAGCCAAATACGATTCTAAGAAACATGCCATCGTTGAAGGAAATAACCTTGATACACTTTCCATAAATACTTTTGTTAGGAAGTTAAATATCTTTGATCATGAGCATACATCCAAATCTGGAAAGGATATTGCTTTCAAAGCACAAAAGAACACTAAATTACTTGACAAAAGTAAAATAGCTGGCAACTCTGTAGTTGATCCTATTGAGACTGATTAATCAGATGAAGATCTTGACAATTCGATTTTTATGAGTCTCACCGATCACAAGATTGATATTTTAATCTCAACTTTATCAAAGACCCTAGTTTAGAGATCTTCTTTTGAAGAGAAGTAAACGGTTCATCAGTCAAACCTCATGACCGTACCCCTTCTAAAAATAGGGACACCGTCGATACTGATGATGAGGATATGCCACAGTGCCTCAAGTGTAAAGGTTTTGGTCATTTTGCTAATGAGTGTCCAAATCATAGAAAATACACTGGGAACAAAGGTCTTGTTGCAACTCTTGATGAAATATCTGATCATTATGATTCAAATAAAGATGAAAAATCAAGCGTTGCACTCCTTGGTGAAAATGTTGATTTTGATAATTGTAGCAATACATACATCAATCTTGATATTCTTCCTGGAGAAACTTCTTCAACCACGTTGGAGAATAAAATGAATTTTTCCCTGTCTACTGAAAATTCTATCTCACATGTTTCAGGTATCTCAATTTTTTTAGTAGCATGCTCAGCTATGGTGTCTGAACCGTCCTCCACAGTGACATGTTCTTATTGTACTTTTAAGGGTCATGAACTCTCTAATTTTTTCAAGTACAAACATAAAATAAGATATGTCAACAAACTTCAAAGGAGAGCAAATCGATTAGCAAACAAGCTCAAATTTGTTCAGAAGTCGAATTCATCTGAGGTATGTAAATTCAAGTCATCTCCGAAGAAGTTAATTTCTAAAGAAAAGGATATACCTCTATAGAAACGAACAAGGTCTAAACAATCTATGAAAAAGGGTATTAAGAATTCCGTTCAAGGATCGGATGGTGGACAGATTATTGTTCACCCCAACACAGCTTAATTGTGTTGAAGGTGCATCTTGTCTCATGTGCCCGAATTTAAAAAGAGACAAGGTTTATGTACAATCGGGTTTTAGGAAAGAAATGTGTTCTTTTTTCTTTTTGTTTTCTAGAATTCTGTTGATCTTTTCATAATTGATATTGAAAAGGTTTACCCTGTTTGATTATTAAAAGAGGGTTAAAATCGATAATTCATCCTTTTTTAGGGTTATGAGTTGGTCGTACGTGAATCCTACTTACTCTGTATTTAGGTTATGTAACCCTACATTCCTTTTTCCTTCTCTGAAAACTCTTTTATCAAAAGATTGCTTGTGGAGCTAGGATTGTGTTTTCTCTCACAATTCCATATTTGAATGGAGACTCCAAGCATCATATCTTCTGATGGAAAAGATGTTAATATGATTGTTAAGTCATCAATTATGAAGGAAAAAGATAAATCTCATTCCTTTACAACTTTGGAGAGAAAATGGAAGAATATGAAGAAACCAAGGGCTAACCCCTCAAATCTTCAGAAATTTTCTGGTGTTCTTGAAGAGTTGAAAGAAACAAGGAAGGAGATTCAGCAAATAAAGGCTATTGTTTTAAGAACTCTTGAAATTCAGAAGGCCCTGGTTCGGCATCAGTCTAGAAGGTTCGTTGGAATTGACTCCTTTTTTTTATGAACCTTATGTCCCAATGGTTGTTGACGACAAGGAGTTCGGCGCAGATAAAGAATTTTTCAAGAATCTTAATGCCTAGGAAACTTCTTATGAGAATTTATTCTTGTGTTTTGAGAAGGATAAATAGGGTTTGGAATAGCATATATTGTGATTACACATAGCTATTGCCAACGTTTTCATCTTACAATGTTTTAGATTTATTTATTTAAATTCTAAGTTATTTGGAAGATGATTTTGCAGTATTAATCTTTATTGGTTTTATGTATTGCAAATTTTTTTATGGGATATGTGTGCTTACGTCCGTGAACTATGATTGTCCCATATATGTCAAAAGTTAAGTCTATTATGTCTTTACGCAAATATTGATAAAAGATAGAATGAACTTTTAAGTATTCCGCAGTATTGATCTTTCCCTGATCCACTTCTATGTGAAAGTACTGTATGGCTCCGTAAGTTTTCTTATGTTGAGCGTTTCTGATTAAATTAATCATTGAGGTTACTTTCTGGTTAATTTAATTGAGTTTTCTGGATACAAATTCATGTTTCATGTGATTTGTTAATGTCCAAGAAATCCTTCTTTTCTTGTAAAAGTAAGGTCGCTCTTGTTGTTCTTTCGGGAATGACATTTTATGAGGGGGAATTCTTGAGAGTTAGAGAAACCAAGTAATGCGAGTTGAGCTCTGCAAATCGAGCGACCAACTCAGTGGAATTTTTTCGTTTTCTGCATCCAGATTTTGATCTCTTTCTTCATTAATTCAGGGTTTTTCAACGTTTAATCTCAATGATTGGTGGTAATATTTACTGTATGAATCAGGTTTTTTCTGTTGTTTTTCTCGATTAATTTTAATTCAGTGTATCAAACTATGGAATCTGGATTGAAGATGAGTGATAGAGGATTTAGTTTTTTCTCTTCGGATCCAAAAGCGAAAAGAGTTGAAGATCAAAATTCTTATGTAGTGCCTTCATTATACATACCGGATGAAGATATTGGTGAAAGTTTAGATGAATGGAAGTTTAGCTTAATTGGGAGACTGGATTTTGTCAATTTGAAATTTGTTGTTGCTGAAGAGTCTTTGAGAAAACAATGGACAACATCAGGTAACTATCAATTGATTCCTCTTGGCAAAGGTTTTTTCATAATTAAGTTAGCAAATGAAGTTGATATGAAGTATATTTGGAATGGTTTTTGGAAGGTGAATTCTCAAATTCTTATACTGAGATTGTGGGAACCTAATTTTAATCCTGCTACTCAAAAAACAACCATTGCTTTTGTATGAGCTAATTTTCCTGGTTTGGGTATTGAGTATTGGAAAGAAAAAATCCTAATGTCTATGGGTGATGCTATTGGAAGAGCTATTAAGGTGGATGAAATAAGTCTTAAAATGGAAGTAGGCTACTATGCAAGTGTCCTTGTTGAAGTGGATTTAGCAAATCCAATCCCTCATCATGTTTTAATAAAAAAAAGTATGGTTGTTTTCAACAAGAGGTACAAATTCCTAAAATTCCAAGTTTCTGCAGTCATTGTAAGGTGGTGGGTCATCTAGTTTCTGAATGTAGAGTAAAAAGTAAAGAATCGGACCAAACAAAGGAGGATGGTGGAGATCACACTGTAGTCCAGAGAAAGATCTGGAAGCTTAAGGAGAAAAAGAAGCAAGCACCTATTGGTTTTGATATCTGTAACACTCCTAAATCACAGAAGGTTCAGTAAGTTGATAAGGGAATTTTTAGTGAAGATGAGGTAGTGGATGCTATTATCCCTCCATTAGAGCAAACTACTGAGAAAACTATTGATTCTGGCAGTGGAAGTACTGGAAAATTTCATATGCTTCAAAATTTAGAGAATGAAGACTTTCCTCCTTTAAGTGTGAATAAGTTGCTTGTTGTTGCTTCTAGTAGTGCTTCTGTTATAAACAAGGTTACAGTGGAGAATGATAAGGAGCAGGGTCTTCAAGAGGTTGTTAAAAAAGTCATCAAACAAAGAATATCAGTTAATTACAACTAGGAAGCACAATGGTTTAAATTTAGTGAAAGAGAAAAAAGGGGTGAGAAGTCCTTCTGCTTCTCAATCTCAATCTTCTAAATGAGGATTATCTTCTTAAATGTCTGAGGCTTAAGGAGACCTAGAGACAAAGACAAACTAAGAAGTTTAGTTAAAAATTTTAGTCCTACTTTAGTTTGGGTGGTGGAGCCAAAAATAAAATGGAATTCCAAGGATTGTAAGAGCTTAAAGTTATCAGGTATGAATCAGAAACTTATCCATAATTTAGTAAATGGTGACAAAGGAAATATATGGCTTTTTTGGAGTGCTTCAATAACTGAGCCTACTGTGGTTCAATAATAAGACAAGTAATTACTGTTAATTTGGGAGGTGTTTCAGTGTCTGGTATTCATGCAGCTTCTTTGACTGTGGATAGAAGAGAACTATGGGCTGAATTGGTGCAGATCAATGATATGGATTTACCATGGTTGTTAATTGGAAACTTTAATACTGTTTTAAGTGTTGATGAGAAAGTTGGTGGAAGAGCTCCTTTGAGAGTGGCAATGCAGGACTTTCATGAGGTGTTGAATGTATGTAATCTAATGCAAGCTCCTAGTTTAGGTCTTCAATACACACGGTGCAATAATAGAGCAGGAGGTAAAAGAATTGTTTGTACCTTGGACAGAGCTTTATATAATTTAAAATGGATTGATAAATACCCTGAATGGAGTTATAAAGTGGGAGTAAGGAGTGTATCTGATCACTGTCCTTTGTTGGGTTCTTGTGTTGTGATACCTAAACCACATAATATTCCATTTATAGTTCTTAAAGTGTGGCTAGAACATGAAGATTTCAAGAGAGTAATTCAAGATGTTTGGAATGAAAATGTGAAGGGTAATCCTATTTTTGTACTCATGCAGAAGATGAAGAAAATATAAGTAAGAATAAAAGAATGGATATGGAGTGTATTTGGTGATGTAAGAGTCAAGCTGGCAGAAGTTGAAAAAGAAGTCATGAATGCAGCTCTAATTTCAGATAAAGATCCAAGTAATATATCACTTCTGAATAATTTGGTGGTGGCTAGAGGAAAACAAGAGCTATTAACACAACGACATCAATCCATTCTACATCATAAGTCAAGATTAAACTGGTTAAAAGATGGTGGAGCAAATACCAGATTCTTCCATACTTCAATAAAAATAAGACAAGCTGCTAATGCTATAACAGAACTAGAAGATGATACCGATGCTATAATTAATGATCAGGCCATAATTGCTTGTTCTTTATAGAATCACTTCAAGGATAAGTTCAAATTCAGGGAGATGAACTTTGAAGAAGGTATTTTTGATGTTATCTCAACAGTAATAAATTCAGCTGACAATAATATGTTGGAACAAATTCCTTCAGCTCAAGAAATTAAAGAAGCAGTATTTACTTTGAATGTTGATAGTGCTCCTGGTCCAGATGGATTCCTAGGGTTCTTCTACAGATTTGCTTGGGAGATCATTGGATATGGAGTGATAAAAGCAATCCAATACTGTTGGAGGAAAGGTACCATTCCAAGAGGTCTAAACTCTAACTTTCTATTTCTTCTACCTAAAGTGAAGTGTGCTAGAAGACCAAATCAGTTTAGACCCATAGGATTGAGTAATTTCATTTTTAAAATCTTTACTAAGATTTTGATAACAAGAATGTATGGATTGATGGGGAAACTTGTATTAGAACAACATGGTGCTTTTATAAAGAATAGATGTATTCAAGAACAAATAGTTTTGGCTTCTAAATTGATAAATGAATTAGACATCAAGAGAAGAGGAGGGAATGTAGGGCTTAAAACTTGATATTACTCAAGCCTATGACTCATTGAGTTGGGAGTTTCTTTTTGAAGCTATGAAAAGGTTTGGCTTTTCTATAAAATGTATAAATTGGTTACATCAACTTTTTACTTCAGGAAGAATATCAGTTTTAGTAAATGGTGGACCAGTGGTTTTTTTTTATGTGAGTAGAGGATTGAGGCAAGGTGATCCATTATCACCAATTCTCTTTGTAATAGCTGAGGATGTATTGAGTAGAAAATTGAGCAAAATGGTGGAGGAAAATGAGATTATGCCAATGGTAAACTACAGAGGTGTTCATTCAACACACATTTTATTTGCATATGATGACACAAAAGGAATTTACAAAAGGTGATGAAGCTGTTAAAAGATTATCAATCATCTTCTGGACAAGTAATCAATCAAATGAAGAGTAAACTTTTTGTAGGTGGTGTAACTGTTGCAAGACAATAACAAATTGCTTCTGAGTTTCAAATGAATCTATCTCAACTTCCTGACAAGTATTTAGGAGTTATCTTGAAACCTGAAGCTGTGAAATCAAGCACTGTCTGGGGAGTGGTAGAAATGATTCAAAAGAGATTAGCAAGCTGGATTGGTAAACTGTTGGCTTTTAAAGATACAATCACTCTAGTAAAATCAATATTATGCAGCATCCCTATTTACAACATGTCAGCATATAAGTGGCCTGTAAGTGTGGTGAAAATTTGTGAAAGGCTCATAAGGAATTTTTTGTGGACAGGGGATCCATATGAGAGGAAATGTGTTACACTAAAATGGGAAGAAAAATGTGCACCAATGGAGGAAGGTGGTTTAGGTATAAGGATATTGGAGATTATTAATAAGGCTTTGTTAATGAAGCTTGTATGGAAAATGCAGAATTCTGAAGCTGAATGGGCCAAATTTATGAGAGCAAAATTTACTACAATATCAGGTGAATGGATATCAGGCTATAAGAAATCCTCAATATGGCCAAGTTTAAAATGGATTATGGAGGAAGTAAAGCTGAATACTAGATGGATTACAGGTACCGGTACTTCAATATCAGTATGGAGGGATGCTTGGATCAAAGAAAGCCTTTGGTTGAAATTTTTGATGAGGATGAATATATGCTACAAAATAAAGACATGAGAGTGGCTGATTTGATTGTCAATGGGGAATGGCTTATTCCTTCCAGTCTTTTACAATATTTTCAAGTGGAGGAATTGCCAATTATTTCAAGACAAAAAGATACTAGGATGTGGACTGGTACCATGTCAGGAGAATTTACTGTGTCATCAGTTGTTGAATTGATTAGAAATCAATATCAAAAAGTGAAATGGGAAAAATATGTTTGGAATCCAATTCTACATCCTACAACGCAAGCAATGTCTGGAAGATAGTGAGAGGCATATGTGCTACTGATGATAAGAGACAAAGCAAAGGTTTCAGCTTAGCCTCAAAATGTTATATATGTGGTGATAGTACAGACAACCTGGAGCACATATTGTGGTATTGTAATTTCCGTCAGTTGATATGGAAGTGGCTTGGTGGAATTTTCCTTTTCTGCAATCCGAAACATTATGAAGATGTGATGAATTTTGCTAAAAATAAAAGTGGAGCAGTTAGGGATATCTGGATTTTGGTAGCTTCAATTGCAATGATGGAACTATGGTTCTTAAGAAACAAAATTTGTTTTGAAGATGAAAAAGTAGACTTACTGAAGTTCAAGAGGAGAATAAAACAATACTCAAAAGATTGTGCAGTGAGAATAAAGAGTTTCATGTGGGATTGTAGTTATGATTTCATGGTTTTCAAGAATTTTGATCTAAAAAATCAACCAATAAAGCTACAAAAGATTATAGAAGTTAGATTCCATTTACTTGCAATAAATCAAGTACTCATTTGTTGTGATGGAGCTTCTAAAGGTAATCCAAGTACAGCAGGATATGGTTTTGTATGCAGAGCTGATCAGGGAGAGTTTATATATGCTGAAGCAAGTGGAATTGGCATTACAACAAATTTCATTGCTGAAGTTATGGCTATAATTGGAGCAGCAGTATGGGCTTTGCAGAATAACAAATTCAACATATGCATCAATTCTGATTCTAAAGCAGCAGTAAGTGCATACACTTCTGGTAGATTACCTTGGTTTGTTCAGGTAAGATGGAGTAGAATAAAGGAATTATTACAGAATATTCAATTTGCTCATAGTTTGAGGGAAGTTAACTTTTCTGCTGATGCAATGGCAAAGAAGGGAGTAGGTCTAGAGAGAGGGGCAAAACTGAGTTACAGTACAACCAAGTTTCCTCTCTGCTTTGGAATCTACAGAACAAGTTTATTACAGATTTTGTTAAAACTCACATTTGGCTTATTGGGCTTTAGAATTTTTTGGGCTTTGGTAGTTGTTTTTTGTGGGTTTTTGTTTAAATTTCCTTGAGTTAGGAAGTCTTTTTTCCTTGTACTTTTTGAGTATTTGTAATTTTTTCCATAATGAGTAATAAAATGGCAATTGATTGAGCAAAAAAAAGGGGGGGGGGATTCTTAATTGAACTTGTGCTTGATTGCCAAATCCTTGTGGGGAGTGCGGCTGTGGAATATTATAAAAGTTATCTTATATCTTTATAAACTCCTTGACGAATACACTAAGTTTCGACTATGTGAATTCATCGAAACCAAGTTGATATGTTCTCTTTTAGTCATGAATAATCTCTTCGATAATTTCATTATGAACCCGCTAGTTTTCGTACCTTTGCCAATTTATATTGAAAAAAAAGGGGGAGAATTATTTAGTAAGGGGGGGTGGTTTTCATTGTGAGATGAAGTATTGACTAAGGGGGAGTGATACATATCACCATAGTATTATTGTCAAAGTTGTGATACAATTGAACTTTGATGTTGTGTAGTAATACTATGACACTGTATAACAATAATTGAGAACATCTGTTTTCTTATTGTTATGGCTACGGATCTTCAACAACAATGATGCTGAGTTGAACACGTTCAGAATCACCGGAGTACTTGGAGTGACGAAGAATTCAAGTAATGTTGAAGAACCAAGGAAATCAAGCATGTTGGATGAAAAGCTACAAAGTTTATTTATTTTGTAATCCATATGTATTGATAGTTTTGTCATTAAAATTGACAAAGGGGGAGATTGTTAGAGCATTGCTCGGTCGAACTCGCAAGCGTTGCTATCTCAAGCTTGTTTGTCCAGTTTAGGTGTCAAAACTATAAGTCTTGATTTCTAGTCTAACTATGGCTATGTCTCGGATTAGGATAGAATGTGTAGTTGAGATTTAGACTTCACGACGTTCATTGATTGAAGACGAAGATCTACTAAGGGGAGCTTGGAGGAACTTCATCAACAAAAGATATGTGGAGACTTAAACTTATCTATCACTAAGTAGTCTATTCTATTTTATCTCCTATTGAGACTAAGTCGTATACCTATATAGACTTTTACATTATACACATTTGATATTTCGATATGAGTTTAACTCGTTTATATCTTTCTCGAAATATGTGTTGGAAAGCTTTTTGTTTTAGCTACGTTCATCATTATTCTTGACGAGTTTAGTCAAAAGATGATCATGTGAAAATTGCCTTGAAATATCTTACATGATTTGTGTGAGACAGACATTTGATGTCGACTTGGAATGTTTCGTATTGATCATTCGATCACTTGAAAATTACTAATAAGCTAATAGTTTGTGTGAGATAGCTATTGTCATCATCTAAGGATGTTTCAATGATTGAAATGGGAGTTCAGAACAATTAACCAATTGTCTGGATATAACACAGTATGCATACCAGTATGCAAACTGTTGTAGTATGATTCAGGTTCTGGAACCAAGTTTGTGTACCATTATGCGAATGGTTTTAACTGTTAAAGTCCGGGAACCAAGTTTGCATACCTGTTTGCTAACGATTTCACTTGAGTTCGGTCCGGAACGATGGTATGCGTACATGTTTGCGAACTGTCGTACATGACCAAAGTCCGGAACTTAAGTTTGCGTACCCGCTTGCAAGCTTAGGTGGTTAAGTTCTAAAATAGGTTAAGTATGATTTCATACTCATGAACAAATACATTTATATATTAAGGAATACAATCTTTGCAAACCGTGGCTAAATGTTAATGAATTGATTTTCTTGAATCAAATCTGATTTTGCTTCAATTGTGTCTTGTATACTTTTATGAGAATATAGACAATTGAACAACTCTATGAGTAACACAATTAGATTCATTTGATTATCAATTGATCTAGAAGTGTTGGATGAATGTGGTTAATACAAAAGTGTTCATATGGCCAACTTCGGTTAACTATTGTTGAGCCAACTCAATATACACGTTTAGGTACGGTTATCCATATCTAAATGAAGGTATTGTTAGAGCACTGCTCGGTCGAACTCGCAAGCGTTTCTATCTCAAGCTTGTTTGTCAAGTTTAGTTGCCAAAACTATAAGTCTTGATTTCTAGTCTACTTATAGCTAAGTCTCGGACTAGGATAGTAAGTGTAGTTGATCTCTAAACTCCATGGCGTTCATCATGCAAAGACGAAGAACTACTCAAGGAACTGGTGGAACTTCATCGACAAAAAGGTATGTGGAGACTTGAACTTATCTATCACTCAAAAGTCTATCTATTCTATCTCCTATCTTGAGACAAAAGTCGTATTGCTATATAGACTTTGATTATACACATTTGCTATTTTGAGCCGAGTTTATCTCGCTTATCTATTTCTCAAAATATGATTTGGTAAGCTTTCGCTTTGGCCAAGTTCATCTTTACTCGTGACGAAAGTCATGTTGATTATTTCAATAACTTGAAAATATAATTGGGTTAATAATTTTAATTAATAAATGAGTTCTTACATAGTAGGCAAGCGAGCAACAAGCTGCGCCGCAAGCCCTTTTTGAATCGCAAAGCCTATCCTTTTAAAAACAAACTCTCTCGAACCGGGGGGTCATGACATTACTGTGCATGACTTTCTGGACTCTTTTGAGGAGTCCAACCGCCTCTGGAGCTAAGAAACCAAAAGTATCAAAAGCAAAGGGGATAAAAGCGTGCCCATTATCGATACATGCTTTCTCATGCTTCTCTATCTTACCTGAGCCAGCCCTCAACGCTGCTTGGCCAATTGTAAAGGAACCATATCCAATGCCTACTAACGGAGAAACCCCCATGAGGTCGACACGTGCGTGTTTGCCATTAGCGCATCCAAAAATAAGTACATCCGCTGGCCTGAGTGTGGATCTCCCCTCCAGTGGGTTTGTCAAAAAGTTGACAGGCGCTTCCTTCTTTGCTGAAATACCTGCGCGCCATAACACATCATATAAGGTATCTCTCACATGATCACGTCTATACTTAAAACCAGGATCTACCTTACAATGGACTGCATGTTCCCCATATGCGTCTAAGCATCCTGTGAAGCAAGCGGGGCAGCATGAATCAGAAGGGTATAAAGGGATCATTAACCTGTACTTAAGGATGGATCGGTACTCCACAGGAGACATCTTCTGTCCAAGGCCCTCAATCGGAATTGCTAGAAGGAAGTCTTGGGCATGCGCTGCTCATAGACAACCAAAGACCGCTTTCTGCCTGTCTGACAACTCGTAATCTCGATCCATGTCTTTAACCACTTTACCAAAAAGAGCACTCGCCAGGTTACTTTGTGCTTTAAGGGGGGGCAGTGTCCTTACTAGTAAAGTTGCTAAAGTCATAATCAGGAAGAGTTGCTTGTAATGCCTCCAAAGCCTTATGAAAATTGTCATGCATTCCCTCCACTCCACCATCCCTTAATATGTGATCTTGTAGACCCCAGGATTGCACATGTGATGCAAGAAAGGCATAATATGACGCCTCTTTAGCAGTGTATAAGCCTAGGCCTCCATATCTAATAGGTAGGGTGGATAACCTCCACTGTAGATCCCCCCAAAAAGGACCTCCACAAACCACGACACCCTCTACCACCTCCCTCAATTATCTATCAAAAATATCTACCGCTTCTGTGGTGTATTCTGGACAGCAAATACAAAGCTAAAGAGCAGCTTGGAGATGCCCATACATGCACGAAGGAGTAACAATTCACTCTGAGGATCCCGAAGCTTGGATAAAACTTGCATTAATTCTACTGCCTTCTCAGCTCTCTTGGTAGCAAGTACCTTCACAAACCCATCATCAAGGCTAACCGCACCACCCAATAGTTTGACCCCGTCACATGGCCTGGAGATTCCAGTAGGAAACATTCCATCTCTTACCTTTCGTCCATCACAGGAAGGCCAGAAAATTTCTGTTTTCTTAATGTTCAATATAAGCCCCAGCTCGGGCCCTTCTGTCTGGACAATCGTGAGTGCCTTGGCCACTTTTACAGTGTCACCAATAATAGTACCATCATCAAGGTACCACGCCTGTAGAGATAGTGTGCACTGTTCATTTATCTTTGCTATAAGATGATGAAGCACCAAAGTAAATAACAGTGGCCCCAAAGGATCCCCTTGTTGCACTCCTGTAGACGAATAAATATAATAGTCTCCTACATACAATCTTGCAGGTTGTCCATACCACCTCAAGAAGCATGGTTGTTCGGTCGACTAAATTAAAAACATTTTTAAAGTCCACAGTTAACATGGTAAGGCTAGCATCTGTATGATGTTTACTAACATACCTGTTCACAGCGTGTAGAATTGCCTCAGCACCACCTGAGACACCTACGCCGAACTGGAAATCCTGTAAGTAGGCTGCCATGTCTTTCCCAACTCCTTTCATAGCTACCTTGGACACAAGACGACGCCAAATCGTCCCAACAGCGATAGGACCGATGCTTTTGTCTGGTTTAAGAAGTGGTGTCAAGGGTGTTGATGCAATGAACTCCGCAAGGTTAAGTGGACATCTACCACTCAACCACAAATTGACCACCCTTGTTATTGCCGTGACTAAATCAGCAGCAATAGAGGACCCTTCTCCACAAAACGCATCCAGCAAATGTTGTGCCCTAAGGCCATATTTCCCGCATGAAGTTCCTTTGGGAAACGACTTAATACAACTTAAAACATTCCCTTCTTCAGCTAACAGAAGTGTCTCATGCAGCGGAATGGTTGGCTTAAGTGGAGGAGGCATGGCTGGATGTTTATCTTCAAGCGCTTTTCGTGTCTCCGCAGTGTTTGGTGAGTGCCCATCTACCACTTTTCGTAAGCAAGTTGAAACATTTGTTAGCTTGTTGTCTATCTCTTTATCATCAGCATCAAGGCCTCTAAACCCTCCAAGTCGTGGTATCTTCAGGACTTCCTTAACAAGCTGTTGCGTTCCACCACTTTCACCCCAAGTTGCCAGTGCTCGCAATATTTGTGTCTGCTGCGTAGCTTTGCGATTCCCTGACCTGCACTCCGCTCTACCATGTGGTCTGAAAACTTGCAGCGTACATCGAGGAAGAAGCAGCAAACGAACCTAATTGTTGTAGGTTCTGCCGCAACCCTCAGAAGTGCAGCCTTGAAAGCATGGGATAAAGCCAACCTACACCCTTTTGGAATACTTTTAACAATGCGAATAGGAGCTCGGAAGATTGCGTCTAACGTCTCAGCATTAAGATCGATGTCACTGTTCAGCTGGAGTGGAACTGAGCCAGGCCTTGGTACCCCTATAATTGTTTCGACTACCTCGCCTACAACTGTTACTGGCCTAACCTCCTTGTCCCCGTGTTTGCACGCCCTACTCCGGGACTGTATACTCATACAATCGAAGCACATCCATTGCTTCAATGTCCTCAGCGTGTTCTCTAAACCCACAAACATACCCAAGTCGCAACTGATGGCATGTTGTATTGCATTCTTCCTCTCTATGTTGCAGAAGTGCAGTCTCTTAAGATGGGGAATTAAACATACAAATCCCTTACTCCCAATTCCCCCATTTGGGCATCCGTGGAAATCCTTGAAGGGCCAGAGCATAACACCCTCTAAGAAAGTTTCAATGATTGAAATGAGAGTTTAGAATATATAACGAAAAATAGTATGCGTACTTTACTGTTTAGGATGACCGGAGCTAAGTCCGCGTACTGTCGGAAGTTCACATACCGTGAATTTCTGCTGGAGTTTGTGAACCAAAAACAAACTCAATCCGGGTACTTAAGTATGCGTACTAGGTTATTTTCTAAAACCGGTTTGTTCATGAACTAAAACATTTATTTAATAAGGAATGCAATCTTTGCAAACCGTGGCTATAATGTTCATGAATCGATTCGAGTGAATCAAAACCGATTTTGCTTTGATTGTGTCTTGTATACATCTATGAGATCTAAGCAATTGAACAACTCTCTAACTAGTTCATTTGAGTCATTTGAAATAGTTATGGTGAAGATGAATAAGGTTGATATGAAAGTGCTCATATGGCTAACCATTGGTTAACTATTGTTGAACCAACTAAGTGTACATGTCTAGGTACGGTTACTCAAACCTAAATGAAGTTACATTTCATGTGTGTATAACAAGCTAAGTTCTATCTAACGGTTGAAAATTATTAGCTTGAATCTAATCAGGTTTTCATCTAACGGTGAATATTGAATGCTTTGTTACCAAGGTAACTTAGATTGCAAACCCTGATTTGGAGACTATATAAATGAAAACTCTAGCAACTGGTGTTTATGGGTGAAAACTATTCCTGCCGGATTTGGTAATTTGGGGTGTGTGGATGAGGAATGAATCTAAACCCTAAACAAATGCACTGCGCGGTGAGTGCTTGTAGATTCGGAAATCAATCTGTGCAAGTCCGGCCTAAACCAAGAAATGGCCGTTCCCGGACTTGTTTCGGTCACAAAGTGAAGGAGATGGGTTGATTTTAGGGAGGAAGCGAAGAAGGTGTTGATATTGTGAAGGTGTTGGCTTGCTTATGACTTGTAACAGAAAGTTGAACCGGCTTACAGGATGCAAGCTATCAGTTCCGGTGTCTTGTATCAACACTTGGTTTCTGTTTCTTGTCTGGACTTGTTCTTGTCGGTGGAAATAGGGAGGAGAACCTATTTATACAAGTCATTGAGCCTTATTCACGTCTCTCGTGGGAAGTGGAGGAAGTGGAGTGATGGAGTAGTGGAGTTGTGTGTCAGTGTTACACGATCAATCTTGCCCACTTCTCCTGTCATCGCTAACCGTCCATAACTTCCTAACACGTTCTTGTGATGGCGCGTTGCACGCTGCACACTGTAAACCGCGGACCAATACCCCAAAGTATGTATCCCCCAGTTTGTGACATGATTGATGTCTGGAATGTATGGATCGTGGGTCCACGAAAGGTAGCATGTAATGCTAAATTGAATAACTGCATTATTCAGGAAGTTGATACTTGTGAAGTATCATGTGTATTTTATGCAGGTATTGCATCCTGGTGTGGTAGAGTGATGGGTGGTGATTACCATGACGCCTCACTTGACCAATTAACTCCTGACCAGGGTTGTATAACCAAGCTGGTGGAGTTGAACGGACGAGATGTTCTTTGAGACACTCATCTGCGACCGTTAATGAATTAGGGTTTTTGAAGAGGTGCGCAAGCATCACACTTCAGCTTGGTCGAAACCAAGCATAGGATATAATTTTGACAAGGCCGACCGTGCATGTGTGTATACAACATGACGGTGTAGGCGCATATACCCATTACCTCACGAAAGTATGATCTGGGCCACTCAATTCGTCCGGTGAAGTTGAGTGGTCGTGATCAATTTGTGACAGAAAACCAGTGCCGCAAGAGCCGCGCGTCATGCTTACTTCGGGCGCACGTTCCAAGATGACCAATCTTGGTCGGTCTTGGACGATTGGTTTGGTGTGAAGGTGGTAGGCTGGTGTTCACGTCTATACCTGAATATCCCATGAAAACGTGATCTGAGCCATCCAAATCGTCTGGCGAAGTTGAGCGGTCGAGATCAGTTTGCGGTTTGGGAGGTGCGACCATGCTAATTTGGGCGCGCGTCTTGGAATGACCAGGCGTGATATGCCTTGGTTGATCGGGTGAGGGGATAGATGGGTCCACGATGGTCATGCTGGTATGACCGGACCTGCTTAATCTAATCTTGGACCCTCCATTCGTACCGGAGAAGATGGACGCTCGTGATGCTCAAAACCCTAATTTTGGGTTTCAAGGCCGTGCGTCAATGCTTCATTCGGCGTATTTAATTGGGATAACCAACCATGGTTGGTCCTGACCGATTGGTCAGGTATGTAGGCGGGCCCACGGTGATTGTGTTGACATGCTCCGGGCCCTTTGAATCTACATCTACACCCTCCATCTATACTTGCGAAGATGGATGGTTAAGACTGTTTTGCGACACATGTAATATGCCGCAAACCCTAATTTTAGGGTTTTCCGCCCATACTGCTATGGTTTGGACGTTTTGGCAAGCTAGGCCAATTCTGGAGGGAGGCCAACCATGCGGGGTCCGTGTTGGTTCGGCAGTGGATATTCCATACCTGCTTGGGGGTGATGGAATTGATCTGGGTCATCCAATCATGATTGTGGAGTTGGATGACTGTGATCATATCCGGACTGATACGGCCAGTCCGGATGCTCAATCGGGCTAGTATAACACACCGAGAGGGGCTCAATCGGGCTAGTATAACACACCGAGAGTCAGCCTGTACGGGTATTTCGTACATGGTTTCATTATAATGCTTTGAGGTTCGTGTTGCTCTTACAGAGCAACACTCAGTCGTCATGCCGCACTGATAATGAGTACAGGAAATACAAGGTTGATTGCGCATTAATTAATAATGCTAGAAATTCACAGGGTATATGGGATTGTTGCTACATGCTCCAACCTGGATGAATTTCATGTATTCACAGAATGGGATTGTTGCCACATGCTCCATTCTAGGTGAATTAAGTGAGGGAGTATCCAACACTTATTGATGACCATATCTTTTACAAGATGTCAGCGCATAATTTTCCGGTTTTACAATTTTAACCTTAAATGAAAATCCACCATCAACATTAAGTCCCCTGCCTAGCACATAATGGTTACACTATTGTGGGGTTGGCATGAGATGGTGACAAATTTGTAAATTGAAATGACCAAGCTAAGGTGAATAGATATTTACCGGATAGACCGACATCGTCAGGCGTTGCCCTGGAGCTGGTTGTTTCTGATCAAGGTTGTGAAGGAAGCAGGACTTGATCTGGTGAGTCGCTTTGGTTCCCCTTGTATATATCCGAGCTTGGTCCCTTACTTGGGTCAGGTGTACTCCCTTTCGTCACGCACAACTTTCCCCAGATGTATCTGATAAGCATCGTTGATTGCTATCCCGAATTGGTAGCCTTTATAGGTGGTAAGTAAAGATTTCTTTTCTCCAGGGATTCTGTCGACTTGTGAGATTATAAAGAATCATCTCACGCAGTCATTTATTCTATATCTCAGGTACTGCTCCGTACTTATCTGATCTCCTGATTGACTGATCGATTGATTGATTGATGAGTTTTTTTTTTTGTGCTCATAACCTCTTATCCTTTGCAGTTTATCATGGAGGCGGTGGACGATCATTCTGTCGCTTCTCCAGAAAGAAGCTTCGAAGTTGACAAGCCCGAAACCCATGCACATGAAGAAGTAATGGCTAAGATCGATCTTCCACTTCGTGAAGTCGGCCGTGCTATACAGGGGATGTCTATCCCGCACTGCGTATTGCCGTGGGACACATCTCGTGCACTTTCACTGCGATTGACATGGAGGAGCGGTGGAGGCGCGAGGAAGCGTTGCAGCACCGGTAAGCGCAAGGGCGAGAGAGATATGCGGCGCGGTTGAAGAGGCGGAGGGTTGAGCATAAACAACCTCTGAATGAAGATAGGCGTGATTACCCAATCCAGGACGGCGTGATAATTCTTGACTCCGACACAGAGGAACCTGAACATCTGAAAGCAATCGGTACGACTCCTAATGTTGATGCGCTCTTTAATGCTCCCGCTGATGATGTTGGGATGGAGTGCGGCTGCTGCGAGATGTCCGATGCGAAGTTGAGGTAGATTCGAAGGAGGAGCATCAATAGGTGATGGTCTTTGGCGTAACCGACAGTGGTGCAGGCGATGTCGATCCTCTTGATGACTAAAAACTCTTTTCTTCTTTTTTCCGCTTTCCAAGTATATTCCGTACATTTGAACATCTTCCTTGTATTCAGTGGCAGCCGAGTTCAAGGTTTTCTTCTATTTGATTGTTTGAATAAAGGGTTTTTTTTTTTTTTTTTATAACCTTTTGTCAAGACTGCAATTGAACTTTCTCAGGCGCAAGGGTGCGCCTTTACATGTAATTCTTTGTGACAAAAGAAATAATACCATAGTGGAATTCCTACGGACCTGTGCTCCTGAGATCCTCCCGGCTTTACTGAGGCGAGTGGCTCAAAGCTTCTTCCCTTCCCGCGCATATATTTTCCCTCAACTCTTTTTAGGATGTTTTTGTTTAGGGTTTCTTTCTTGACCTGCTCTAGTGGGTTGATTTAGGATGGGCTTAGTGTCTTTAGGAGTAAAGAGATTCTCAGGTGGAAATAACACTTCAATTAATTTGAAAATCGAAAATGGAAACCCTAATTATGAATGCAAGTATTGCAATCATTCTCTAGAGGAATTACAAATATGATGTGAAATTGTAAGGGGAAATACGCCGGAGGAAGTAGCACAGCGTCTTAAAGCTTGTAGGATGCTGGAAAGTGATAGCACATCATCTTAAGTACGGTAGGGTTTGAGCCATCGTGAGTGAATTGTTACGCCTTCTAACTTGTCAGCGTTGATGAGTTTGCAGTAGCCGCCTAGGATGACATATGTTACCAGGTATGGTTCATCCTCCTTCTCGGTGACTGAATTAGGTGAGGTAGCCATTCTCACCATAATGCTTCCGACCTTGAATGCGGTTGTCTTCGTTACTAAGTCCCCAATTCCAAACGGGTTTGGGCGTGTTGACGTCGGGGTCTTGGTTTTGTCGTCTTTGATCGAGACAGCTTCTAGACTCTCGATAAAGCGCTTGAAAGGGCCAGCCTCCCATTCGCATCTCTTAGCCAAGGTTGGTTTGTTGGTTGGAGCCAGTCCCCAGGACTTGTCAGAATGGAGGGCGGTAAGTTGTAAAGAGGGTTGCGTGGTGAGACTTACTTGAGATCGGAACCTTTCAATGTATGCTGGCAGGCTCTCTCCGGGAAGTTGCGTCACATTGGCAAGTTGTTGGTGCGGCACCAGACAGCTATCAGGTCCAGAAGGCGTGTTGGAGATTCTTTCAGGTATCGAAACCGGTAGAGGATAGACTTCTAGTATTGCTTTGTTTTCATGCATCCAAGAGCGTCCCAGGATCATGTCGTAGTTGGGATGATCTTTGACTATGTAGAACTTTGCTTGTGTCGAGGCATCACCAAATTTGACTTCCAGATCAATATATCCGTATGCATCTCTGAGCTCTCCTTCTGAATCTTTAACCACAATTGGGTGACGAGTAGCTTCCTGCTTTGAAATCTTTGCCGCTCTCAAGGTCTTGATAGTAATGATGTTAAATTTGGAAGCCGTATCAATCAACGCGCTATCGAACTCAGCATTTCTCAAACGAGTGACAGTTAGGAGTCCCCAGTTTCCCTTGCTCACGTCCTTCAGGAAAGACTGGGGTTCTTGGACTGCTTCTGGATACAAACGCCTGCTTGACACAACGTGGTTGAGGGCCGTAAATATGTCTTGACGCTGCCCTTTGGAGAAGTACAAGATTTCACACAAGTGCTTCATCATAGATTGTACAGTCTTGCGAACAGAATCCCCAGAAATCATGCAGTTCCTGATAGGGAGAGGGTCTCTACGAACACCTTCGTTTCCAAGCTGGAGTTCTCCTGTCTCTATCTTTTCCCTGAATATTTGTTTCAACCTATTACAATCTTTGGTCGGATGATGAACGAATCTGTGGTAGCAACAGTATTTGGGATCTGCCATGTCTTTCTCAGTTGGAGGACGCTTGATAGGAGGCAGCTTGACGGCATCGTCTTGGATCCATGCTTCCAAGAGTTCTATCACTTCATTCATGGGGAAAGAAAAACCTGTATCTTCGGTGTCTTGTGCAGGAGCTTTGTCCGCTCCTTTTCGAGACGAAGTCTTGTGTGCCGGGGATGCCCGCTTGGTTTGTTGTTCTGTCATTGAAGCTTTCCTTTTTTTCTCCTCCGCCCACTACACTCACAGAAGGACCAGTGTTGTATTGCTTGTTCGTGAGGCGTCTGCTTCCTCGACTTTCACGCGAATCTTCACTTCGAACAACTCTGGTTCTTTCTAGCAACGCTGGTGCAATTGTTGCTGAACGTTTGGCAGCTTCATGGAGTTCAGAGAACGTTTGAAAGCCCAGATTCTCTAACAGAGCGCGGTATATGGGTATCATTCCATTGATGCACAACTCCACCAATTGTCGTTCGGTGACATTCGGGTCGTGACAATCTAGCGCTTGGGTTCTGAACCTTTTGACGAAGTCGTTGGGATGCTCGTTGTTCCGATGAAGAATTCTTCCTAGATCTGAAAAGGTGATCTGTTCAGACACAAAGAAATACTTTCTGTAGAAAGCACTGACCATCTCGCTCCAATTGGATATCTTTGTTAGGCGCGATGTTGTTGTACAGTGTACGCCTCCCCGTAAGTGACTTCGAGAATTCTTTCGGGCGCGAGAACATGATTGTATTCATGTTCCCCTAAGGATTCAAGAATCGAGAGACATGTTCACGAGCATTACCAGTACCGTCGTAGAGGGAGAACTGGGGAGAGGTGTAACCTCTTGGAAGAGGAATTCGTTGTACATCTTGAGGGTACAGTGGCTGATGTTGGTATACATCCGTTCGGTCCCCTTTTCCTCGATTTTGGAGAAATCGTTCCAGATCCTCGCGTGTGATTAAGTTGGAAGGCTGGTCCCTCTCCCTTGGGTGTTCAGGAGCAACAAGAGTTTCTTCATTCATGTAGGTCCGAGTGAAAGCGCCTACTCCGGGCGTATTGAATGCATCTCTTGCCGACTCCAAGGATTGCCGTGATTCTTGTGGCAATTGTTCAGTTAAGGTCTTGAGGAAAGTGAGTACCTCTTTCTGAGTTGCGGCCATGTCTGTTTGAGTTTTAGCAAGAACTTCATGTTTCTCCATCAAGTCTGCAATGGTGATGGGGGATGGTCCTCCTCTCGTTCCTCCGGCTCCTCGTCCTGATGAAGGGGTGAAAGTTGTTGCTCTGGTGACTACCGGAGGTGTTACACTTGAGGAGATGCCGGGATTTGCGGCTGCTCTGGCTCTGGTGATGGGAGGCGTTACACTTACTGGAACATTTCCTACTACGCTGGTGCTAATGGTAGAAGTGACGGCTCCACGAGATGTATTGACCACGGTAGCTCCACTGACAGGTACTTCGACACCAGGATTGTTATCCACACCAGCTCCATCAGAATTGATTGCTGAACCAGACCTTAATTCCACCATATTGAAATGAATTGTTAATTGAATTGAGTCTAAGATCTACCCTTTTGAAATTGATAAAATTGAATCGAATTTGAAGAAATTGACTTTACAACCGAGAGATTAACCTCCCACTGTGGTCGCCAATTGTTTATGGGTGAAAACTATTCCTGCCAGATTTGGTAATTTGGGGTGTGTGGATGAGGAATGAATCTAAACCCTAAACAAATGCATTGCGCGGTGAGTGCTTGTAGATTCGGAAATCAATTTGTGCAAGTCCGGCCTAAACCAAGAAATGGCCGTTCCAGACTTGTTTCGGTCACAAAGTGAAGGAGATGGGGTTGATCTTAGGGAGGGAAGCGAAGAAGGTGTTGAGATTGTGAAGGTGTTGGCTTGCTTATGACTTGTAATGAGAAAGTTGAACCGGTTTACAGGATGCAAGCTATCGATTAGGTGTCTTGTATCAACACTTGGTTTATGTTTCTTGTCTGGACTTGCTCTTGTTGGTGGAAATAGGGAGGAGAACCTATTTATACAAGTCATTGAGCCTTATTCACGTCTCTCGTGGGAAGTGGAGGAAGTGGAGTGATGGAGTAGTGGAGTTGTGTGTCAGTGTTACACGATCAGTCTTGCCCACTTCTCCTGTCACCGCTAACCGTCCATAACTTCCTAACACGTTCTTGTGATGGCGCATTGCACGTTGCACGCTGTAAACCGCCAGACCAATACCCCAGTATGTATCCCCCCAGTTTGTGACATGATTGATGTCTGGAACGTGTGGATCGTGGGTCCACAAAAGGTAGCATGTAATGCTAAATTGAATAGCTGCATTATTCAGGAAGTTGATACTTGTGAAGTATCATGTGTATTTTATGCAGGTACTGCATCCTGGTGTGGTAGAGTGATGGGTGGTGATTACCATGACGCCTCACTTGACCAATTAACTCCTGACCAGGGTTGTATAATCAAGCTGGTAGAGTTGAACGGACGAGATGTTCTTTGAGACACTCATCTGCGACCGTTAATGAATTAGGGTTTTTGAAGAGGTGCGCAAGCATCACTCTTCAGCTTGGTCGAAACCAAGCATGGGATATAATTTTGACAAGGCCGACCGTGCATGTGTGTAGATAACATGACGGTGTAGGCGCCTATACCCATTACCTCACGAAAGTATGATCTGGGACACTCAATTCGTCCGGTGAAGTTGAGTGGTCGTGATCAATTTGTGACAGCAAACCAGAGCCGCGCGTCATGCCCACTTCGGGCGCACGTTCCAAGATGACCAATCTTGGTCGGTCTTGGCCGATTGGTCAGTGTGAAGGTGGTAGGCTGGTGTTCACGCCTATACCTGAATATCCCATGAAAACGTGATCTGAGCCATCTGGCGAAGTTGAGCGGTCGAGATCAGTTTGCGGTTTGGGAGGTGCGACCACGCTAGTTTGGGCGCGCGTCTTGGAATGACCAAGCGTGATATGCCTTGGCCGATCGGGTGAGGGGATAGATGGGTCCACGATGGTCATGCTGGTATGACCGGACCTGCTTAATCTAATCTTGGACCCTCCATTCGTACCGGAGAAGATGGACGCTCGTGATGCTCAAAACCCTAATTTTGGGTTTCAAGGCCGTGCGTCAATGCTTCATTCGGCGTACGAGTGGGATAACCAACCATGGTTGGTCCGACCGATTGGTCGTATGTAGGCGGCCCACGGTGATTGTGTTGACATGCTCCGGCCCTTTGAATCTACATCTACACCCTCCATCTATACCTGCGAAGATGGATGGTTAAGACATTTTGCGACACATGTAATATGCCGCAAAACCCTAATTTTAGGGTTTTCCGCCCATACTTTGCTATGGTTTGGACGTTTTGGCAAGCTAGGCCAGAGGGAGGCCGACCATGCGGGGGTCCGTGTTGGTTCGGCAGTGGATATTCCATACCCGCTTGGGGGTGATGGAATTGATCCGGGTCATCCAATCATGCTTGTGGAGTTGGATGATTGTGATCATATCCGACCGATACTGGTCAGTCCAGGATGCTCAATCGGCTAGTATAACACACCAAGAGGGGCTCAATCGGGCTAGTATAACACACCGAGAGTCAGCCTGTACGGGTATTTCGAACATGGTTTCATTATAATGCTTGGAGGTTCGTGTTGCTTTGTAAGAGCAACACTCAGTCGTCATGCCGCACTGATAATGAGTACAGGAAATACAAGGCTGATTGCGCATTAATTAATAATGCTAGAAATTCATAGGGTATATGGGATTGTTGCTACATGCTCCAAACACGGATGAATTTCATGTATTCACTGAGAATGGGATTGTTGCCACATGCTCCATTCTAGGTGAATTAAGTGAGGGAGTATCCAACACTTATTGATGGCCTTATCTTTTACAAGATGTCAGCGCATAATTTTCCGGTTTTTACAATTTTAACCTTAAATGAAAATCCACCATCAACAACTGGGAAACCTAATCCCCACACCTCCTGTGTGATACTATTTCTATAAGCTAAAGTCGATTCTCCTTTAACCTTAGGTTTTTCATGAAACCCTGTAGGTGAACGACTTGAAGACTTCATTGGGATTGTGAAGCCAGACCCAACTATTTTCTCTGTAGTTACATGATCTGATCTTGTTGTTTCTATCGTGTTGATTATAATTGTAAAATTGGATCGAGATTAATTTCTCCGATAGGAAAGATAAAAAAAGTAGTCACAAACACTTCGTCTCATCATTTGTGATTCCACAATATCTTGTTTCGCTAGTCGATTAAGATTATTGTGAGGTGATTGATATTTCTAGGCTGTTCTTCGGGAATATAAGTCCGGTATATCAATTGGTTCCTGTTCACCTTGATTTATCAAAAGACGGAACAAAACTCGTAGGTATTTCTGTGGGAGACATATTTATCTATTCCTATAGACTTTTCTGTGTGAGACAATTTTGTATATTAAAGTCTTCGACTTTGGGTCGTATCAACTCTTAGTTGTGGGTGACATCAGCTAAGGGAATCAAGTGCGTAGTGTCCTGCTGGGATCAAAGACTTAAGGAGCGCAACTGTACGTTGAATCAGTGTGAGATTGATTGGGGTTCAACTATAGTCCAGACCAAAGTTAGTTTGTAGTAGGCTAGTGTCTGTAGCGGCTTACTACAATGTGGTGTTCAATCTGGACTAGGTCCCGGGGTTTTTCTAAATTTGCGGTTTCCTCGTTAACAAAACTTCTGGTGTCTGTGTTATTTCTTTTCCGCATTATATTTTGTTATATAATTGAAATATCACAGGTTGTGCGTTGAATCGATCAATTGGTAAATCCAACCTTTGGTTGTTGATTTAAATTGATTGATCCTTGAACATTGGTTTTTGGTACCGTTCAAGTTATATCTCTTATATTCAATCAGGCTCGCAATTTACTATTTGTTTGATTGCGGATTGAATTGAGAGATAGAGATATAAACTCTTTGATATACTTTTCTTAAGATTGAGTCTGACTGTCTAGTTGATTCTCTTAAAAGTATATTGGACTTTGTCCATACAGATTGCTAAGCGAAATATTGGGTGTGGTTGTTAGACCCCCGCTTTTTCAATTGGTATCAGAGCAGGCAAACACGTTTAAAGACCTCATAAGTCTGTGTTTGTAGCGATCTGACTATATGGACAGCAGTAATATCTCTGATAAACGCCTCACCAGAAACAAAAGTTTTGTTTCTAGAATGTCTATTAAAGAGAAAGACTTGTCAATCTCGAATATAGATGAACCTAGTGTTCTAATAAAACAGACAGACACTGACATGTGTTATCCCAATTACCCTTCAAAAGAGTCTGACTCCATTGATGAAAGGGAAGCAGCTGAAGAGAGCAAACTGATTCTAAACCTCGTTAGAATCCAAGTTGATAGATTTAATCGGTTGAAAAACAATGTCAATGTTCTTCTTGGTATAATAAGAGACTGTGACTCTAAAGAAAAAGCTCATTGCAAAGAAAATGCTGAAGTTCAGTCTTCACGTATCTTACTCGAGGCGAGCCTCAAAAGGATGCTTTGGAAATTGAACATCTCTTGAGTAAACTCTCGATTCAAGGATGTTCCAAAAAGTCTACTATACCATCTACTTCTATCACAACTGAAAGAGTTCCAGTTCCAGAAGTAAAACTAGAATCCCTTCCTATTGGAAAAGATGTACTTATAGCCTCCTCTAATCAAGGATGTTCCACATCATATGGAAGGAAGAAATCTCCCAACAATGGTGTTAAAACGGTTCTGTCTAATCACTTAGGTGATCAGAAAATGTGTCTCTTTTGTGATTCAAAAGGGGTTGGTGAAAAAAAGAGGAATTCTAGGTTGAATGACAATTCTATTATTCGTCTTCAACACACCTTATATTTGATTCTCAAAGGTGTAACTGACATTCGTATGTCTAAACCAATTGGTTTCAGTACTCACCCTGTGTACCCCACCAGGAAAGTCAGTTCAATGTGTTCTTCAAATGTTCAAATGCGAAACAGTCTTCCTAAACCACTTCGTCGAAGAAGAATTCATGGATATTCTTCAATTAAGAAGGGAGATTATGTTGTTGAAGATGTGAAAAAGGTACCAGAAGAAGTATGCAATGGAGAGATGGAAGCTAACCTAAAAAGGATAATTAAAGGATATAAAGAAATTATCAACATGCTGTCAATTCCCGCTAGACAAAATTCTTCAGGTAAGAATCCTTTCTCTGCGTCATATGTTGATGATAGCAAGTTTTATGATAACTTTTCACATCATAATGGTTTTCCTCAAAAGTTCAGGAGTAAGAGGTTTAACCGGAAACAACGTTCATTTGATGAGCTCAAGGCTCATACTTGTGCTAATTAATCACAAGGATTGAGAACTTACTCATAAAAATCATGTTGAGTAAGATGTGCTAAGGTATACTGTTGGCAAAATTGCTTTTTGTTTAGTTAAGCTATTTTCTTATCATTCATAGCTAAACTATTGTCCGCAGACAACTTTGCTTAAGTATTGGTTGTGTCTGAAGATGTTCTTCGTTTTGTTTTCTTTTTGCCTTATAGAGATCAAACATCTGTCGAGTGAGAACACTACTCCACGTTGCGATAATGAAGCTAAGTAAACTACCATAATACAATATCTATGCAAAGCGACGAGTTGGTAAAAGTAAGAACACCTGATGTTCATGATATGCTAACAAATTTGCAATCGATTAGTATTATTGATAAATCTTGAAAGTCACATAGAAATTTATTGAGTATACCTTGATTTATATACATAGAATCAACAGTTTATAAACACATAAATGTTAATAATATTCTTGGAACTTGATAAAATTTGTAAGAGTACTTAGAATAATAGTTCAACCATCAATGTTAATAATAAGAAAATTATAATAGTAATTACAACTGATAATAATTTAATAAAAGTAATAATAATGTTAATAAAATAATGTTAGCATTTCTTAATTAGTATCATATTGAACTTAAACTTAAACTAAAATATCACTAAAGATATATAACGACAAAAATAATAATTATGATTAAATAACTATGGAAAATTATTTACGCTTATCTACGGTTAAGTTTTGTAAATTAAACTAATTACAAATTATCTTTAATCTAACAAATGATTCAGTAAATCTCTAAAATGAAACAACTATACATGAAGTAGTAAGAATAATATTCAGATGTTTGGTGTAGTATTAGAATTAAAAGAAAATAAATTCGTATATTAATATGATACCTTATATTAATAGCAAAAACTAAAGACTATTAACACAAGTTGAAATTTTATGCAGACTAAAAATTTAAATCATAATAATTTATCAACACCAATATTTAACAACATATAGTATGCGGATTCCATATGAATAAATAAAATCTACTATATTAATCCTTATGTGACTGTAAAAATTATATTTAGAAGATTAAGACTTAGGGTACCAACTGGATTATTAACTTAAGAATAACGAGAATAATAACACAGTTAATAATATTATTATAAGTAAGCTAATATCCAATCAATGGTATATAATATTTGGAAAATTTATACATAGTATTACACTTAAGTTAAAAATATCAAATATTACAAATTAATGTGAATCGAATTTGGATTTCTTATAATGATAAAATAAATAAATAATAATAACGTTAAATAAAAATGACGTGAACTATTTATATATTTTACGAAATAAATTTATCAGACTTACACTAGTTAAGATTGAAGTTAAAGACTAATTAATCTTAATAAATTAATATTTAGTTAATCCCGAGTGTTGAATAATGATGGTTGGTAATTCGGATATGTTCGGGTGATACTTGTTACGTAGGTGGGCATTGTCGGGTCGCGAACCTTGGCATTCTTGTATCACTAGACATAGAAGGGAAACTTACTTTTATTAGTGAACTGATATATCCCAAATTTTACTTAGAAACTTTATGGTAGAGTATATTCTCTCGTAATTAGAACCCTTATTTTATAGAAATAGAAATTAGCATGTTGAAAGACAAACAAAGTAGAGTTCAATATCTCTTATAGGGCTCAAAGTCGCAATTGCGGTGTAATCAGTGTCAAAGTTGTTTGTAAATGATTTATGCTAAGGAAATGTATTGTTATTTGAATTTATAGTTAAGAGTTTGGTGTTGCCTAAATGTTTTGATTAGGGATCGAGAAAGCAAGTTTTATGATTAACTTTTAGCCGACAGTCCATCATAATGGTTTTCTGACCATTGAAAGACCGACCTTGGACGTTGGAGTTTACCTTTAAGAGTTGACTTTGATAACCGAAACAGGTAACCGCGGGCCATGGGCTTGAGCAGGGGACAATCAGTGTTTGATGAGCTACAAGACTTAGCTAATAGTCTATAGAATCAACCAATTGAATTGGTAAACTTTATTTATGCTTAAGATAGAGAATGAAAAAGTGTAAAATCATAAATGGGCTTGGAACCATTAGATAGAATTATATGATTCTTGTTTGAGCCATTTTGGCTAGTTTCTTAGAGTGTTTGTGTGATTAACAGTTAATCTTTATTAACAACGATCGATTCAAAGGATGAACCAGTGGATCGTAGATCTCAAGATAGGCATAGCTTGTCACCAAAACAGGTGGGAACTTTGTAACCTTCTTGTAATCATTAAGTTTACTTTATCGGCGAGCATGATGAGTCGTTAATTTTCTGTAAGCATATTGTTTGTAAAATGCGTTGTGTGGTTTTGTCTGTGTTTCCCCATAGCTCTTGGCTAAGTTTTAGGGCAACGCCTACGTTGTTTGTTAAGCTTTTTTAAATAGTATTACATTTTATTCTTAAGATATAGCTAATTACTAGTTGTCCGTTGATTATTATATATACTATTTTATTTGGGGAAGTCACTCATGTGCATATTATACTTGAAGTCTTAGTTGCTGGGTTTATGACCTTGACTTAGGAAGAAATTCTAGGTTCATGTGGATATAGTCATTATTTGGGCCTACGAATAATGGTTGGGCCTTATTGTGAACTTCAAGGGTCAGCATCATAGTAATCAAAATATTATTATATTTTAGACTTAGATGGTGGCATTGGGTTTTATGCACGATAATATGCACTGGATTCATGATCAAACACGAGGTTGGGATAACATATGTTTAGGTTGTTAAATTCGTTTCTCGTAGATCCATGAGGTGGATTACCACTATGGACTCCGGGGATATGGAACGCAATCTTTGTGTGAAAAAGGTGATATGAAGCATTATCTTTTAGTAAAGTGATTACCATATGATTTATTGGGCACCCTTTGGATGATGTGCTCACTTGTTCCCACTTAGTTGATTACGTAAGATAGCGTGAAGATATTCGTTTTCGTAGAGTTGGTTATATTTATGTATCTTTTGTTTATGTGTATTCTTTATTTGTTGTAAACAACATATTAATTTATTAATATCATTTGAGAGTTGCTCACTTATAAATATCAGAGTGTTGGGTTCAAGTGGTTTTAGTTCATATTATGTACTTTTGATTATTATAATCATCAACCTGGAATTGATTCTTCAATTAGGTTGTAATTATGCAAATTTGCAGAAACTGACAAACAAAGTACTATTACTTTGATATGAGTTGATCAGTTAAAATTCTCTGACCAAGAAAAAATTGTGTCTCCAAGGAGGAAAAGTTCTTTACAAGACAGGTTTGATAAATCTACCTATTCTGATTTCATTGAAACTCAAAAAATGTGCTATTGCTGCAACACTAAAGGACATGTTCAAAGAAAGTGTAAATTGAGGTTGAAAAACTATCAGTTTGGCCATTTTCAAGACACCTTGAATTTTTAATTCTGAAGGGTGTAAAGGATATTCGGATGTCTAAACCTCTTGAGGTGAAATGACATTCAAGCAAATCTGCTTCTAGAAATGTCAGTACTTCATGGTCCACGAATATTCGAACAAGTCAAAAGGGTAGTTTGCAAAATCGGTTAGAACTCGGCGACACAATCTCAAATATGAGTTTGAAAGGATTCCTATACACCTCCTAAAAGGGTTGAAACTTTTGAAACAACTCAACAAGCTAACATGAATTTGATCATTACAGGATATAGGTTGACATCGAAAAGATTTGTGGTGTACTTGGTACCCTCGTCATTTTTACTTTCCTTTTCAGACTTAAATATGGATATAAATGGTACAAGCCAAACTTAATAGCTACTAACCTCAATCTGAAGGATGATGTCTTCATTTGTCTTTAATACGTCTTCAGCTCTTAGACGAATAACTAGTGATTTCCTCAACATTTTTATGTCTTAAGTCTAACCTAACGAAGTTGACTTTAGTAAAAATTTAAGCGACAGAGTTTTGTAACTTAAGTTGACAACCAAACTTGACGTACCAATGCTTGGTTGGGAGCAGTGTTCTAACATATATTTTTCTAATTTTGATCGATTAGAATTGATTCATAGATTTCGCATAGGTTTACTCGATTTAATCAAATAATACATACATCTGATAAGTTTTATTCTTTATATATTTTGGTAAATTTCAAAATGGAAAAAAAAATATAAAGCATAAAGAATTTAAAAGATTATAATCAATGAGGCACTTGGTTGAACACCGATTGAACCGGGTTCCGATTGAGGGGCACTAGGTTGAACAGCTTCTTGGCTTGCTTGTTGAGTTCCAACTTGACCACTTGAAGCGGCTAAGCTCTCCTCCCTTGCACTATAGTTCCGACGCCTATCCTTCCTTGCACTAGCCGAGACAATTGCATCTTGGATGTTTTTACCTACTTTATCCCTAAACAACAACAAAAAGTACAATAAAAGTTATGAAACTAAATATTCGGTTGGTTGATTTAACAAATTGCCTCCGATTATTCACAATCGTAAGTATCGGTTCACCTAAAGCTACCGAATATGTATAATCGGAAACAAAATAAACTTTTTGGTGTTCGAATATGTTTATCTACACACAATAATCGGAATCTAAAGTTCAACATAACCCTCCGAATTCCACACATTCGGAAGCCTAACAAAACTAAATGAATATGCGTCTCTTTGTATCGAGAAACAAATCAAGTTGTTAGCCTAAACAATGGAAAGATTTGTGCGTCTCTAATACTTGTCGGAAGGTACTTGGTAGGCCCCTCGTCATTTTACTTTCCTTTTAAAAAAAAATAAACATGGATTCGTCAATTGAACAATATAAACCAAATTAATGGATATAAATGGTACAAGCCAAACTTAATAGCTACTAACCTCAATGCAATCGGGAAAGAGGAGAAGAGGAGTTGAGTTCTTGAAGTTGAAAAAGAAAATGAAAGGATGATGTCTTCATTTTGTCTTTACCGATTATGGAAGCCCCGTCTTGAGCCGACCATAACCATGTGGTTCGTGATTTTAGTAGCCATAATCGTAAGCCAAAATAACTAGCCCCAAATGAGTTTTTAAAATCCTTCATTGAGGAAATTTGGATTTCCTCTCCAACATTTTTATGTCTTAAGTCTAACGGAAGATAGGTTCCAAAACCTACCGATTATAGATTGCCCCTAAATGAGTTTTTCTAAAATCCTTATTTCCACACCGGCTAAATTGAAAGTTGACATGTAGTTGAAATTAGAAGTAAAACACATAAAATTGTTAAAAAGTTTAATTATAGCTTAATTGCCATTCAACTTCCTCCAAGAGAGTGTAGTCCTCGTCGAGAAACTCATGAGTACCTTAATTTTTGTATATTTTGGGAAAACAATTTTTAAAATAAGTTAGCGTTGTTGAATAATCATAACCAAATAAATAATTTTTGATAAGAGGCCTATTGACAACCAAACTTGGCTTTCGTTTCTCGAAAAGACGCATTCATTGTATAAAATGCTATTTGCGGGAGCGTCCTCCTATAACGATTTCGCTTAGTGGTTTCCACCAAGCATTGGTGTTTTGATCATCCCCAAAGTAAGGCCCTCTTGTTGGGTTCTAACATATATTTTTCTAATTTTGATCGATTAGAATTGATTCATAGATTTATGCGATTGTGTTTGGTTTTAGGTTTACTCGATTTAATCAAATAATACATACATCGATAAGTTTTATTCTTTATATATTTTGCTTCCCATTATTATAAATTTCAAATAAATAAAATAAAGAGAGTTGATCATAATATTTTAGGAAACTAACTTATACCTTACAAACAAATCTAAGATAGAGAAAACATAAACGACAAGCAGTTACGAACACATAATTTTCTTTGGGCCGTGGTATCCCCCACAACAGTGCGGGGACGTTTTATAAGCTAGCAAGTAGCCAGCCGTTGGATATGAAATGGACGTACAAGATATATTTCTTTTTCCTTTGCAAAGTTAATGCCTGCTATTAAAGATTGAACAATTCCTAATAGGTCCTCTAGCTTAAACTATTACTATCAAAACCCTTCTTCATGTTTTTTTTTTTGATGAAAACACGAATTATATTAATCAAGAAATATAGTACAACATGTTTAAGATCTCATTTTTATCAAAAACATTGGAAATAACACTAGATTTTAAAACCCTGTGGTGAATATGTGAGAACCTGTGCGGAAGATGCTTTACTCGAGCTTCTTTTGCTATGTGGTCCGCCGCAGAGTTATATTTCACTACATGAGTTTTGAAGCACTGTAATTTTATCACATCCGGAAGAGAACCCATCTCACACATTTGAGTTTGAGTTTAAATTACAGATGCTCTATATTCATCTTTACAAATCGAGATTCAGTTATGATAAATTAAAATTTAATCAATACCAATACTTAGGAAACGTCAAAAAGAAGATGAATGTTTGCTTCTTTAATGATGGTACAGAGGAGAAAGAGTTTCCCATTCTTCTTGTTGATCAACTCGGTCGAAGAATTTACTGGATTGATTAAATAATGTTCTAGATATGGATTTCGAAAAAATTAGGATTTAATCTTCTTATGTTTTCTCCCGTAAGGCAAAGTTGAAATGAAGATAAAATTGATGTGTTAAATTAGGATTTGTTCCTTTCCTGATTTGGTATCAAACAACGAAAAGAAAAGGTAATATACCGTTAGTTACAGTTCATGATTCAATTAATCATGGGTATGTTTCTTGTACATTTTCTTTCAAAGTGCGAAAAATTCTCTGTTCTAGAAAATTTTGAGGAGAATCAAATAGTGGGTACTACTTGTTTTTGTGATTAAACTCAATATTAACGCATAATCAAGCAGATCCTTAGACAAAATTTTGCTTTTTGTGAATTATTGGAATTTTTCGGGGAGATTACCTAGCCATTAACAAGGTACATCTATAAAGGCATCAAATGACCTAGCCAATTCTGTTATTCTCTGATTCGTATCTGCAACTACTGTTAGTTTGATAGAAAACTTTTTTTAAAGTTAGCATAGGGACAATGGTGAAGAGGGCGTATAATAAATTATTTGAAATACATGGGGATGGAAAAAGAGGGCCTTTTTACAATTAATGTTACATACAGTTGTACAACTATCATCAACGGCTAAAACTTGATATGCGATATTATCCAATGGTGTTAAAGATGCTAGCTTATAATGATGGCATGCGAGGTCACGCGGGATAGCATTAGCCATTTTCTTTTTATATCTCATACCAAGGTAATTAAATCATTGACTCGACTTGCATATGAACCCATCTATAAAATAATCTCATCCCGAAAATCTCAACTCCTCAAACCCCGGGGGATTTTAGACCTATAAGTCTAAGTAACACCATCTATAAAATAATCTCCAAAATCCTTGCAAATAGATTAAAACCCATCCTTAACAAAAGGGCTTTTTACGCCTCAAGTCATATCTGGTTCAGTACATTTTTCCTTTTCACAAAACTTGCACAATTTTTAGCTGCTAGTTCAATCCAACTGCAAGCATCAAAAATCAATCTCAATTTTACTCTTGCATAAAATCCCTAAATTCATCAATTAAAAAAAAAAAAAACACTTAACCGAAAACAAGATCAACATCAGAAATAATTTCACTCTCATTAGACAAAACTAATTCTTATGATTACAGTAATTCAAAAAAAATTTCAAGAACCCCAACTTTTTAATCCCCAAAAAAGAAGAAGAATGAATTCATGAAATTGAACTTGATTGCTGCCTACCCATATCTTTAGTTATCTTAATTAAGTGATTACACACATTAATTTGAAGAATCCTTAATTTTTTGTGACAATGAGAAAATGATTTACTTTCAAAAACTTACCAATCACATGGAGCAACTTGAACTGCTCGTGAACAGCTCGTTTGATGTATGATTTAGCTCTAGATCCATCCTCCTGAGTCTCCCAAATCAGTTTTCCCTAAAGACATAATACCACCACCTCCATCTATGATTTCAAAAACCTCTAAACAACAGAAGTTTAGGGCAAGCACCACGAGTCTTCATTTTACGGTGTCGTTAACAATTAAAGTTTATACAACAAATACAAGCTTCCTACTCATAAGAGGACTCTCAAAAAATCTCATGGTCATCCAACTTCTCGCAGTCCACCGAGATCGAAGAATATAAGGTGACAGAAAGAAGGAGATAAAGAGTTGGGGAACACGAAGTCCAGTAATGTTTATACACTTTAGGATTTTGTAAGGACATAGTAGTAATTTCGTCTACCATAATCAACTAAGTCTACTTGGTTAGACCATTTTGGTAGGCCCGGATGGAAAATCTAACGGAAAGGCCACTTTATAAAAGAGCTAGAAATTTTGGCCGGTTTATTAAATATATGGTAGGAAGCTGGCCACTTTGTTAATTTGCCCTTAACAAAATTATTTCCCCCAACCAATCCGCATTCTTACCGGGAAGACAAATCACCGACAACATTATAATCGCACACGAGCTCATCCATTCTATGAATTCGAAAGCGACAAAAGGATATCTGGCTCTCAAATTGGATCTCTCTAAAGCTTTCGATAGGGTGGAGTGGAATTTTATTGAAAAGGCTCTACTCAGCTTTGGCTTTGATGAAAAGTGGATAGATCTCATAATACAGTGCATTTCCACCACTTCCTTTTCAATCCTCCTCAATGGATCCCCTGGGTCAAAGTTCAAAACCTCGAGAGGACTAAGACAAGGGGACCCTCTTTCCCCATATCTCTTCTTGAAATGCATGGAAATTCTGTCCAGACTCCTAGAAAACGCGAGTTTAGAGAAGAAAATATCAGGACTCAGAATCAACAAAAACGCTCCAATTATTTCCCATCTTTTTTTCGCAGACGACTGCTTCCTTTTTACAAAAGCGAACTTGGGAGAAAAAAATCTTCTAGACGTCTTATCCCTCTTTGGGGAAATTACGGGACAAATGATAAACCAAAATCCAGGGTATATTTCAGCCCAGAAATACATCCTAGACATGGAAAAATCATAGCAAGAATTCTTAAAGTTCCTCTGATGACCAAAAATGATAGATATCTTGGAACTCCTCTATTCTTTGATAAAAATAGGAAAGCAAATTTCGAGCCTCTCATACAAAAATATTATTCTACCTTACAAGGCTGGAAATCCAAACTCCTATCTCAAGCTGGGAGGACAGTTCTGATAAAATCCATTCTTCAAGCCTTCCTAACATATCAAATGCAGGTGCTAGCCCTCCCGAAAGAAACTCTAAATCAATTAGATCGTATACAAAGGAACTTCTGGTGGAATAAAGAGAATAAAGAAGGGAAAAAGAGACAAGGGGGTTTTATCAGAGCTTGGAAATACATATGCAAGCCCATTGCTCAAGGTGGTTTAGGTATTAAAAATCCTCATCAGTTTAATATAGCTCTCCTCTCGAAACTAGCCAGCAGATTAATATTAGAAAAAGACCAATTATGGGCAAGAATTCTCAAAGCAAAATATTTCCCAAATTCTCATCCTCTGGAAGCTTCCAAAGTTTCCAAATTATCTTGGATTTGGACAAGCATCAAAAAAGGTCTAGAACTAATTAAAGGAAATTTTGTCTGGCAAGTAAAAAATGGAAATTCGATTAAAATCTGGGAAGATAAGTGGATTCCAAATTCGGAAATTATACCACAACCACAAGAAATACAAGACGCGACCCCAAAGAGAGTTCAAGAGCTCATTAATGAAGAAAATAGATGGGATCAAGAAAAACTGGAAAGATACTTTATCCTGGAAGTTAGAAAGAAATCAAGGCGATTACGCCAAAAAAAGGAGAAGAGGACAAAATACAATGGAGCCACCATCATTCAGGATTATTCTCGGCAAAAAACATTTATAATTTCTTAGCGGATCAGAATCAAGAAGAGGATTTTTCTCTTTTAGATTTCCCATGGAAGAGTATATGGAAAATTCAGGCAATACCAAGAATTAAACTTTTTGTGTGGAAACTAGCTGGGAAAGCGTTACCTACATCCTCGAGATTAGGGACACATAACTTTAAATTGACCAAGCTTGCCAACTTTGCAATTCCTAAGCGCAAGAAACAGAGAATCATCTTTTCGGATATTGCCCTTTCGCGAGAGCTATTTGGTTCAGATTCTCGTTAGGTTTTTTAACTTCTTCAGCTATGACAAGTTCAACTACAATGTGGGTCAAAAATTGGCTTCTAAACCCAGATCTGGAAAATCTGGTAGGCAAAATCTCAACCATATTATGGTTCATATGGAAACACAGATTCTCGGTTGTTTTTGAAAAAACAATCCCAAATCCAATGCAACTAATTGATCAAATCAACAGATTTCTGCAATCCATCCCTCAAAAGAATACAAAGGAAATATAAAACAATCAAGTTATGAATATCATCACCAGATGGTCGGACTTAAATACAGACTGGATAATATTTATTGATGCTTCTTTCAAAGAAGAATACCTCTCAATGGGATACGCTTTCATAGTTTATTCAGTAGAACATCAGACATTTATGGATATTTCTGCAGGCTCAGATACAGCTACTTCGGCCTTTCATGCGGAAGCGAAATCTCTACAAATAGCAGTCACCTGGCTAAGGGACAACATTTTATCAAGTGTCTCCATTGTAACTGACTGTAAAGTGTTGGCAGACTCCATCAACAAGGAAAACATTAAATATGTGTGGACAGCCGAAAACACAATTCAAGAAGCCAAAAAATTCTTGAAGGATCTTCCTCAAGCTCAGGTAAAGTTTATAAGGAGAAAATACAATTCAGCAGCGGATCAAATCGCCAAGGAGGCAAGAATAAAGAACTTTCAACATATTTCTACGAAACTCCAACAAAAAATCAAGTTTTCTAGCATTAACTCTAATGTTTTTGATAGAGACTAAATTGTAAATCTTATGTACTACCTTTGCTAGTTAATAAATTCCTTTTCCCATCAAAAAAAAAAGACTTGCAAATGAACCGAGTAAAAATAGAGTTGTTTCCATGTCAACAAATTTGAGATCCGTCAGATATTGGCAAAACCCTTTTCAAGGGATCCTAACCCATAAAGTATTATTCGTACCTTATTGTCGTGATATTGATATTTATTTCTTATTATCCTTTTTTTTTTTTTTAATCTTTGATGCATCTGAAGTTTGATGTGTGCAGTCTTATTATATAAATGAGTTTAAAAAAAGGGTTATTTAACAGTTGGTACCCAGCAAATGTCCAACACCTAGCTTTGGTACCCAATATTTGAAATATTATCGGTTGGTACATTGACCAACGACTGACTGTTAAATACTTCGGTTGACCAAATTATTATTATTATTTCTAATTTCTTTTAAAAAAAGTAAAATAGTTTGACAAGTTTACCCCTAAGAAAAATCCTTCTTCTTCCTCGCTCTTTCACTGCGTTACAGTCTTCTGTTTCAGGGGGTACTGCAAACAGGCGTGAAAGGGGGTATGGTATTCATCTGTTTTAGTTTTCACGTCTTCTTTAATAGATCCATTCCTCCCTAGACTTTCGAATCAAATGGAGACCCAAGTCATCTAGTTTAATACAAACTCATAGGAACCGCTTAATCCAACGGCAGTAGCATCACTTCTTGGATGTTTTGCACTTTTGCAGCTCAAAAACTCTTTCCAAATTCTCTGTCCAACTTCCAAAAGTATTAAATTATTTCCATGTTTATCTTAATCCTCTAAATTAAGCTCCTAACTAATCGTTTATGACCCTCATACCCATGGCTGGCTAGTGGCGAGAGATTTGGTACAGGGAATAACAGGAGATGAAAGGTAAGGTGCTCATTCAGTCTTTATACAAATGCTTTGTGGGTCAAACGACCGGTGATCGGTTCTCTCCTTGTGGCTCGATTCGTTGTCCCATATTCGAGTTCCCGTAAAGAATTCAAATATAAAATAGACCCACAGACCCAATGTTATCGTGGATCCATAAACCTTCATCAACTCCAACCGGTCATTATGGATTTAGTATGCTCCATTGGTTTGAAATTAACCATAACATCTCAACTTGATGATTGTTCTCTTCTTTGTAAAATCTATCATACTTCAATCTCGAATCGAACTTAATTCCAACCACCATTAATTTCATCTCATTCACATCGACCAAATTTGTGTTGTTCTTGTCCAAATGAGGTACTCATATCATAACAACCCATCTTAACGTGCTAAACCGATGATTGTTTTTTTTTTTGATCGGCTACTAACAAACGGTCTGCATTTCTTCATTACCTAATCGAACCAATAACCTATCTCTCCAACCCATTTGATCACCACCAGAACTCATGGCTCGATGGAGTCCACACCCTCTCTTCACTGCAGAAAGGAAGAAGGAAGAACAAAATGACTTAGTCTCGTTCAGATTATGCTCGGAAAGATGCTGGAGATCTTTGGATTACTAGTTTTGCTGATATGGATCTTCTTTTGGAACCGTCGGATTAAAGGTTATTCTTGGGTTTTAAAAATAACAAGTTTATTATTAAAAATAATTAACAAATTATTTAAAATAATTATTTTTTATTAAGTCAACGGTTTGACTTAACAGTCCTTGACAAGTCAAGGTACCAACCGATAATAATTTAAATATTGGGTACCAAAGCTAGGTGTTGGACATTTGCTGGGTACCAAACGTTAAATAACCCTTAAAAAAATCTCATATATATACACACACATTTTTTTTTCCTTTTCTTTGAGGTTTTTACGAGATCCTCAAAGTCTAAACAAAGTGAATACTCGAACTAATATAAGGTATACTATCTTGTGTTTTGTTTTCTTTGCTTTCGAGGTTTTTATGAGATCCTCAAACTCTAACTCTAGATCTCTGACTTTATTTTACATCGAATGAAAACTCGAATCTCTGACCTCAAGTATGTGAATTAGGTTTTTGGCAAACTGCACTAGCCCCATTAGATTGATGTAAGGTACGTTAATGCTCATATGTTGTCAAAGCTTCTCCAATGGTTTTTGTGTTCATACGTGGCAACACAAAAAAGACATCCTTTTTCTATTTTCCTTAAAATTGTGAGGAGAAAAAAATCATCTCCAACGGCGTAGTATTTGACCCCTTCTTTTGATTAGTATATATTTTATTTTCAAACACTTGAGATTTTATTAGAGCTAAAAATGGTTACTCCCTTCGTCCAAGGTATATAGGCGGAGAACTAGTTTTTAGTTGTCCATCTACATAGGTATACTTCAAATTCCTAGATAACTATTTCCAAATGTGCCCTTATTTATGATAGTAATACTATATTAAACTTAATTTACTAATATTTATAGTTTTCATCAAAAGTAAAGAGTAAAACAAGAAAGAGTATGGATATTTGTTAAACTCATACAATTTTTTTAATCTAAGAGATTTGAATTTTCCTCCTATATTACTTGGACGGAGGGAGTATATATTAATTGTCAATTTAAATAAATAAAAAGCTGACTAGAATGAGTTAAGGATGTCGACCCAAAATTAATCCACATTGTCAATAAAAAGATTAAGGAAGTTAGGATTGGAGAAAGAGTTTAGATAAAATGGATGTATACAGTACACGAACTTAGGGAAAATGAATGTCTATCTTATATGGATGGTGTGGACATTTATCTTCTAATACATTTCATTAGAGAAGCTATTAGGTATTTATCCTCGCATACTATAGGGATTGAATATCGCACATGTAATGAGCATGCGAAATGAAGACTATCTAATGTAAGCGAGGACTATCGCACATAGTATAATCAAGGTGACGTACTAGATGATGTCAGCAAAGTCACGAGTATAGTGTGATGGTCTATGCGAAGTATAAACTGTGCGAGAATGAGTGAGTGTATATGAGCGAATATAACGCACATTGATTCCGAAAATAGTGGATCTCTTAGTTGTCATCCACTATGTAGAACCCTATATAAGGGGAAAGAGTTATCACACCGGTGGGGGTGGGGATCTTTTTAGTGTGTGTTAGACAAGAAATTAGGAGAGAGAAAGTTTGTTTGGAGAGCAAGTAAAGTCATTATAATATCTTGTAACCAAATATAGAATTTGATAAATAATAATAAAAGCATTCTATTATGATCAATTAATCTTATCTCAATATAGTGGAATGTGGTTGTAGGATTTCTTGCAAATACATTTTTGGCGCTAGAAACAGCTTTGGGTGATAAATCCTGTTAGTGAGTTTATCAAATCTTGGAAAGGTAGATCTGAAAATTTTGGAAAAAATACGGAAGAACAATAAAGAATCTATGGAGCAGGCAAGAATCGTAACAGTACAGGGAAGAGGTAGAAATATACAGTGTAATTCTATAATTAAAGCATCAATTTCTGATGCGGATTTTCAAGCAGGAATAACAAGTAGAATTCACAAGCGAAATTATGAAGGAAAGAAAATGGAAATGGTAGAAAAGGAGGCTCCATTAAAAGAATGGGAAAAGGTGGAGATCATGTTTGCAGCAGATGAAATTCCAGAAGAAAAATTAAAACGAACAAATCCGTAGGTAATCACAGTCACAGCTGCGCGAGGAGAAAATAGTGTAATAATGAAGAAATCGGAGGAATGGGCGGTTGATAAAACGTTGATAGATACAGGAAGTGCAGTAGATATATTATTTTATCGCACATTCAAAGCAATGGGGTACGATGATGCAGAGATGACATGTCCAGCTTATCATGTACATGGATTCAATAAAACAATTACAAAACCAAAAGGAGAGATTAAGGTGCGAATATGACTGTGAAAAATAGAAACGAAGATAACACTATGTGTAATTGATATATAATCACCATACAACATGTTGTTGGGGAGACCATGGGTGCATGCGATAAAAGTTGTAGCGCCAACACTTCATCAATGCATCAGATTCCCAATTCCAAGTGGAATAGCCGAAATTAAAGGAGATATTAAGAGTGCGGAGATTTGCAATCAAATAGATGTAAGAAACTATGAAGGACGAGCAAATAAGCGAAAGGATCGCTGGAGACAAGCCAAAGAATTAAAAAAGGAAAACGAATTTCAGATATACATGATCAGAGCGAAGGAAGGAAAAGGAATACCAGGTGAAGTGCTAGCGAAGGAAGGAGAACCGAAGAAAGAGATTAAGGAACCAACACCAATGGGAGAATCAAAAGCAAGCTTTACTGCAATAGAACCAACAAAGGAAATAAATGTTGGATCGAAAAAAGAACCAAAAATATTAAAAATAGGAACCAAGATGGATAAAGAAGAAGAAGAATAAACGATAAAAATCTTGCAAGAGTATAGTGATATCTTCGCATGGAGTATGGAGGAGATACCAGGGATAGACCCATCTGTCGCATGTCATAAATTGGAAATTAAAAAAAAATGTAAAGTCATTTAAGCAAAGAATACGGAAGATTGCAACCGATTATCACCCTCAAATAGAAGCGGAGCTGCAAAAGATGTTGGACGTTGGGATTATAAGGGAAGCAAAATATCCAGAATGGATAGCAAATATGGTGGTAGTACCAAAAAATAGCAATGGGATAAGGATCTGCATATATTTCACTGATTTAAACAAAGCATGTCCGAAAGATAGTTTCCCTTTACCAGATATCCCTCAAATGGTAGAATCGGCATAAGGAAATGATAGAATCTCAACGTTGGATGGATATAAAGGTTATAACCAAATTCCTTTGGCTGTAGAAGATCAAGAACATACTGCTTTTTTCGCACCAAGAGGTTTATATTGTTATACGAAAATGCCATTTGGATTGAAGAATGCGGGTGCGACATACCAAAGAATGGTGGAGAAAGTATTTGAAAAATGGATACATACCACATTAGAAGTCTATGTTGATGACATGTTGATAAAGAGTAAAGAGGCAAAGGATCATGTTGATCATTTGAGAGAAATATTCGAGCAGATGCGAAAATTCAATATCAAGGTGAATCCAGAAAAATGTATCTTCGGCGTATCATCAGGAAAATTCTTAGGTTACATAGTGTCCAAGAAGGGAATAAAAGTTGATCCAGATAAAGTACAAGCGGTTCGAGATATGCCATCCCCCTGCGATGGTGAAAGATGTTCAGAAGTTAAATGGATTGATAGCTTCGTTGGGAAGGTTTATATCACCATATTCGGATAAGTGTAAACACTTTTTCAGTATATTAAAGAAGGGAACAAAATTTGAGTGGACGGAAGAGTGTGATAAAGCATTGCAAAGTATAAAAAATTATCTGGTGAATTTATTTGTTATGCAAAAGGCGGAACCGGGAGAAGAATTGTTACTTTATTTAGCATCAACATCGCATGCATTAAGTGCAGTATTGTTACGTTCGGATATAGGAATAGAAAAACCAATATATTATATAAGTAAAACGTACAATTCTGCAGAGAAAAATTATTCAAAAATTGAAAAGCTAATTCTTGCATTGGTATATGCATCGTTCAAGCTTCGTATTTATTTTCAAGCTCATAAGATTAAGGTATTAACGAGAGTGCCAATTGAACCCGTAATGAAGAATTCAAAAAGATCAGGAAGAGTTGAAAGGTGGAATACACAATTAGGAAATTATGAAATTGGTTATGATATTTTATCTTCGCCAAAGTCACAAGTTATTGCAGAGTTCCTTGCAGAGTTTTCATTAGAAGAAGATGAATATGTTGAAGAAATGATGGACGTGGATGAAGAACATGGGAATCCTAAACACTTATTAACTGATCGGAATTCAAATAGATGGGAGATACTAGTCGATGGATCATCCAATGGAGAAGGGAATGGAATTGGTATTGTATTTATCTCACCAACAGGAGCGCGAATGGCTTACTCATTCAGGTTGGATTTCGCATCCACAAATAATGAAACTGGGTATGAGGCAGTCGTACGTGCACTAAAACTATCAATTGAAATGAAGATAGAAGATGCGCGAATAACTAGTGATTCACAGTTAGTAATTTGTCAGATAGAAGGTACATATAGTACAAATGAACCATCTTTGCAAAAGTTCAAAAAGTTGGTTATGGATTTAGCAGTACGAATTCCAAAAATAAAGTGGAGACTCATAAGCATAAAGGACAATAGACTTGAAGATGCATTGGCCTTCATACCTTCCATGTTAATAGATCCAGTTGCAAGAGACATAAAAATACAAACACTATTTTTACTATCTATAGAGAAAGGAGAAGAAATACCACCAAATGTAATGACAATAGAAAATATGGAAGAAGAAAGTGTAAGCGAAGGCAAGAATTGGAGAACTGAGATCCATTTATATCTAGAGAAGGGAGAACTACCAAGAAAAAGGTTGGAAGCACACAAATTAAAAAGCCGTGCGACGAATTATGAATTAAGGGATGCTATCCTTTATAGAAGATCATTTCTTGGACCCTCGCTCAGATGTCTTACAAGAATGGAAGGAATACAAATCTTAAAGGCATTACATTATGGAGATGCTGGTAATCATAGTGGAGGAAGGTCACTCGCATACAAAGCAAGAATACAAGGCTACTATTGGCCATACATGCATGAGGATGCAAAACAAGTCTCAAGGAGATGTGAAGAATGTCAACGTCATGGCAAGAAGATACATGCACTCGGAACAATGCTAAACACATCTACAAATGTGTGGCCCTTCGGAAAATGGGGAATCGACATCGTTGGACCATTTATACCAGGAACAGGACAAAAGAGATACTTAATTGTCGCAATAGATTATTTTAAAAAATGAGCAGAAAGCGGTTCAACATATTCGTGATAAGGACATATTCACATTCATCTTCGAAAATATCATATGCAGATTTGGCATTCCTGCACAGCTGGTATCTGATAATGGAAAGCAATTCGAGGGTGAGAATATAGAAATGTTGCTTATTGGGTTCAAGATTCAAAGCGGAAAATCTACTCCTTTATATCCACAGAGCAATGGACAAGTAGAAGCAACAAATAAAACAATAGCAGACAACTTGAAGAAGAAGTTAGAAGGACACAATAAAGGATGGTACGAACAAGTACATAATGTAGTATGGGCTTACAGGACAACAATGAGAGAAGCAACAGGAATGTCACCTTTTTGTTTGACATATGGGGTAGAGGAGGTGTTACCAACAGAAGTCATCATTCCAACCACAAAGAAAGAAGCTTGGGATAAAAATCTAAGTGCAGATCTAATTTTAAAGAAACTTGATTACCTATAAGAAGCAAGAGAAGTCGCTTTGCAACATATGGAAAATTATCAAAAAATATTAGCTCGAGAATACAACAAACATGTTAAGATAAGAGAATTTCAACCAGGCGAATTGGTGTTGCGAGAAATCCCAATTTATCAGAAAGGAGGTGATGGGAAATTGGAAAAGAAGTGGGATGGGCCCTATATAATAAAAAGAATAGTTGGAAATGGAGCTTATGAGTTAATGGATACAGAAGGAAGGAATACGGGTGGATCGTCCTTGGAATAGGTTATATTTGAAGAAATACTATCCATAGGGGCTTGCGAAATAAGTCGCACCATCGAAAGGGATGCGAAGTTAAGGATATGAGCTTGTATTCTTGAACAGGGATGTCATATTCAATTCAATAAACAAGTTTGAAAATTTCGTTCATATTCAAGAAATTCTTTCTTAAGATAAAGGCAATTATAAGGCCTCAAAGTAAGACCTTAATCAAAGGCAACATAAATGAAAATTTTAACCAGATAGACTAGGAATCCGAATGTGGCGTGCAACCTAGTTCGCATACATGCAAGAGGCAAAAAAGTAAGACCTATCGCACGTCATAATCGGAGATAACCTAGTTCGCATACATTCATGACTCAAGGGAAAGCTACACCGACCCTGGAACTTGAGTCATGGAGATTTGGGGTGAGAAAAAACGAAAAAGCCCATCCAAGAGAGGTGCCTTAAATTTTCAGTCTAAGTTCATAATCTTAGATTGGAAGATCAATGTAGGATCAAAATATCGCAACACCAAGATTCTCGCAAAATCCATAAACAACACACTGCGAAGACATCGCGGGATGGAAGTAAAAACGACGTAACGGATGACGACAGCCAAAACACGGGAAAGATGTGAAGATGTAGCGAGATCGAGGAGTGTTGCGAGATTTGACATTTGTACATTTGCGATACTTCGCAAGTCATACCCGAAAATAAAGGACAGCTTAGCTGTCACCCACTATGTAATGTCCTATATAAAGAGCCGAATAGGCTTAAGGAGGGAGAGATCTTTTTCGAGTGTTGAGCAAGTCATTAAGAGAGAGAGAGTTTAGAGTGATTTTAATTCTTTAGCTTATCTCTTTTTCATCTTGTAACATTTTGGGAGTTTGATCAATAAAAATTATAATTGTCCATCTTAAAATGATTTGACTGTGTGGATTCTTGTGAGGGGTGTAGTGTGGGATTTCCTGCAACTACATAATGGCGCTAGAAACAGGGATGAGTAAAGATTGATATTGTGATTTGGAAGGATTTGAAGTAGTAGATAAAGAATTTCATATAATTTTCAACAATTCATTAAGATTAAAGAATGGCAAGAAGAAGACATACATTAGAACAACCAACGACTGTTATAAGAAGTAGGAGACTTGCTGGAGAAGAAAGAAATGAAATGGGAGAATCTTCAAGAGCAAACACAAGAAATAATGGAGAAAATCGGGTTCAATCGCCAATTCAGCATGCACCAATACAAAATAGAACTGGGGATTATGACAGAGTGAGCGTACACACTTGGCGATCGAATTATGTAGATGAAATAAGGGAAGAGCAGCAATTAGGAGGTAATGGACAAGAGGAAAGAGATCAAGAAATGATTGGAGGAATAATTCATGGAAACGAAGAGATTACAACGTTAGAGGCATTGAGACAAACAATACGCGAAGAAAGGCGGTTAGAAACAGAAGACCGTGCAAATCTGACAAGGCAAAATCATGAACTAAGGATGGAAAACATGAGGTTACAGAACAGAAGGTCAAGGAGCACTACAAGGTCGAGATCGGTAAGGAAAGAAGTAAGACGAAGTGTGCCTGTAGAAAATGCTAATGAAGAAATACAAAATGCAGATGAGGAACGCCGCGAAAGAAGAGAAGTAAGGGAAAATCATTATATCCAACACGGTGAAGCTCTCCAAGATGGGCAAAATGATGGAAATCAGAGAGATAGACACCGCCAGAGGCGAAATAATCAAGAGGATGGAGAAAATCAGGAAGAAGGAAGGAGAATATTACATGGGAGAGAAGTACAAAGAAATCACCGAGCAATTCAGGATGAAATTGAAAGACATTATACTGAACAAGCGCATCTAGCTCGCGAAAGGGAAAGATTAAGAGCAGAAATGGAAGAGCAAGAACTACAAGAGGCAATTCGCCAAAACAATCATGATAATCGAGAAAGGATGCGTGAGCGTAATCGCAATAATGTTAATATCAATGAAGAATACGATAGAACACTAAGGAGAACTGAAAGACGGCAAAGAGGAGAAAATGAGAGATATAATGGTGTGCGAATTCACGAAAGGAATGAAAGAGAAGATCGCAGAGAAAGACGAGAAGAAAATGATGATCAAGAGAATCAAAACGGATATGAACGCAGAAGAAGAGAGGCGGAGTTAAAAAGGCCAATGGAAGATAATTCTAGTATAAATGAACAAATTTTGAAAGAGCTAGCGGAAATGAGAGGAATGTTAAATAATAAGAAAGAAGGAGGTAGGAGACAATTAGATGAAGCTATAGAAGAAGCTGCGAAAACCCCATTCACACGGGAAATACAATTAGAAAGAATACCCCCAAAATGCAATTTGCCTACATTAACCAGCATTTTTGATGGATCAACTTGTACAATACAACACATCAAAGCTTATTTGAGATGTATGTTACAATGGGAAAATCATGACGCTATATTGTGCAAATACTTTGCATCAAGTTTAACAGGAGAAGCGTTGAAATGGTTTGAAGGCCTGCCAAAAAATACTATAGCATCCTTCAATCATTTACAGGCTATATTTTTAGGGGCGTACATAAGTAACAATTTCTCGCGACCTGGCATTGAAGATGTATTTGGATTAAAGCAAAGGGTTGGTGAAAGTTTGAAACATTTGACCATGAGGTGGAAGACAATGTGTAGCGACATGGCGGGTCGTGTTGATGAGAGATATCTCATTTTATCATTCATTAATGCTATGTTCGCAACCAATCATTACACATTCAAATTTTCAGAATTAAGAACACAATCACAATGATTGAGTGCGAGAATTACGGGGGAGGAATATATTGCTCTCGATGAAAAACAAAATGAGATGGAATCATACCCGATTGCGAACACAAGTTCAAATACGAGGAATGCAAGCTTGTTACCTAAGTTGATAAATACAGTGGCGAGCACCTCGCAAGGACAACCAGAATTGATAATGGGTGATAATCAACAGAAGCTAGTAGCTATGGGGAGTCGTGACCAAGAAGAATACGAGAGAGAAAGAAATTTCTATAACCGTGGTGGAAATAACAAAATTCAAAGACTTGACCAGCCGCAAGAAAATTATGGAGGTCAAAGGCAAAATTATCATAGGGGATAAGGAAGCCGCAGGATAGTATGTGAAGAAATTGAGTTGCCACCTCTGAATGCTAGCGTGTAGAAAATATGGGAAGCTATAATTTTGATGGAAAATATACCAACACCATGGAACATGGGAAAGGAGCCACCTCCAAGCGAGAGAAGCCATGAATTTTGTTCATATCACCATTTCCATGGGCATACAACAAATGACTGCAGAAATATAAAGAGAATCATTCTCAGGATGATAGATCAGGGAAAATTAAATTATTTTTTAGTAAGGAAAGCTCAACCTCAAGCATTACCACCTCCTCCAGAAATTCACAGGGCGAACACAACAAAAGAACGTGAAACATTTGTGATAGAAGTTGGGGCAAAAGCAAAAAATCTGTTTTGTAACTCTATTGTACATTCGTACAAGACAATTGAAGATTTCCACGATATTACTCTCAGCAGGGTTTTCGCAAGGGATGCCAAGGACAAAGAAATAATGAACACCGCGAAGACATCGAAGCTTGGAAGAATAGCGAGCGAGATCATTTCTTTTACCACGGAAGAAGTACACGAGGCTGGAGAAATGCATGACAACCCATTGGTGGTAAGATTGGAGATCAACCCAAAACCTAGCGAGGATGAAGATGATGAAGGCGAGAATTCTTGGGCAATCAACAAAATTTTGATTGATACGGGAGTTCCGTGAACATTCTTTTTATCATACTTATAAAACTATGGGAGGAAAAGATGAAGATCTAATACCTTCAACGTACAAAATCTATGGTTTTAATGGTACCGCAAATAAGCCAAAAGGAGAAGTTCATATGCGAATTCCCTTTGAAAGGATTATCTTCGAAATTTTATTCGTGTAGTTGATGTGGAATCACCATACAACGCGCTGATCGGACGACCATGGTTACATGAGATCTTAGGTGTCGCATTAACTTTCCATCAATGTATCAAGTTCCCTCATCCCACTGGTGTTGGCATCATAAAGGGAGATTGGGTTGAAGGAAAGAAGTGTTATGAGGTTGATATAGAATCCTGCGAAGAAAGAGCTGCGAAGTAGAGAAATTGGAAAAACAACATCAAAGAAAAACAAAGAGGTGAAAGATTAATGGTAGATGTAATAGAGCAAAGAGAGGAAGAAATGCTGCAAGATCAAAAAATGATGAAGATAGGAAGTGGCGAAGGTTTCGCAACGGACAAGAAAATGACAGGAAAATTCAAAAATGCAGAGGCAGAAAGTAGCATAAGTAAGAGACTTAAAGAATAACTGTAATTGTTGATTGTCAGAGAAAAATGGGGAGGAAGACGACAAATGTAAGTTGTCCAAAAAAAATAATAAAAAAATAATAAAATCGTGAGTGGTGAAAATGGAGTTGTGTAACAGTTGATATGAAGAAGAAGAAAATATATTTTACAAATGGCAAATACGTTGCGAAAGTACAAAAGAGCTTACATATGCAGAAGAATCAACAAAATAGTCAGAAACAGGCGAACTTACTATGGCGTACACCTAGTTCGCGAACACAATTTCGCAAGAGGCAAAGTACCTAAAGTGCGTCATAGTAGGCGGTACCTATATTACATATAACAAAGAATTGACAAAATAATCAGAATGGGACGAACCTTCATGGCGTACACCCTAGTTCGCGAATAAAATTTCGTAAGAGGCAAAGTACCTAAAGTGCGTCATGTAAGGGTGATCTGTAGCGTGGCTCAGGGAAAAGGTTACACCGCCCCTGGAACCTGAGTCATGAAGATTGGGGGTAATAAAACCCATCCAGGAGAGATACCTTGGATTTTCAATCTAAGCTAGTGACTTAGATTGGACCTGGGGTCTCTTCTAAGGAGTCGACATTTGACCAAGGCGCCGAGGTACGGTTGAGCCAAGGGTGCACAGGACATTTGAAGTGTCTCGGCCATTCTTGGCAGGTCTCGGCTTATGATGCACTCGACCCGAAGAAAACTCCACTTAGGGTGCAGTCTCGTAACCATAAGCCCTATAGGCAAAAGGGATAAGAGGCTGCGAAAACAACTGGTTTTTGTTAAGACCGGATGGGAGGATCTAGCTTTGTATGACAGAAGTACGCCTCCTTGAAGGGGCAACCAGGGGGAAGATAAGGGCGGCAGCCTCCATTAGGGAGCTGATAGTGTCAAAAAAGACGCAAATGTCATGAGACTTTATGTTCGTAAGAATATTTAGGCTTGTCGTATTTGTGCAACAATCCTGAAGAGGCAAAAATACAAAAGAGTAGATAAGACGAGATCAATGGGTCCTTACATGCAAGTGTAAAGACGTCCTGCGATTTCGTCGCAAAGACGGCAATGTCATGGGGCTTTATGTTCGCAAGGATATTTAGGCCTGTCATATTGTCGCAAGAAAAATATCCTGCAGAGGCAATAATACTAAAAAAATGATAAGACAAGATCAATGGGTCATTACATGAAAGTGTAAAGACGTCCTGCGATTTTGTCGCAAAAATGAGAGGTGGCAAAATAAGACCTTTAACTAGGAAGGCAAAATAAGACCACACATGAGAAATGATAAGGCAAGATCAATGGGTCATTACATGAAAATGTAAGGACGTCCTGCGATCTTGTCACAATGATAAAGTTCAGCAGAAAATATCTGCGAAATTATGCTTAATCTCCCATTCGAATACAAATAACAGAGGCAAGCATGGGAATGAACAAGAACATGTTATTTGTCTTCATATGATAGATTTACGCATATATTGATTAATCATATTGCAAAAAAGAATTGCCATTTATGTGCAGGAAGAAACAAGAAAGATAGAAATTGTATTCAAAGACTCAAGAAATTCGCAGCAAAAGAATAAATCCAAAGATGGGAGATTGAAAAAATGATTTGTACAAATATTACAAAGGGAGAAAAAGGAAAATAAAATTATTTCTCATTTGATTTTTCCTCTTCTTTATCTTCATCAGACCCTTCAACTTCTTCATCTTCATCAGATTCCTCTTCTTCTTCACCAGCATCGCAATCAGAAATATCCAGAGAAAGCATATTTTGGGGGACTTCATCAAGAAGGCAAGGGTACTTAGACTGGGGGATGCTATTGTCATTGCAGATCATCTCAATAGTTTGATTGCGAAAAAGAATAGCATCATTCTTAAAATTCGCGACAGTGATCTTTAGTTGGTTCTTCAGGCCTAGAATATTTATCATCCCGAGAAGAAAGATTTTTGGCAAGTTGCTCTTTCTCAGATTCAAGTTCTTCAATTCTTTTTCGGAACCTTGCTTGAAACTGCGAACATATAACATTGAATCAGCAACTTGATGACAATTTTATGCAAACAATTAAATAAAGAAGAATAATTAACAACCTTCTCTGTCAGAAATCATATCTCTAACCAAGGCCTATGCTCAGCTTGAAGACTAATGTTAACACCTAAATTATTTCTGGCATCATCTAGAACCTTCGCAGCCCAAGCAAATTCATCATCATTGTTTATGAGAAGAAGGGAACGAATTTGATTCTCTCTTTCGCTAAGAATAGCATTTTGACGGATGGATTCATCCCGTTCAATTTAACTTCAAGAAGAGTCTTTTGGAATTTCGCTAATGCTTGAGCACCTTGACTAGCAATGCGATCTTTATCATCTATGAGATCACTAATTTTCTTCCTTAAAATATTAATTTTCTCTTTAGAACTAAGATACAGACGTTTAAGTTGGTTGGCTAAGCTTAAGCTAGATCTATGATCAAGTTCTAAGAGGCGAAATCTGGATTGAAGTTCATTAAGAGGAAGAGGTTTAATCTTGTTATTTGAAAAACTATCCAAAGAATCGTTGAGATGAGCAAGAAGAGCATCATCATCCATAGGTTCAGGAAATAAATTAAGAAGAATGGCTTCATCAGAAAGGTTATAAACGTCTGCGAAAATGATAAGTCAGATGAGGGAAGATAACAAGAGAACAAAACAAAGGGAAAGGGAAAAGTTTCATACCATAAAGTTGTTGGTTGGAGCTCGAAGGCTAGAAATCTTATTTTTCTGAGTGGCAGAGTCAGTTTCTAATTGCTTGGTCTTCTCGCGAAGAATGACAGCTTCAGTTTCCAATTCTTCATTTCTCTTGCGAAGAGCAGTAGCTTCAACTCCCAATTCTTCATTTTTCTTGCAAACTGAAGGTTCTTCTTTTCGAGAATACTGCGCCTCTTTTCAAGATCTGAGGCAACAGCAAAGTAAGCTCTCCCGGACTACAAAAGAAAACAAAGAAATTTAAAAGATATAATTTAAAATTAAAACTATGAAAAAATAAGAGAATGAAAACATACCAAGATAACAAGTGAATTTAAGAAGCTTGGAGTCATTGATCTGGAGACCCCATGAAGAGAACCATCACTCTCAAGTAAAGGTGAATCGCAAATACTCGCGAGAGCCTTGAATGTACTAGAAAGGCGATCGTCACCCATCCTTTGCATAGAATCAGAAAAAATGCTAGACAGTTGTGCCATAGAAGATTCAGCTGGAGAGTTTGAAGAAGGGATATCCACATCATCATTTTCCTTATCACCAGAAATCTCACTTGACCGAGGATTTGAAGGAGAGGGGAGGTGAAGTTTTCGTTTCTTCAGAGGCGGAGCAACAGACTTCTTCTTGCGAAGAGGATTTTTACCTCTACCTTTGGCCTTCGCAGCCTCAGGGTTTTCTTCTTCTCCAACAGCTACAACGCTAACCTTCGCACACAAATGAATATAAGAAACAGAGGCAACAATATTGTTAAAAATATATAAAGTGTTTCTTACTTCATCCATGACGGAGCGAAGAGCAGCTAAAGTGCTAAGCTTCCCGGTCCGGTTGTAGCTCGATCTTAACTTTTCAATCTAAAAATTTTCGCGAGAATCAAAGGATAAGGGAATAAGCAACCAATGAAAGATTACGAAGTACGCGAAGTTGGAAGACATACCTCTTTATTCTTCTCGGGCCAATTAAATACCCAAGGTCGATAAGTAGCGGAACTCGCAGGAAGTACATTCGAGCCTGCGATATAAGGCCCCTTTATCACCAATGGAAAAGCACACCATCTATCGTCTTTAGAGTGACGCGGGAAGTTGTTTTTACCAGAATGCCAATCAATGTCTTGCATAAGGAGTTTATCGTCAGAAACATCATCCTTTCTTTTCAGACGGACACCCCAGCGAGTATTATCCCTCGTTATAGGAATGAATTCATAATTCTCGTAGAATCTCTCGACTGTGTATCTTTCAGCGAGTATCGCCAATTCCTTAAATTTTGGGTCTCTAACTTCTTTTGGGTAAAGAGACCCATTGCCAGCGCCACGGTTGGCGAACTCAAGTATTAAGCGAATGTAATCCCCGCTTAGTTGATAGATAGCTCTCGATAAGTTCGCATGAGCAAGAATTCCATAGAATAACGGAAGATTAGGGTTATAAAGAGGAATAGGAAAGCCGGCCAGAATTTGACCAAGCGAAATTATGATTTCATGATCTGTAGTTGCAGGAAATCCTACACTACACCCCTCACTATATCTTGATAATAATTTCTAGATCTAAACTTATTTGATCATCTAAATTTCAAATATAAGTGCTAGAAATCTAAATAGACACATAAGATTTTTTACGTGGTTCGATCAATGTGATCTACATCCACGATTCTTCACTATGATTGTTGAAGTTACATAAGAATTAGATTTACAATCTCCATTAATGGATATTTTCTAGAGCTCTAGATCTAATTATTTGGGGAAGAAGATGATAAAGAAGAAATAAAATCTCTCTCTCTAAAATAATATCTCTCTCTCTCTTCCCAAAATTATCCTCCCTTTCTCTCTCCTGCTCTCCTCTTTATATAGTGTTTACATAGTGGATGACAGCTCATGTACAACTAATATTTCCCTTAATTTCGGATTTACCTTGCGACATTTCGCGGGAGTATAAATGTTAAGTCTCGCAGACACTTTAAACTTCGCAGGATCGTCACGCTTTTCTCCTGTTTCTGCCATCGTCACCTGTTACGTCATTCTTCAAATCAACCTGCGACACTCGCAATGTGTTGTTGATGAAGACTTCGCAAATATGTTCTTCTTGCGATATTCTGATCCTACATGATCATCACAATGATGATCAGTGAACAACTTGGCAGAAAGAATGCATTTAGGTTCCTGACCGGGAATGGTGGTTAAAGTAAAACCTTTTCCTTGAAGATCTTTTTGAATTTCTTCAAAAGAAGCTTCGTATTTGCAACCGGTTGGAGCCATTTTTAGTATGGGAATGAATGAAGAACTGAAGATCAAAAGAAAGAAGAAGAAGAAGATTTACAGTAGCAGAAACGGAAATTACGGAGGAGAATTGAAAAAAATTGCAGAGAGAAAGTAAAAAAAGAAGAAGAGGAGGGTGAGAAAACTATATATAGAGAAGAATTCTCGAGAAGATAAATGCATTTAATGCGAGAAGGGACGTGAACGGTTGAGAAATAACGGTTGAAAGAGACGTGTCAAGAAATGGGTGGAAGAAGAGATACGTGTAATAAATTCTGCGTAATATTACGGAATCATGCAAATACAGAAAAATATGAAGAAATGAACAGCTGCGGCATTTTGAAAATACTAGTTCTCATGACGTTCTCTTCTTAGCAGAAAAGACATGAGAAGAGGCAAGATATAGGATCAGAATATCGCAACACCAAGATTCTCGCGAAATCCATAAACGACACACTGCGAAGACATCGCGGGATGGAAGTAAAAACGACGTAACGGATGACGACATCCAAAACACGAGAAAGATGTGAAGATGTAGCGAGATCGAGGAGTGTTGCGAGATTTGACATTTGTACATTTGCGATACTTCGCAAGTCATACCCGAAAATAAAGGACAACTTAGTTGTCACCCACTATGTAATGTCCTATATAAAGAGCCGAATAGGCTTAAGGAGGGAGAGATCTTTTTCGAGTGTTGAGCAAGTCATTAAGAGAGAGAGAGTTTAGAGTGATTGTAATTCTTTAGCTTATCTCTTTTTCATCTTGTAACATTTTGGGAGTTTGATCAATAAAAATTCTAATTGTCCATCTTAAAATGATTTGATTGTGTGGATTCTTGTGAGGGGTGTAGTGTGGGATTTCCTGCAACTACAATCAAGGTGAGAAAGTCTCTCCTAAGGAATGCAGAAACTCGATCAGGGCGCCGAGGTACACGGTTGAGTCAAGAGTGCGGGGGCGTTGGAGGCTACCTTACCATTCTTGACAAGTCCTGACTATGATGCACTCGGTCCGAATACCCCACTTAGGGTGCGGTATCATAGCCATAAACCCAATCGGTGGAGGGATAAGAGACTGCGAAATTAACTGGTTGTTGTATTACCGGATGGGAGGAGCCAACCCGGTAGAGGTAAGCTTCCTTGCAGGGGGAAGATAAGGACGACACCCTCCATTAGGGATCTGAATTGTGTCAAAAGACGTAAATGTTACGAGGCTTTTTACTCACGGGAGTATTAAGACTCGTAATATTTATGCAATAAAAACTTGAAGAGGTAATAGTACAAGAAAAAGATAAGACGAGATCAATGGGTAATACATTCCAGTGTAAAGACCGCCTGCGATCTCGTCGCACAGAAATAAAAGACAAATTAAGGCAAGATAAGACCTTTACATAGGAAGGAAAAATAAGATCTCATGAGAAAAATTATATAAAAACTAATGTTTGTTTTGCAGGAAATTAAACAACATGAGCTCACACATTTGTTTCATACAAGAAATATAATAAGAGGCAAGTATGAGAATTGAAATAACAAAATATTATCTTTCTTGTAACAAACAAGTTTAAAATGTATCAAACAAAGAAGAGAAATTCGGATAGGAAGAGAAAATTAAGTATGATCAACAACTACATCTTGGGTCCAAGATTTTCAACTTCAGCATTAATCTCTCCAGCAGGCTTGTCCTTCTCAAGTTGATTCTCTTCATCCTCTTGATCCTTCTCATCATCGCTTATAAATTAATAGTCATTTTCCGGTTCAGGATACTCTTCATCTTCGCTTACAATAAGAGGAGGGATATTAACTGCAGGAAGAGACTTGCTAAGAAGAATTCCATTAACTACAGATTGAGCACTAGCATGAGCCTTGCGAATAACTTCTCTTTCAAGATTTCTAGCATTGATCTCCAAAAAATTCTGTGTGTGTGCGAGTCTTCTTCGCGCCCTATCTCGAGAAGCAGAAAGAGAAACCTCAAGATTCGCATGTGATACTTCCAGGCTCATACGATCTTTGCGAACTTTGGCTAAGTCAGATCTCAACTGAGTAATAGTAGATTGATGCGACTTTTCAGAATCTGCAAAAGAATAATATATTATCGTAAATTGAAAATAAAGCACATATCAACAAAACCCAAAGAAATAATTAGAGAATAATGAAGCAGTCAACTCTAGATGACTACCTTCGCAGAATTTAGAAAGAACAAAGGTGTTATTCTTCATACTTTCCATAGCTTTGTCAAATTCATCATCAACTAAACCATTGAGACGGGATCGAATCTTCTTTTCATCAGCAGAGAGAGACTTATTCTTTTTCTTAAGAACATCATGGGAATGCTTTAATTGATCATATTGTTCTTGAAGCCGGTTCTTCTTCACGGTCAAATTTATTTTACTTTGAATGATTTTTTCATTCAGGACTTTAATTCCTTAGACGATGTTTCTAGTGAGCGAAGAATCCGAGCTTGATCTTCATTTATTTTCTGAAGAATTAAGTATTGACGCGAAAACATCGCTTCCTTCTTTAAGAAGGAATGCTTCTCCAGGGAAAGAGTATGATTTTCTTCTGACAAGGTTTGATGTCTTAAATCAGCATCATATGACAATTTAGATAAATAGAATATCTGACTATTTAATACTTCAACTCTTGAGCGAGTTGGTTATTTTCATGAGTTAGATTATTAATTTGGTCAAGTGAATATGAATGTTGGTTATCTAATAGGTTTAATTGAATCTGCAACTTCTCGTTATTCGCTTGAGTATCCTCAACAAGAAATTGAAAAGAAAATCTCTCCATGACTCGCTTCTGGTTTAAATCTTGATAAATGCGTGAAGAAATTTAAAGATTGTGGGTAAGCAAAGAAATGTGTCATAGGATGCGGTAAGCCAACAAAAAAAAAAGTATGGGAATTAGATTAATCAAAAAGATAACAGTTAATCAATGATCATGATTATCAGAAGATAAAAGGATAAATTTGGAAAGAAGAATACAAACTTTGAACCAGGATCCATGAAAACACCAGTGATAGAATAGCAACAACAGCAACAACAGTATTGGAATGATAACATCAGGAGGGAGACAGTAGAAGAAAGAGAATTTTGAAGATGAAAAGAAGAGAAGAAAAAGATTGTTTTTCTTCTATGAATCAATAAATAGATGAAAGAGATGACCGGTTATGAACAGTTTGAGCGAGCCGGTAAAAAGAAGAAGAATCGACACGTGTAAATAAATAAACCTGAATTCCGGATAATTGTCGGCAAAGCAAAATTTGAAAAGACAAACACATGCGATATTTCATGATGACGATTTCTCATATCGCTCACTTCATAGAGTAAGCAAAATGAGAAGAGGCAAAATGTAGGAATGGAATATCGCACATGTAATGAGCATGCGAAGTGAAGACTATCTAATATAAGCGAGGACTATCGCACATAGTATAATCAAGGTGACGTACTAGATGATGTCAGCAAAGTCACGAGTATAGTGTGATGGTCTATGCGAAGTATAAACTGTGCGAGAATGAGTGAGTGTATATGAGCGAATATAACGCACAGTGATTCCGAAAATAGTGGATCTCTTAGCTGTCATCCACTATGTAGAACCCTATATAAGGGAAAAGAGTTATCACACCGGTGGGGGATCTTTTTAGTGTGTGTTAGACAAGAAATTAGGAGAGAGAAAGTTTGTTTGGAGAGCAAGTAAAGTCATTGTAATATCTTGTAACCAAATATAGAATTTGATAAATAATAATAAAAGCATTCTATTATGATCACTTAAAATCTTATCTCAATATAGTGGAATGTGGTTGTAGGATTTCCTGCAACTACATACATTTTGTGGGAGAAGCTCTTCACGTGGTCATGATCTTCCAATATTGTAGGATCAGAATATCGCCAGAAGGACATATTTGCGAAGTTTTCATCTACAACACATTGCGAGTGTCGCAGGTTGATTTGAAGAATGACGTAACAGATGACGATGGCAGAAACAGGAGAAAAGCGTGATGATCCTGCGAAAACTAGAGTGTCTGCGAGACTTAACATTTATACTATTGCGAGAACATCGCAAATCAGATCCGAAATTAAAGTTTAGCTTAGTTGTATGTGAGTTGTCAACCACTATGTAATATCCTATATAAAGAGGAGAGCAGGAGAGAGAAAAGGGGGGAGAATTTTGGTAAGAGAGAGGGAGAGATATTATTTTAGAGAGAGAAACTTTATTTTCTTTATCATCTTCTTCCCCAAAAAACTAGATCTAGAGCTCTACCAAATATCCATTAATGGAGATTGTAAATGAAATACTAATGTAATCTCAATAATCATAATGAAGAACCATGGATGTAGATCACATTGATCGAACCATGTAAAAAATCCTTGTGTCAATTTATATTTCTAGTATTCATATTTGAAATTAAGATGATTAATAAGATTTAGATCTATGAAATATTATGAGGGGTGTGGTGTGGGATTTCCTGCAACTACATATGCGCTAGAAACAGGGAGGAGTAAAGGATTTATCCTTCCTGTAACTTGTTGGATCAAGAAATTTCCATGAAAATTAGCTACTGTTCATATTTATTTTTAGATCTTAAAGCTTCAGGAGCAAAAACGGAAATTTCATGGAAGAAGTTACACTTTCAGGGAGAAAACATCATCAATAATTTAAAGACATGAAAAGAAGAAGAATAAAAAAAATAAATTAGTTGTTGTGGTGAAATTCGGGGAAGAAAACTAAAGTTTCAATGGAAAATTTTCATGTTCAGGAGAAGAAGGCAAATGTGAAAGAAATTAAGGAAAGACGAGGAGAAGATAAGAGGCAGACGCTGCAATTTACATCACGAATGTAAATTCGCAAAGATGGTTCAAGGCTAAATTTACAATAAAGAGGTCGCAAGTTCGAATTCTCCTGCGAACATAGTTTTCTTCTTTTTTACAAAGAGGATTAAATAAGAATAAGTTCTGCGAAGTTTACCACACCAACACAAATAGTTGTTCGCACAGATGGTCAGGGATTAGGAGTGTGGAGTTAGAGTTCGCGTGATCAATTCTCGCAAAGCTCAATATTTTTCACACTTTTTGGAACTGCTACTAAAAAGATAGGAAGATTAATAAAGTGGCAATATGTGTTTCTTTCGCAAAGACTAGCTGAAGTAGTTGGTTAAGGATGTACCGAGCAAGTGTTAGGACGCATGTTCGAATTTCACCTGAAGCATATTATTTTTTACAGAACGAATTTTTACATGTAGTTGAAGCAATATGTGTTGTCTTCTATTTCGCAAGCTGAAGTTAGCTCATATGGTCAGGGCTTCATAGTATAAACTAGAGGTTGTGCGTTCGAATTCGCGCACACACAAATTTTTAGCGAATTTTTGGATTAACAAGGGAGAAGATGAGGTCAGGTTTCAGAATGCAGCGTTCATTTCGCAGACATTGGATAGCATAGTTGGTTCCGAGCGAAGAGAACAAACTTGGTGTCGCAAGTTCGAATCCCACCTTCTGCATAATTTTGAACTTCCAAGTGCGAAAAAATGGAATAAAGCTATAGCATTGTGTGTTTCCTTCGCAAGCAGCAAGTAGCCCAGATGGTCAAGGGAATCTTTGAAAGAGATTGGAGTTGCGAGATCGAACCTCACCTCACTCTTTATTTTCAACATACTTTTTACTAGGCCGCTAAGGGAGAAGATAATAATAAGAAGATAGCAAAGATGGCTTTCTTTCGCAAAATGAAGTCAGTACAGATGGTCAACAGTGAAGAGAAGGAGTATGATGTCTAGGGTTCGAATCTCCCCATTCGCAAAGAGTTTTTGCAACTTCGCAAATGTTTACCTTGCGAACGTTCGCAGCACGAACACTTCGCAGATGTTCGTTTACTTCAGTCTGTGATAATTTCGCAAGGGTATTTCGCAAGAAGAAAGTAGATGATTATTTCGCGAAATACTTCGCGAGCGGGGCTAGCACAGTTGGTCAGGAAGCATGAATGCAAGCAGAAGGTCGCAGGATCAATTCTTGCTTCTCACACATTTATTTTTGTTATGCGAAATTTCGCATGGAATTTGATTATTTCGCAAAGAAGAAAGTTGATGATTATTTCGCAAGTTAATTTCGCAAGAAAGGGTTAGAACAGTTGGTATGGTGCGAGAATATACAAGAGCCAGGTCAAGGGTTCAAATCTCATTTCTCACACTTCTTTTTGCTGCGAGATAATTATATTTTGTGCAATGTTTATACATTTCAAGGATGCTAGCTTCGCAAGCAAATCATATACTTCGCAAGAGACAACAACAGCAGCAAACCACAAAAGCTAAGTACCTCTTTCCTTGAACATTTTACTTCTACAGAAAATAAAAGATTTTTGATTTGATTACAAAAAACCGATTTAATCGCAAGATTACAAATATTACTAAGATTTCAAGAATATAAAGACTTCAAAATTACAAAGATTTCTAGATTTCAAAATTACAAAAAACCCTGAAAATTCAATTTATATATTTCTCTAGAATATTTCTTTTATAGACAATAAAAGATTTTTGATTTAAATCACAAAATGCGATACGATCGCAGAATTATAAAGATTTTCACAACTACAAAGATTTCAGGACTATAATGTATTAGAATTTCTCTTGAATATTTACTTTGCTTCAAATGATATGATATTATGAGAAAGAATGAAAGCAATGACAGAAATGAAGGAATGAATGAAAGAATGAAGACATGCGATAATTTCGTAGAGATAATGGAAATGCGATAATTTCGCAAAGATAATGAGAAGAGATAATCAAAAATGAATGATTGAACGAATTGACAAAAATGAATTAGTGAGTGAATGGGACGAACCTTTATGGCGTACACCCTAGTTCGCGAATGATATTTCGTAAGAGGCAAATGTAAGACCTAAAGTGCGTCATATAAGGGGTACCTCTTGACATGGCTCGAGAAAAGGTTACACCGCTCCCTGGAACTGAGTCATGGAGATTTGGGGCCCATGAAAGCCTATCCAGGAGAGATACCTTGGATTTCCAACTATATATATAAGGTTATACCAGGTTGGACGCCTTGAGGGTCTCTTCCAAGGAGTCGATGTATGCTCAAGGCGCCAGGGGTACACGGTTGAGCCAAGAGTGCCCAGGGCATTTGAAGTGTCTCGGCCATTCTTGGCAAGTCTTGGTATATCTTGCACTCGCCCGAAGAAAACTCCACTTAGGGTGCGGTCTCGTAACCATAAACCATATAGGTATAAGGGATAAGAGGTCGAAAACAACTGGTTGTTGTTAAGACCGGATGGGAGGAACTAGTCTTGTATGGCCGATGTACGCCTCCTTGAAGGGGCAACCGGGGAGATAATAAGGCGGCACCCTCCATTAGGGAGCTGATAAGTGTCTTAAGACGCAAATGTCATGAGGCTTTATTTTCGCAAGAAAATTTAGGCTTGTCATATTTGTGCAATGATCCTGAAGAGGCAATAATACAAAAGACAAAGATAAGGCGAGATCAATGGGTCTTTACATGAAAGTGTAAAGACGTCCTGCGATTTCGTCGCAAGACGGCAATGTCATGGGGCTTTATGTTCGCAAGAATATTTAGGCCTGTCATATTGTCGCAATAATGAGGGGTGGCAAAATAAGACCTTTAACTAGGAAGGCGAAATAAGACCACACAAGAAAAGTGATAAGGCAAGACCAATGGGTCATTACATGAAAATGTAAAGGCGTCCCTGCGATCTTGTCGCAATGAAAAAATTCAACATAAACTTTTTGAATGTAAGTAATAGAGATCTTTCATCGCAAAAAAGATTACATGATAAGCTTGCGAGCTTGATAAAATGATTAAATGATGAACTTGCGAACATGTACATAATAATGAGACTGAGGCAATGCAAATGCCACACACTTGATATTATGATCATATTATTATGCGATACTAATAGTGCAGGAATAAGAAAAGATGAAGCACAAGTAAGAACTTGCGAGAAACAATAAATACGCAAAGAGGAATGCATATACTAGAGACAAAATCAGATAAATGAAGAATGGAAGCGATTTAAAGCTACATCAATTTTAGAGCGGCAAAATGAGCTAAGTAACACAAACATTGGCTATACATTGCAGTAGATAAGCATTCTCATCATACTCGCATCATGAAAGCATCGCATAAGCATTTCATGGCATAAACATCGCATACACATTTCATAACATAATCATTACATAAGTATTATATTCGCACAAGTATTTTACAAAACTTCGCAGAGTTATTCAGAATTTCACAGAGTTATTCAGCATTTCGCAGAATAATTAAGAAATTCGCAGAATTATTCAGAATTTCGCAGGATTCTTCAGAATTTCGCAGAATGTGATTATTTCGCAAGATGTGATTATTTCGCTCAATTATTTCACACACTTATAAACAACTTGAAGAGATTATATTATCGCATTAGCGCAAAGCATGAGACAGAGGCAAGATAAGAATGAAGAAACAACTCGCTCATTCAACATTTTCTTAAGGATTCTACCCTCATAGATAAAGAACAGAGGCAACTATGGATTACCAAGAAAACATTTTATGTCCTGTATCTTCTCGGCAAGAATCATTTCCAAAGAAGATGTTCACCAATGAACAACAAGAATCCTCACCAAAAATGGAGTAATAATTTCGCATGAATAGAGGCAATACTTAGTATGAAGTATGATTACTATTCATACTTCTAATTTCGCATAATTAGTTCACAATACTTCTTATTCGCAATCAAGGACGGATACTTCTTATATTTCTCAAAAGATACTTCATACTTCTTATATACTTCGAGGATTAAGTACTTCTTATATTTCTTTAAGGATACTTCATACATCTTGTACTTCAAGGGTTGATACTTCTAATTTATTTCGCAAAGCTTCGGAACTTCGCAAAAGAATAGAGGCAAGTACGTACTTTTCAAGTCCAGTATTCTTCCGCTCGTTCCTTCATCAATAAAGATCAAAGACTACTACAACAACGGATTTTTTTCTTAAAGATCGCTCTTCAAGCAATATTCAAGAAAAAAGAGGCAAGATGTAGGATCAGAATATCGCCAGAAGGACATATTTGCGAAGTTTTCATCTACAACACATTGCGAGTGTCGCAGGTTGATTTGAAGAATGACGTAACAGATGACGATGGCGAAACGAGGAGAAAAGCGTGATGATCTGCGAAAACTAGAGTGTCTGCGAGACTTAACATTTATATTATTGCGAGAACATCGCAAATCGGATCCGAAATTAAAGGTTAGCTTAGTTGTATGTTGTCAACCACTATGTAATATCCTATATAAAGAGGAGAGCATGAGAGAGAAAAGGGGGAGAATTTTGGTAAGAGAGAGGAGAGATATTATTTTAGAGAAACTTTATTTTCTTTATCATCTTCTTCCCCCAAAAAACTGGAATCTGATGAGATAAATCTACCAAATATCCATTAATGGAGATTGTAAATGAAATACTAATGTAATCTCAATAATCATAATGAAGAACCATGGATGTAGATCACATTGATCGAACCATGTAAAAAATCCTTGTGTCAATTTATATTTCTAGTATTCATATTTGAAATTAAGATGATTAATAAGATTTAAATTTATGAAATATTATGAGGGGTGTAGTGTGGGATTTTATTTTCATTTTTATAACTCTCACATTATCATCTTCTTCCCAAATAATTACTCACGAATAAAATGAAGCAAGAAAAATGTAGACAACTACAAATATCTCTAGGTTATAATTATGTAAGTATAAGTTTAGGAAACCCAAGTGTCGTGTAAGACTCATACTTTCAGAGACGCAACAATAATCCAATATCTTAAGACATCAATAATCCAATATCTTAAGACATCGGCAGAGAGTGTTAACGGGGCCCGGTCATCTTGACCAATGACCAGTTTCTGATCATATTAGCTGTTGATCATTGGCACCCGTGTGCATAATTATCTTAAATTTAGTTCGGTTATCATTGCTTGCAGGAAGTCACCTAGACTAGAGTGATGGGTGGGAAATGGAATCTTTTGTACCAATTTAGAAACCTAACTGCTAATGCCAGCCGATGATTATAGTAGGTTATCTCTTAATCAATCTACCAAGATAATGCCAATAGTGGATAGAATCTTAAGTAATAAATAATCCCCATTAAAAGAGTTTAGCAGCTACCATTTGATGACATACCCTTTTGTTTACAGTTTCTTTGGACACACGCCTAACTGGAACCCCCCCTATAGAATACAACATTCTTCAATTTATGATGAGATCTTGAACATAAAACTAATTGAAAATCTTGACCTTCCGCAAAACAAATTCCACTGTGATAGGGTACTGTTTAGGCGCCGAAGGCACCAACCGGACCGGACACGAGACGCCGTAATTGTTTAAGTCATGTTGTAGATAATCCAACCGACGGCTGGAACTACAGTCTAGCTTTTCCTGACATGAAATGGCTTTCGTGATCATATTTTCATAAATGAGGATCCAAAGATACAAAATAACAAAAATGGACAAGAGGAGCCAAGTACTCAAGGAATGGCACGATTGCTAAAGGCTGATACCATTTATGCTAGGGGCGGGTACCAATCCAGGATCCAATGGCTGAGATTACTTTGTCATATATGAATTGGTATCCTCCCCTAGCAATGCAGTAACAGCCTTTAGCAATCGTGAAGGAATGGACGCTAGTGGGCTCTACATTAAATTCTTGGCTTCGTATCATATTTCGTCACCTTTTTGTATTATTTTTAATAAATGAATCAATGCAATTTTCGGCTCCATAGTCCATATTCTATTTCGTCACCTTTTTGTAGTTCATAAAAGAATCAAATATAATAAGATTGGAGAAAATTGGATCATTGGTGGAGTACAGATTGAATGGGATCATCCTAAAGTTTCTTTTTTGAAAGAGATGGGGACTCTTTTGAAGAAGAATTGCTGCTAATAATAATGTTGAGAGTAAGTGAACAATTGGACTTGTACCACATTATCTCCCAATTAATCAATTTATTAACTAAATTGCCTCACTATCAAGAATGGCTTTGTAATTGGACGACCAAAGGGAGTCCCTATGTGATGAAAAAAACTCATTGATGTCCGTCACAACAAATGTGTAGAGAAAATAAAATTGAATTTTTATTCACCAAATTGAGTTATAATTTGAGATAACTAAACAAATTGTTCAACAATTTCAATCAACAACAATCAAAGGAACAAATTATCAGTTTAAAGTTTATCTAATCATCCACTGAATCGATCAGATGATTGGATGCAAACAAATTACAACAGCAGAGAAATGGGTAAAGAAGATGAACTACTCGAATATGGATTTCACCAGGTCCGACCCAATGATCCATATTTGACCCGAATCTGGGAAAAAAAAAAGAACATGGAATTGGAATTTCACAATTTGAAGTGAAATGGAAAAGGAAAATTAATATGAGTTACAGACTTACAGGAGCAGAGGATCTGGATGAAGAAGACGATGGAATCTGGATCGGATCGAGGTCGACTCAGTGTCCGTGTCACTGACACATTCAACACAGTGAGTCGCTACTATTCTCAAATCTAATATTTTCTTCTCTTTATACACAAAATGACTCAATCACCTGTTAGAACGATATTCGATCTAAACCATATATGTTGCTGGTACTAGCATCAAGAACACAAACTAATTTTTGTATCTCCCATCTTGATACGACCCAGTGAATCAATCCTTGAAAGTTCAAATGAACTGATTTACTTGGAGTAGTGATTCACTCCGTCGTTCTCAACCTAGAAGTCTTCTGATTGTCTTCCCTAACCACTTGACCTAAACAATTTGAAATTTTTGTTGTTGAATAAAACATGAGCGCAGAAGAGGAAGATAATGAAAGATGCGGACTAGAGGGGATTAGTTGACTAGGTTTCTCAATCTATTTATTCAAATTACTGTATTACCCTTATCATTGGGACCTTTTATTAGCAAATGTGTTTCATGCAAACTCATTTTACCACACGTGGAAAGAAAGAAAAAGAAGGTCCAAGTGTTGATAATTGATGGATAAATATATTTGGGTGTAAAAATAAAAGAAAAATCCAGAATGACCCGTTTAGAGCTGCACATGGGTCGGGTGGGTCGGGTTTTAGCTAATACCAACGCCGCACCCACAAACAACGGGTTTTTATTTTTAAAACCAACCCCGCACCCACAAACAGCGGGCGGGTTTTTTACCCGCCCACTACGGGTCGGTCGGGTTTGGGTTTAAACCCGCTTCTGATTGTAGTTCAATATTTTCACACACACATACTTCAGATTGTACCTTCTTTATATTCAATGATCATTCACAATTTCACACACATGTTTTAAAGTTTAAACATACTTCTTACTTAAGTTCTTAATACTTATCTAGAAAGTGGAGAGAAAGAGGGTTATCTATCTTATCTACAATCTAATAGTACCAATAGGGTTTTTATAATGGACTGGTAGGATTAGTTTTATCAATGTTGTATATTTAGCGGGTTTTTTCAGGCGGGTATAGGCGGGTTTTAGCTAATACCAACCTTGCACCCACAAATAGCGGGTTTTTATTTTCATAACCAACCCCGCACCCACAACGGGCGGGTTGGGATTAAAAACCCACGGGTTTAACGGATACGGGCGGGTTCGGGTATGGTGGGCGGGTCTTGTGCAGCTCTAGACCCGTTTGGTCGGCCTTTCACTGTGGTTTTTTTTTTTTTTTTGTTAAGTTTCACTGTGGAAACACGGTCATCTAGTATTATTATATTTAGGATATGGTTGATGCCCTGATGGAAGCTAAGAAAAATTGGTCGGTGGGTTCCACTAATGGCCATGGAGAGAGTTGACCCTTCCCCTTCTTCGTGCTTCTATGATGAGAATTTTCCATTTCCAGTTCTACTCTATGATGAATTGAGCCATGGAGGTTTGTTCCGCGTGTAGGAAAGGCTCCCTAGTTAATTCCCTTGTGTCCGGTCAATTCTTTTTTTTTTAATGATTTGACAATAACATTTTGACTTTATTTTTCCTGACACTTTTAGGGGCGACCCCGAAAGAATTAGGGGCGACTTTTTTATTCCCAACCCATATACACCGTTAAGGGATGTCCAAAAACGCGGAGAATACGTTAATGCCCTTACACAATCGGAAGCTATTTTGTGCCCGATTATTATAAAGAAATCGGAAGCTTAGTAACGATATTATACTACCGATTAATATCGATTTTGTGCCAAACTCGCATCCGGCTTCTATAACAATCGGTAGGAAAAAGAACCTCACGAGACTACCGATTATAGTAGATCCTAAATTCCCAAAATTGGTGATTTCGCCAAGAAAGAAATTTGGGGCAACTGTATAATCGGAAGTCTTATTAACTACCGATTATTCTAGTTCCCAAATTCGAAAAAAATGACAATTCTGCAAAAACAAAATTTGGGGCAACTGTATAATCGGAAGTTAAAATACTTCATTTGACTACCGATTATAAAGTTGCCCCAAATTTGAAAAAAATGACATTTCTGCAAAAACAAAATTTGGGGCAACTGTATAATCGGAAGTTAAAATACTTCATTTGACTACCGATTATACAGTTGCCCCAACAAAATACAGCCGTTGGAACTCTAAACTGTATATAAGGATTGTATCCTTTTACTCTCTATGGAACACAAATACCTTTAAACTCTCTCCAACATCATCTTCAACATAATGGCCCAACCATTCATTAATCCTACGGAATTCACCATTGAAGAAGATTTATCTTTATGTAGGCGCTATGTTCAATTCTATCCGAGACGAGGAGAAGAACGCAGGCAAGGAGGCATAATGAGTATGAGTTATTTGGGGAAAATTCACGAAAAATTCTGCGACGACACCGGTAACCCAAACAACCGTCACTCCGCTGATCTTTTCTGCCGAGTTGGTTCAATAAATGGACACGTCCAAGAATTCGTCCATTTAACTTATCTTGTGAATCAATATCGATTGAGGGGTGAAACCAATGATGAGGTTATAGAACGATCTCTCGGGAATGGCGGAGATGGAAAAGATCAAGCTTAGTTATGAAGCTCATTTTAGAATCCTTAGGGCGATGGAAAGATTTAATCCGTTTAGGACTCGTCCAACACGTCCACGACGCTAATCACAATACCTTGTAATAGAATTGAGGGAGTTCAATGTAAAATTATGATGATGTGTAGGTGATATTGTTATGAATTTCAAAATATTTATGAAAATCGGAAGTTTTAATTGTTGATCTAACTACCGATTATACTCCAACGGCTAGTTCGTTCAAAAGAAACTAGCCGTGCCTCGAAAACCACACACAATCGGTAGATAATACATATTGAGAAACCTCCGATTATACTACTCTAATGAAATCGAGAACTCGTTGACAAAACAACCTATAATCGGAAGTATATAACAATACATGTTTACCGATTACGAATAATCGGGTGCTTTGTTCAAACATTTACTACCGATTGTGGGTAATAATTGTACTCAATTTGAGACAGTCTTGTAAAAGTACGCATCAACGGCCATATTTTCAAAAAAAAAAGAGACGTTGGGACTCTCATCTATATAAGGAGGGTAAACTCTTCTTATTTATGCACCAAACAACACATATATAACATTGTGTATTCTACAAATAGATTTTCCATCGTCTACTCTTGTGAATTCATTCTATATCTCAACTTACAAGCATGGCAACGTTTGGACGAGATGAAGATTTGGTCATTGTGAAAACATGGTATCGTGAAACAAGACGTGAAGATGTCATAGCAGGAAGGTTAACACCCGAAGTCTTTTGGGCGAGGGTATATAGCCAATTTGTGCGAGAGTATGGAAATCCAAAGCAAAGATCACTCCAACAAGTTCATGATCGTTTCCGACTTGTCCAAAAAGGGGTAAATGATTACATAACGATACAAAAGAGGATGTTTAACACTAGCCACTTAAGCTTGTCGATCCAACAATTTGTAAGTATAACGCTCGGGTGTTTAATCTTTCTTACTAAAACGAAGTTGACATTATTTTATGTTTGTTTATATAGGAGACACTCGCAAAAGACAAGTACTTAGTGGAAAAGGGTGAAGAATTCACTTATGATGGAAGTTATGAATTCTCGAAGTCCGTCGTAATAAAGATAAATGTTGATTGATGGTTACAATCGGAAGTTATTATTTTATATTGTCTACCGATTCGGGAAGATTTTCACCTATTTTTGTCGACTTTGGTGACAATCGGTAGTTAATGCGTATGTTGTCTACCGATTCCGGGAAGATTTTTAGCTTTTTTGTCGACTTTGGTGACAATCGGAAGTTTATTCAATATGTTGTCTACCGATTCTCGGGAAAAATTTACGTTTATTTTTTGTCGAGTATGGTGACAATCGGATGTTTATATAATATGTAATCTACCGATTCTGCGGAAAAATTTCGCTTGTTTTGTCACCTTTTAATCGGAAGATAAATTCAAAAAGTTAATAACCGATTATAATATTGATTGAGTCTGTTTACAAAAGCTTGTATAATCGGTTGATATATTAAAAATATAACAACCGATTATAGCTTTAGACTTCATGATATTTTCCACAAAATTCCAAAAAAACATGTACAAATAGGGCTTTCCAAAATACATCTTTCAAACATAACAATCATTGATCTTCATCATCCGAGGGAACCAATTCCAGTAGGCCTTCCGGAAATCCACCTTCATGACGCGATCCCAATCCAACATGTTGGTCTCATATTGTTTCAACCAATCGTTACAATGATTCGTTGGGAAGTAATCGCTCCAACCAGCCAACGGAGGTAATGGGCAATCCCTCTTTACTCTTAAACCGATAAAATGCATCTCATTCACAAATGCCATAACAATTCTTCTATCTTTAACCGATTCATCGCAAACCTTCCTTGTAGGTGTAAACGTATAAGAATGTCCATACTTAGGAGGAACAAAGAAATGTACCACGCAATTCAAAGCGTCCGCTAAGAGATATCCACATTTAGGCATTGTCATCCAATACTTGGATCCGATTGTCTTCAATCCCTTTCGGCACTTTACACGCGCAACAAAGTCTTTGAACTCTAGTTCTTTGTCGTGCCTATCTCCTTCCTTCATCATCTCCATATAGAAATCCTTGTCCTTTATTAGTTGTACCGCCATCTTAGTTCTTAAATTTTGCCATTGGGTGACATCTTGGTTCACCGCCTCTCCAAAATAACCAATTTGTTCCGAGGCGACGTGAAACCCACAATTGCCATCCCCATCAACCTCGTCGGTGGACAAAACAAATGGAACAATGAGTGGAGGGAGTTGTTTCATATACTCTTCTATAATCGTATACCTTGATCGTGTTGGTCTTCCATGAAAATTCCTAGGACAACGAAGAGTACCATACTTCTCTCTTATAGTCACCATTTCCGTTGAATGTGTTTGTGGCGAGTCTCTCATTTGATCAATAACTACGGAGCTAGTTTGGGTCTCCACTAACACAACTTCTTCCACCGCATCGACTTGACTTACTTGAGAAGGCTTCGTAGAGACCTTTGGACTTCCATTTTGATCTTTTCTTGGACGACCTCTTTTCTTGGGTTGCGGCTCATCTTCAAATTCGGCTTCCGAACGCTCATGCCGACACAATATTCTTTTATTAGACAAATGATCCTTTAATTCTTTTCTTTCAATGGTCCTCGACACTTTGGTGTTTGGCCTACCCGCCCCCTTTTGCTTAATAGGTTCATCAACCTCCCTTAAACGAGGGTGAAGAGCTTGCTCCAAATCATGAATCAATATTTGCTTCTTGGCGCCATTTGTTGTAGCATAACGCTCGGCTATTCTTGCATACAATTCCGACTCCATGAACGACGGACCATCGACTACGGGGGTGCTTGGAGTGAAATTTAATTGCTTCCAAAATGGATGAATATCATTGATGTCAATCACATCAACGTACCTACCCATTTTATGACGACATGGGAGACCAATACCTATCATATCCTTGCAAACACAAACCGTATTCTCATCATCGTAAGCTTTATACAACTTCAATTGTTCCATCATGTGATTTATTGCCCAACGTGAAACTTTATGAACAATGCCCCTTAGAAGCAATCTTTCCCCTTCGTGTTCCGTAGGGAATTTATGTACACTAAATTGCATAGAAGCCTTAATCTTTATGAGATCACGATTGGTGAATTCATGGATTGCTTCTTGGATCGACACAACTCCATTTTGACTACCTAGAAGTATTTTCTTTAATCGGCCATGAGACCCCTCCGCAATGCTTGTCGCCTCGTTCATGAAGTTACGATATTCATATGTCCATGCATATACAAACCTCTCCTCAATCGGTAACCATTGTGTTTTACAATACTCAACGGGTTTTGGGTAGTCCTTGCAATATTCTTCCTCAAATTTCTTCAAGTTTCTTTCGTAAATTACCTCGGTCATTGACCAAACGATCTTGTCCCATGCTTTCATGAACGATCTCCAAATTATCCCATCCTCCTTCCATTTTTCATCAAATAACCTCTCCTCTTCCTCTCGTTCTTCCTCGGTTAATTTACTAATGCGCTCATCCTCTTCCTTCGACCTCTTGGTACCCTTCCTTGGTTTTTTAGCTTGGAAATGGCGATGGCAATTGTGTCTGAGGTTGCATTGAATGTGCCACGTACACTGCAAGTTTCGGGCTTCAGGAAACACTACCGCTATTGCATGCATTAAGGCTTAATCGTTATCCGTTACAATAACCCTTGGAAAATCATCCCCATTGTAAATGGACCTCAGCGTCTCCAACATCCAAATGAAACTCACGTTGTTCTCATGATCCATTAAACCCCATGCAATCGTAAACGTGTTTTTGTCCGAAGTGTGACAAGCAATGTTCAACAACGGCATGTTATATTTGTTTGTCTTGTAAGTGGCATCTATCAACACAATTTGATGAAAACACTGATCCAATTTTATCATTTCGGGATGTGCCAAGAAAATACGTACCACTTTACCATCCTTTTCTTCCGTTCTCAACGTGTAGTCGTGTAACTCAGCTAACCACTGCGATTGTTGCATGACCGTTCTACCATCCCATTCCGTCCTTTTGATCGTAGCTAGGGCCGACCTAAATGTAGACAAAGAAGACAAGTTGTCGGGGTCGTCCGCCTTTATTTTACTTAAGATCGCACTCGCCTTTTGGATACGCATAGACCTCACCGTCTCCATTTCATGTGTTTTTAACTTCGCAACCATTACATGTCCAAGTAGAGTATCCGGATCATCGTGGTTGTGACAACCATTAGCAACTTTAGACATTTTCCAATCTTTACTTTCCTTACCATCGGGCTTATAGAAGACAATCTTAAATGGGCATCCAATCTTATTCGTATGAGTTCGGTACTTCTTCCTCTCCGTCTTCCTTACATACTTATTATTCTTTCCCTCGTGACTCTTCTTCTCCCCACCTCGCTCACATACCATTTCAAACCGAATATTCTTAACGCAACGGTTCTGAACTACCACGCACATCTTCTCTTTTGCCTTGTTCATAAGCCATTCCTTGGCCTCCTTCTTACTTCCAAATATCTAAATGGGCATATTACAAAACAAAAAAAAAATAAGCATAACCATCTAACATACACGATTGGAAAAAGAAAAGATAATTCATGACCATACCAAATCGTTTGCATAGTGTAGGGAAGTATCAGGCCTCAAATAATAATCGTCATCAACCGCTACAACAGCCTACGCACAACAACAACAAGTTATGCATTAGCAATCGGAAGGAAGCTTAGATAATAAGTAACCGATTGTAATACAATCGGTGATTTAATACTATACAACGTAACCGATTATGAGAAATCGGTAGTAATGTACGCATATAGTCTACCGATTAACGACATACAGAAATGAACAATTCTTCTGTGTAAAAAGCTTCAATAATCGGAAGTACTATAAATTAATTAACCAACCGATTATTATATACCAATAATCGAACGTTTATTCATGTAGACAAATTCCGATTATGAGAAATTGAAGCTTTCAATTTGGGGATTTTTTAATATTCGGCAGATTAATAAATCAAAATATACCCGATTATTGATAATCGGTAGATATGTTACTAAATTAACTACCGATTAAATGTCGTTCATGGCATTCAATGCATGCAGTAATCGAATTTTCACGTTCAAAAACATACACAAACGCACATAACATGGATAACATGGGTATTAGAGTTTGTTAACAACATACCTGTATGTTTGATGCATCGTTAGCTTCGATCTCGGGTGATTCTCCATTTTCTTCCATGAAAGCGTCGTCTAGGGTTTCATCTCCATCAAAGTTTGGATCATTCAACATATACCCCAAATCATCATCTCTAAACGGTAGTGAACCTTGAACTTCAACAACTTCACGTCCTTCTTCGTACCCATCCATGTTTATGGAAGTTGACAAAAATCGGAAGTTGGCAACATATACCCCCTTCTTCTTCTTTTTTTTTCTTCTTCTTCTCTCACTCAATCGGGAGTTACCTCGCGATGAGTCAATTTTTTTTTCCAAACACTAATATATAGACCCCAGCCTACCGATTACAGAGTTTGCTTCCGATTATTGAGTGAAACCACCGATTATTGTTTTGGCTACCGAATATTATAGTTTTTGTCAAAGGTTGAATCCCTGACCACTTATAATCGGTATGGTATAAGTTTTATCATCTACCGATTATGTCAGATTTCAAATTAAACATTTCGCAAATAAGGATTTTAGAAAAAACTCATTTTGGGGCAACCTATAATCGGTAGGTTATGTAACCTACTTGACGTCCGATTATGGCTACATCCAAATCACGAACCACATGGTTATGCCCGGCTCTGCACCTCTTAACCTATGGATTTTGGCAAGGGTTCAACTGGGCTCCTTACAATCGGTAGGTTATTAAGTGGAGTATACTACCGATTATAGTAGATTTCAAAATTCATCACATGAAGGATTTTAGAAAAACTCATTTTGGGGCAACCTATAATTGGTAGGTTGTGGAACCTATTTGGCTTACGATTATGGCTACATCCAAATCACGAACCACATGGTTATGCCTCGGCTCGTACACTCGAAACCTATGGAATTTGGCAAGGGTTCGATCTCGGGGCTCCTTATAATCGGTAGGTTGTTAAGTTGTTAACTCTACCGATTATGGTAGATTTCAAAATTCATCACAAGAAGGATTTTAGAAAAACTCATTTTGGGGCAACTAATAATCGGATGGTTTGGTAATATATGTAACTCCCGATTAACGTTGCATCCAAAACGCGAACCAAGTGGTTGTGGTGGTCGTGTACACTCAAAACCTATGAAATATGGCAAAGGTTGGATCCGGCTCGTTATAATCGGTTGGTTATATAATTATATACCCTACCGATTATGGTATATTTCAAAATTCATCACGTGAAGGATTTTAGAAAAACTAAATTTGGGGCAACCTATAATCGATAGGTTGTGGAACCTATTTGGCTTACGATTATGGCTACATCCACAGCTCAATCCAAGTGGTTATGGTTGGCTTTGCACCCTCAAAACCTATGAAATTTGGCAAAGGTTGAATACTGGGCTTCTTATAATCGGTAGTCTTACAAGTTGGATAAGCTACCGATTATAAAAGGGATTATTGGTCGAAGTATCTACACAATAATCAGAGGCATAGTTTCAATTTCACCTACCGATTCACCTTTAACCTACCGATTATAGTGTTGGCCACCGATTATATAAGGGCATATTGGCCATTTGAAAAATCGAAGATAAGGGGTAGCTTAGATTTACGTTTGGGTGACCTTTTTTATCTTTTAGTGTCGCCCCTAATTCTTTCGGGGTCGCCCCTAAAAATGCCAGGTTATTTTTTGATGAGACTTTTTCTTATTTTCCACAAGGTGAGTGCAAAAATAACAAGATTTAAAACTTTAACCTGCAAGTATTTATGACAGTGTGGGCACACACAAGACATTATCGTTGGATGTTCTGCAACTGAAAACGGACTCCACAATGAAATACGAATGTCCCTTTGATAATATCGACATTAAATACAAATAAGAGACTGCAACATAAGAGAGAAAATTTTTGATGGGGGCAGAAACGGATGGGGGCATGGGCACGAATGGGAATTTGACACTTGTTCCTCTTTTTGTTACCTTTTTTTAACTAATTAAAGTCCTCAAATTCTATACCGGATTTACCCATCCACAAATATTGTAACTGTTAATGAATTCTCTCCTGCATTAAAGGTAGTTCTCTAATAGTGCAGCGCGATCGGTGCAGCGCGATCGGTAGAAAAGAAAAGGGAAAAATATCGTTTGGTCCTTTTATAGGTGGGCCCATGTCTGTTTAGTCCTTTGGTCAAACGCCTTTTACTGTTTGGTCCATAATTATTTAAAAATACAGAATGGACAAAAGTACCCTTCCATGTTAATTTTTACTCATTTTTTGTATCAGTTCATTCCAAATGAATTTCATATAACACCATATACAAAAATATGGACTTCATTCCAGAAATGAAGTCCATATAAAACCTTTTTTTTCCTTCATATCAAAACCTATACAAACCAGACTTCATTCCATAAATGAAGTCCATATAAAACATATACAAACCAGACTTCATTTCTGGAATGAAGTTCATATAAAAACCTAAGAAATACAGACTTCATTTATGGAATGAAGTCCATATAAAAACCTAAGAAAAACAGACTTCATTCCAGGAATGAAGTCCATATAAAAACTTAAGAAAAACAGACTTCATTCCAGGAATGAAGTCCATATAAAACATATACAAACCAGACTTCATTTCTGGAATGAAGTCCATATAAAAACCTAAGAAAAACAGACTTCATTCCAGGAATGAAGTCCATATAAAACCTAAGAAAAACAGACTTCATTTCTGGAATGAAGTCCATATAAAAACTTAAGAAAAAACAGACTTCATTCCAGGAATGAAGTCCATATAAAACCTAAGAAAAACAGACTTCATTCCAGGAATGAAGTCCATATAAAAATAGACTTCATTTACTGAATGAAGTCCATATAAAACATCAAAGAACATCATCTTCATCTTCTTCGACGTCTTCAAATAAAGAAGAACAACATCGTATTCATCATATTCATCTCATTTTCTTCGATGTCTTCAACACCAATAAAGAACAACCAACATCTTCATCGTCAACGTCTTCAACATCAAGTGACAATATCTTCATCTTCTTCGTCGTCGTCTTCAACTTAAAAGAGAAAGAATAACATATCACGGATCTAGATTTGAAAACAGATCAAGAAATTATAGAGAATAGAGAAAAAGAAACATATCAACAATAGCAACAATGATAATATTCATCGTCTACGAGATCAAGAAACATATGTATTAATCATCACCAACATCGGTTCGTCTTCATCTTCATCCCGCACCATTATTCATAAAAGATCGGGAAGTACAAAAAGAAAAAAAAAAAGAAGAGAGAGAATGTAATCAAAATAAAGATATTTTCTAGGGTTTTTCTATATATATATGGTCCCAAAGGATAGTTTTGTCCTTAAAAGGTGAAATTTACATCATCCATGACATCATCCTAGGACCAAACCATAATTTATAAGACCAAACTATAATTATATTACCAATTAGGACCAAACAGACACATGACTAGGTCAACATGACTAGACTCTCTCTAATATATTATTCCTAGGACCTAATGGTATTTCCTACAAAAGAAAAGTAAAAAAATCCAATTGTATCCCCTCCTGTATGAAAACTCGAATCAGCGAGTAGTGTGTGCTTATAAATAAGGAGTCAAACAAAAACCCTTATTACTTGGATGAATAATTCATCACTCTGTAACCTTATTTGAAGCTTCTAATATTTGGAAAATCAATCATGTTGATTACCCCAAGTTTCAGAGCAATCAGCCTACGTCCAAAATCCAGTCGATCTGGGAAAAAGCAGAACGATTTGTGCACAAGGAGAAATACAGAGGAAATTTAGAAATAACATCTTTCAATATGGGCAACGGGTGATCATGATTTAAATGAATTGCAGCCATCCGTAAATAATAATCCAACAGATGGAATGATGATGTCAAAACTTGTAAATTGGAGCCTGTAATAATTACGTTAGACCTAATTAGTTAAAGTCGTTAATATTTATGGATAGTTAATGAGATTTTACTAGATTTGGGGAAGGGTATACAAAGTCAATATGTAAATTAGTTAAAAATAGTAAAGAAAAGATGGACAAGTGTCAAACTCCTACTCGTCCCCCATGCCCCCATCGTTATTTGCCCCCATCAAAATTTTTCTCAACATAAGAGACTCTTCAATGTCTCTTAGCTTAATTTCACTATAGATAATTTAATTTGTGGGAATTAAATAAATTTGTGGGAATTAAATAAATACCCCTCCTTTTCATGGGTCTTCACAAACACCCCTAAGAACTTCATAAATACCCCTAAAGGGTATATTTTAAGTTTTTAGGGTATAGTTTTCAGAGACATTTAAGATTATATTAAGTCAATTCAACCTCCGTAGGAGGTTGGGTTAATGTTTTCACACGTCAAGAACATACTAGTTCATTTTCATTATCCAAAAAGTACTAGTTCATCCACTTAAAGAAACCCCCAGTGGGTATTTGTAAAGTTCTTAGGGGTATTTGTGTAGACCTTGAAAAGGAGGGGTATTTAATTAATGTTCCCATTTAATTTTACTGCCCGACCAACCCTAATAACGAAAGAAATTAAAATTCTGAACATAACCTAACTTTAACCTAACCACACAAGCGTGAATCGTAGATGACGGCTACCACCAAAAGGTTGAGCCTCGGCCGTAGGCCGAGGTTGATACCTAGTATACACTATAGTAAAATTATCAAAACTTTCTTCTTTCATTCACTGAAATTTTCTTTGATTCGCCTACAAACAAATTGATACTGCAATCATCAAATGAATTTCAAAGACCATAGTTGTACATACAAATGCTCTAAACATAAACCAAGAATATTAAAATCAGTATCAAATCTCATTCTCGCCACATAAACATCTCAAAAGATATCAAGAATCTCCACAATCGAACGGTTACAAATTGCACAAGAACCACGATTCAACCAAATATCCCTGCAACACACCCTACAAAATGTGTGTCCACATGGAATAAGCGCCGCACCTTTACTCCTCTCCATACACACACAGCACGCGGTATCATTATTACCTCCTCCGCCTCCAGCCAATCTATCTCTCGCCTTAACATTTTCCCTCTCGGCATCTTCACCGTATTCTTCTCGAAGTAATCTCATCAACGACACCCTCAACGGTGGCGATGATATCGAAGCAGTAGTTACAGTGCGGCCACCTCTACGATCATCGCCGGCGATTCCTCGTAAATTACGCTCAGCAGCCAACGCGGCAGCTAAATTCAGGCCGGTAAACTCAACCGGATTCTGACTCGCACAGAAAGATTGATCCGGAATCAAAATGTTATTCTCGTCTGAAACTGGAATCTGACTCGCATTAATTTCCTCGTCATTTTCTTCATCTTCTTCTCTTACATTCATGAGACTGGGAGCTTGATTAGTAGAAGTACTCCAAATTGCCCCACAACAACCGACTCCCTTAAACCTGAATCGGGTTTTCAGATTCTTCCATCTCCCACTACTTCTCTGATTAACACTGTCCATATCTTCTTCTTCTTCTTTGAGAAATTCCAGCAATGTTCTTGCTTTACTTTCTCCTTCTACATATGAATCCTGCAAACCCAGAACAGAAATTTCATTAATTTCACCCATTTCTTTTCTTTCAACAGCTTTGATAAAACAAATATTTCAATGAAATCAAAATATTGAAAGAGTGATGATTTTTAAAAAGATAAGAAAAACGAAATAAGTGAATAACAGTCATATATACCTATGCATGTAAAAAGGGGCCCCTCATTGATTGAGAAATGCTGGTATTGACTATGAATATCCCGTGAGTTTCTTGATAATCAGGAACAGAGTCCACCACCACTTATTAATTCCTTTTCACAAAATGCACAGGGATGATGAAACGGAGCTCAACTCAGACTGCAAAACCGTGGAATCACAAAATTGGGAAAACCCAGTAAAAAAAATTCTTGACAAACTAGAAAACCAAAAGTATAGAATCCAAAATGCATCGACAGGTGACAGCTTTTTACTTTCTTGGACAACGTTTTTTTGAGTACTTTGAAGAACATAAAACTAAACAAAACTGAAGCTTTAAAGATTGTCGAGGTTCTTTACAGGGTTTAGTTATTTTTTCATGGTTTTCTTTAGAGGTGTCAAAAAGGCCAGGCCGGCCCGAGCCTGGTCTGGACTGGCCTGTATAAGCTGGCCAAAGCCTGGCCTGGCCTGTGGTTAAGCAGACTCAGGCCGGGCCCAGGCTCAAAGCAGGCCCAGGCCAGGCTCCAGTTCAGGCCTTTAGCTTTGCTACGGCCAGCTGCGTTAACTCAGTTTCTGTCACAAGCTGAAGAGGCTAGCCACGCCGCTACTGTATAGTAGAATAAGAAGTTTATTTATCCAAAAAATGTGTGAACGTGAGGTTCGAACGCATGTCCAACAACTTTTATAAAGATGTTTGCTACCATTGATCTGTGCGCCGTAGTATGCCTATTGTTCACATTTAGACATTTTTGTAAGTAATTCATTTAAAGCATTTCAATTACATAAATTTGAGTTATCTAAGTATTAAATAGATATTATTATATATAAGTTATATATGGTCGGTATGCATAAAACGCCTATATATAAGTTGGTAAATTAAGATCTTTCCAAAACGTACCATATTTAAATTTATGTTAATGTTAACTTATTTTATTTATAGTAAAAATGCATTGATGGTCATGCAGGCTTTATTTTTCTTTTTCCCAACACAGTCATAATTTTGAATTTTGATGATTAATGTTGTTTACAGCAATCAGATTTCAATTAAGTATCTTATGGCCTTAAATAAAATTTAGCATTGAAAACAGAATATTTTCAAACTATTCTTATGCAATTAATAGATATTTTGAGGATATAGAGTTCGCATATGTTGACACTTTAGACGTAAAATAGAGGCAGACCAACTGGTCAGTAAGAGACAAATTAAGTTATGGTATGATTATGACTCGAGTTCGAGTCTCATCATCAAACTTATTTTTAAACATTTTAATTAAAAACATACAGGCTAGCTGGGCCGGGTCCCACCAGGCCGATTGATACAGTTCGGCTCGAGCCCAGCTTGGGCTCATGAAAAGGTTTCGTGAGGCCGGGCGCAGCCCGTTAAATTGATAGAGTTAACCCAGTAGCAGCCGTAGGCCGTGCTAGGCCGATCGAAACTGAAGCCGAGCCGGCCGGCCACTGCTTTGACACCTCTAGTTTTCTTATTCAAATTTTTGTAATTTTATAACTAAAACAACTTAACTTTACTGCTAGCTACTCCCTCATTTTCAAATTAGAGGTTTGTTTAATTGTTGTATCCAATGAAAACTAACTTGGACAGAGAGAGTGTATATGTTTAATCGAATTTTCATAGGCATAGCCTTGCCAAGTAAGTCGAAACATCTTTTAAACATGTTAATCGAATGTTTATAGGCATAGTCTTGTCCAGGATCAGACGTCGCCGGTAAGTCCAAAATGCACAGGGATAATCAGGTACAGTGCTAATGACTGTTCATAGCCATGAGCCAAGATTGGCAAAAGAACACACGGAAAACTCGGAAATGATCCCGCAAAGTCTCCCGATAGAGACAAATCAGGGGACCGGTCCCCAGGGGCGAAATTGAAGCCACCCCCAAAGCAGTCCAAGCCCATGTCTTTGATAGCCTAATAATTTATATTGGGATGTAGTTTGTTTGTAGATATTAGGTTTAAGCCGGGCTGGTAAAATGCTCAAGCTAGGGCAGTCCCAAATGTCTAGTTCCGCCACTGCCGGTCCCACCATTCCATATCTCAATATTGAGAACGCTTTTATTTCATCCATCAGATCCCTTTTCGGGAGAAACTGTGGGATAAAACACAGAGAGTGTAGAATCTTCTCGGAAAACTACACAAGACAATTTTAACGTAAATAATTAAATAAAATAACTTAGCTTTTACCAAATTGTGTTAGTGCTTTCTCTGAATTGTAAATGAAATAAGTTAACTCTTCACCACAATCTAAATGTAAACTCAAGCACCGCGATAATGCATTTTGCTTAAATATAGCCACATTATAGCCGGTGCCAATTACTAGTGCCATTTTATAACTTTATTGTGACAATATCTCTTAGCTTAGTTTAAGAGGGGAACATTCTGCTCCGCTCACTAGCTAAGAAATACTAGACGGTTTTCGTATTTCAATTGATAGTTTCCATCCCAAAATTGACGAAAATTAAATTTTTGTATGAGTATTAATATTTGCTTGACCTGTTTTTTGTTACACCCTCTCATACCCAATCGTAATCATCTCTTCATTCTTAACGGATCTATCTTCTTCATTGTCGGATCTCAACGAATATCTTTTCAAAAATTCTAGATTTTTTCTCTATATAAGAACATTTTTATTCTCAAACACAATTTGTCCCAATCAATTGAGTTTCTTTGATTTTCTTATCCCTCTACTACTTAAATTTTTTGATTTTCTTATCCTTCCACTACTCAAATTCTCTTCTCTTAATTCAATTCAATATTGTTAATAGGAATTTTGTTCAACAAGAAGAAATTGATTTTATGAATGCTTGCGCTTATGTGGGTAATGATAAAATTACTGGTTCTCTGCAAGCATCATCTTTATTTTATACATGAAGTTTTTATCGCTCGGGACAAAAATGCTTATCAAAGGGACCATAATTCCTTACAAAGTATGATGAAAGCAATCAAAAAAGACATGAAAGAATTCATGTCGATTCTTAACGCTATATATCAGAAAAGTGGAAGCGCTGCTTCGCACAAATATTTGGTAAGTTCTACAATTGAATTAAGTTTTTCATCTTGGTGATAATAGTAAATAACTTATTGTTGTTACTACGATATTTCAGACTCGAGATGGTCGGGATCAATTCCAAAATAAAAACAGGGTAACCACTCAATTGTGACGCTTGTTATGAAATTTTGAGAGAGAAAGTTCAACTCACTGTCGCACAAAGTATTCTCCATTTTCAAGGGTAGTAGTACGAGATTTCAGTTTGTCTGTGTGACCCTCTCACCCTATCATCATTATTGAATTCAATACCAACTGAAACACAAAGATAATATTTTGGTAAATAAAATGGATCTAAAAGATTATGTTGATCGAATGTCTCAACCTTCTCGAGTTGTTCTAATCTTCTGCAAGGCAAATGGAATTGATTTTGAAGAAACCAGAGTAAATTTAGGGAAACGTGAGCATAAATTTCCTGAATTTATATTAATAAACCCTTTGGACAAGTTCCAGCCATTACTGATGGAAGATTCAAGCTTTTTGAGAGGTATGCAATTTTGATCTACTTAACTTGGGTGTTCCTGGGAGTTCCAAATCGTTGATATCCGAATGATTATCAGAGAGGGATAAGATTCACTCAGTCTTGGATTGGCATCATTCCAATTTGCATCGTGGTATAACTACTTTTGTTCAACATACCGTACTAAGATCTGCATGGGCATTCCTATGAATCCACAAGCAGCTACCGAAGCTGAAAAAGTGTTGACATCTTCCTTATCAAAACTTGATTTTTTTTGGCTTACCGAAAAAGGAAAATTATAATTGGGTAGTTTTCAACCATCTATTGTATATCTTAGGCTTGTTTGTGAAATCATGCAGCTTGAGCTTTGTATGAGAAAGATCACATACGAATATTAAGTTTGTCCAAAAAAATGCTTAAGTGGATCGAGGATACAAGAATGCAACAACTCATCACTTCGAGGAAGTGCATAAAGTCTTATTACGAGCAATCAAAATTTCACAAACGGCCAATTGAAGCAAACTATGAGTCCATGTCAAGCATGAAGCCATTTTACCATCAAAGTTGTAGGATCTAATGTTCTCACATGGTAGCTTCATGGTAAATTTCGTAAGGGTATACAGTCTATATAAGCATATAGGAATAACCTCATATAAGAATAAAAATCTCTGGTCCCGATTTGGGCCAGTTATATTTAAGAATAAACTCCATATTGGAATAAGTCATATTTTTTCTGGTCCCGTCTTAAGGAACTTACCTCCATATAAGAATAATTCACAATAGTATATAGATAATATAGGTCATATTGTACATCAAAGTTTAAGGCATATGGATTCTTTTAACTAATTTGGAAAATCCTTTTACTTTTAGCAGGTGTGATGTTTTTGTTTTGCACGTCTCATTCAAATATCTTTGATCGTATGATTTTATTTGTCAATTTTCTGTATCATTGTTGAATTTCATGTGGATTGTGTTACATAGCAAACTTCGTATATTTAACTAATACATGTGAAACTAAAAAAATTTCACATGTGAAACTAAACAAAATTTATGTTTTCTTAAGTATTGCATAGGTCCATGATAGATGCAGAATACATCCTATTTATTATCTATTGGTTATGCTTTCTTTGCTATTTTTCGTGTGAATCTTGTATTTTACGCGTGTTTTGAGTTTTATAGCTACTTTGGAGTCATGCAGAAGAAAAGAAGAAGAAATCACCCAATTTGAGCGAAGGTTAAAGAGCAACTCTCTTTTAGAGAATATTAAATACAGTCAGCTTAGGTTAAGGGGTGACCATTTTTGTTATAGGCACCTGGGTCTGCGGTGGTTCTTATCCTAACCTATGGGACGCGGGTGTCTGAAACCTGCCCTAAATTATAAACGAGCCCTAAAATTAAGAGATATGTTTTATCTCATCCATTGCTTTCTACCTGAGAAAAGCGGCTGCTGCTACTAAAGCCGAGAGAATAAAATTCAGAGAAAGAGAAATACGCAGCGACTGCTGCTGAGTGAGATCGAGAGATGAGAGATGAAATCGAGTAGAATTTGAAGATAGTTTGAGATCGAGAGATGGGTGACTTCTGCCATCGATTGTTTAGAGTGCACGCTAAATTGATTTGTTAATTTGATCTAAAGCTAGTGAAAGTTAGGGAATACGTAATAGTTTCTGGACTCTTTACATAAATAGAAAACATGAGACCTTGAGGAGGGATTCCGTTGAGTAATTGTGTGTGAAAACAACGCTAGAAAGTGGACCAAGCGAACCGAGTCTAACTACTAGTATCAAACCTAAATTCATAAATCTTAATGCGTTCATTGAATTACATCTTATAAGCGAACCTCAATGTGGTTCTTTAGAATAGAATCGATAAATAAGCGTTTTGTTACTCGGTGAAAAGAGGAATTTTGGGGTTAGCTAATGAACCACGCTATCCTACGATTGATGATAATCTGTGACTAATAAAAAGTGGAAAAGAACATAACTTGAATCATTGTTTTGCAACGAAGAACGATTCCTTGATCTAAACTCTCTTATTAATTTCAACTTATACTTTTGATTGTTTTATTTACTTTCTTTTTGCAAATTTAAAACCAAAACCCCCCTTTCGTGATATTATAAGACAAGTAAAACCTCGGCTCCCTCGTGGGAAACGAACTTGACTACACTATATTACTTGTTAATTAGGTGGAAAAATATTCACTAATTTGTTGTGGTTACGACACGCATCAGTCTATTGTGTTGCATAGAAAACTTCATATATTCAACTTCCGTATCATACATGTGAAACTAAACAAAATTTAATTAGTATTGCCTAGGTATATTGTGATGTTTGTTGTGCGTAATTATGTTTTCTCCTAGGTACATATATAGCAAATTTTTATTGCTCGCTTCAAGGTAGACCTCCATATATGAATAATTTCTTGTGGTCCCTAGGATATTCTTATATAGAGGTTCTATTGTACTACTTTTAACTGTTTGGAAACATGGAACATCACAAATTCTTTCTTTTTCTTCTGAAGCATGAACATCACATAGATGATCTGAACAAGTAAATATGAATTTGAGGTTTCAATATAATGTTTTAAAAAAACAATTCCTATTTTCTAAGCATAAAGACTTTATAACAGTCTAAGATTGGATAAAAGTACTACCTAATGGAGAGATTATTTGGGACTACAAGTATCAAACGAGGCTCGTAGAGACCAAAAAAGTTAAAAGGTTGATCAGGGGAGTGCTTCAATCCAGATGAACGAATCAAGTATCGACAAACAAAGTGCAGAAATTTAGAGAATTTTAAGGAATCACGATTAACAAAGGGATCAATTAAATCCCAACAACAAGCCCAACTCCGCTCGATTTATTTTCCTAACCAACAACAAAGTAATCAAAGGCAATTAGAATATGATAATACAATATTATGGGCGAAACCAAAAGGATGTTTTGAAGAAGTGAATGAGGAGAAATTCCAAACCCGCGCTTCTCCTGGGACATTAACTCCAACTACAGAATCTGAGCTTTCATCTGGTTAAGGTCAATGCTTTAAACGTGACCGAAAATAAGTTTCTTTATTCTCTATTGTGTTGTGAGAAAGAATTAGGCTAACCGAAATGGGAATGTGTAGTAGCTCTAACGTTGTTGTCTTGTTCACAAGTACCTCCTTCATTTTCGAGTACTCGTGATGGCCACAAGTCGTACCTTCCGCCCATGATCTTATTTTACAAATATCTTCCACTATCTTAATTGATTTATTGATGTGGGATATTCAGCAAACCCTCAATGAGTAATCCAATATCAAGTTATCATCCTAACTATCAATATAAAGTCTGAAGAGCTCACATGCAAGTTGGTCCTTGCTAGCCTAAGAACTTTTTCTTTTCACAAAAGTAAAAAAGAATGTTACAAGCCAACGATTCAATGGAGCTTGTTTTTGAAACATGAAAGTTGGTTAGAGTACAACATCTCTAAAGATACAGTATTTTGATTGCCGTGTAATCTTTTTAGAAATTATGTTAAGGTTTAAGGTACTTATAATGCTTTTTGTGAATGCATGTTTTTTAAATTAGAAGCAACTTGAAAAGTTAGACAAACATGTAGGAAATGAGCGTAGTGTTCAGAATGATGCATGTATGACAAGTCGCGAGTTATTGCGGGGAATCTCATCATATTCGGTATTTCTTTAACCTTTCACTAGAACAAATACGTAAACGGATTACAAGATTTGTTTGTCCGTATCAACTGATTATATTCAGAAATTTTTTTATATAAAGGATTAGATTTTTACTGTCCATGATGAATTATTTGCTTCATGTAATCAAGGTAATTTTTCGAACTTCTTCAATATACATCTTAACATAATGATAATATCAGGAGTGAAGTTCTGAAAAATATTCCTGGTAACCTCAAATTAACTTCACCGGACATCCAGAAGGATACAGTGAGTGCAGCTGCAATTAAGATTGTGGATGTGATTTGTAACGATATTGAAGATGTCTTTTTTGTTGTTATGGTTGACGAGTCTTTTGATGTATTAGTGAGAGAACAGACGACAGTTGTTATACAATTATGTCAACAAGAAAGGTTGCGTTATCGATAGGTTGATTGGCATAATTCATGTCCTTCAAACGACAATAATTGCATCGGAGAGTCCAGTGGATGCATTATTTTCCAAGTACGGTTTAAATATAGTGATATTGAGGGGGTGGTGTTATGATGATGCAATTAATATAAATGGTGCGACTAACGTAACTCATATAAGAGAACACCCATCAGTATAATTCATTCATTGTTTCTCGTATCAACTCCAGTTGACACGTGTGCATGTTTCTCAGAAGCAAAGTGATGATGCACTATCATTTATTATAGTTAGTAAAGTCGTTACTATTGTTTATACTTCATGCAAACCCAAAGATGTTCTTCAAGAAAAAAAACTTGCTAGAGTAGTTGAACTTGTTGATAAAGGTGAACGTTTAATTGGTTCGGGATTGAATCAAGATACTGACCTCAAACGAACTTCTGACATACGTCGGGGTACACATTACAATACACTTCTGAATATAAATTTGATGTTTCCATCCAATTTATACATGGGAGATTGTAAGTCGAGAAGGTACTAGTGAAGCGAGTGAATAAGCATACGCTTTACTGATCAAGATATTGTCAATACTATGAACTTGGGGAAGATATCTAAAGACCAACCGCGGGAAATGAAAGATGGTGGTTGGGATATTATTATTCATGTTATTTATGTGATTTGTGTTACAAATAATATTGCAGTTCCTGGTATGATGTTTTCAAATGTACCAATCAGAAGAGAACGACATAATGTACAAGAACCGATAAATATACATCATTATCAAGTTAATTATTTCAAGAAGTCATTGATATGTGAATTGCAGACTTAATGATGATTTGATGACATGAAACCTTTGAGTTACTTCTTTGTATGTCACATTTGAATACAAGCGAGAAATTTTGATTTTGAAAAAGGTGTATTTATTCGTCTTGCTAAACCATATCCGCTAATTATTACGAAATGGATCTCATGATTCATGAACGACAACTATACACCTTTGTTGTTGATATGTTTTCCAGTAATGATTTTTTTGAATTGAATGGTATTAGTAGGCTTGCCCAAAAAATGGTTGAAATAAAAATAAATAAATTGTATCCTCTAGTATACTTATTAATTACATTATCTATATATATATATATATATATCCCAGAAAATGGTTGAAACGATTGCTAACGATATGTATCATCTGGTATACTTATTGATCACATTGTTTTTGATATTGCTAGTCGGTTCTGCTATCATTGAGCGAGTTTCTTTAGCATTGTATATATTCTAACTAGCTAACATGTTTCTTACAATTTATTTTGAGTCTTTTTGCTTCGTGGTGTATCTTCCAAACCGAATAAAAATTTCGCCCGATGTGAAAAAGTTGGGAATACAGGGCGTTAACTGATCCAGTGTTTCACATAGTTTTCATCCGTAATCGGGCAACAAGGGCTGCTTTCAATCGCCGTGAAAGTGCAGTAGCAACCACGAGAAAGTACACAAACAATCTTTAGTAGTAGAACACAAGTGTGATGTATATGCATTGCGTGGTTGATCACTATCAGCATCTTCCTCCAGTACATTCTTCAAGGTCTTCCCCACTGCCACAACCCAGGACAAAGTATCTCGTTTACGCGTCGAAATATTCATCAAACAAGATTTTTGTACCAGAGACTAATTTCGAACTAAAATCTGTGCCCGTTATTTTTCACTCTCTCATAAACGACTTTCTTCAGCTCCACCGTATAAACAACAAATCCACCATTTTTGCTTCGCGGCCATCAAATATTCAAACAGTCTTTCTCAATTCTAATCAAACAGAAAATGGCTGGTATTACGTGTCTAAAACACTGTCTCACCAATCCAATCTCACAACCAAACCCTCAATTAGGTCAAAAGATCAATTCAACCAGAATTTCATCAAAGAAATTGCTTCTTAATCAGCAATCACAGAAACTCTCTATCTCCAATTCAAACCGTTCAAGATTTGGGTTTCAAATTCGAGCAACAGAAAACGATAATGAATCAATTGATCCAAAACCTTTAGAAGAGATTGTCAGTGAAGGAATGGCAACAGCAGTTGCAGAGTTACCAAAGAATAAAGAAGTTACTAATTTGAAGAAGGATTTGGTTGATTTACTTTATGGTACTGACCGTGGATTAAGAGTAAGTAGTGAAACTAGTGCTCAGATTCTTGAACTTATTACTCAACTTGAAGCGAAAAATCAACCAACTCAAGACTTGACTCTGCTTAATGGAAAATGGATTCTGCAGTAAGTAAATTCATTTTATTGATTTTCCCTTGATGTTTATGATAATTGAATCTTTTGAAATCCAGAAAATGGTATGCTGGTTTGAAGTAAGCTTGTCATGTGATTTTTCATTTTAGGTACACATCGTTCACGGGGTTGCTGCTGTTGCTGGGGAGAGGAACTTTGCCATTAGTGAAGGTGGAGGAGATTTCCCAGATAATAGATTCTGAAAATTTAACGGTCCAGAACTCGGTTGTATTTGCTGGGCCATTGGCTACCACTTCATTGACAACCAATGCCAAATTTGAAGTTACAAGTCCCAAACGTCTCCAGGTCAGTTGACGATGCACGTTACATGAAAACAAATAAGAAAACATTGGCAGCAGCAATTGTCTTCAGGTTCATTTCAATCTAGTTTCAATGATGATTTCTTCCATTTCTTTTGCAGATAAAATTTGAGGAAGGAATCATTGGGACACCCCAACTAACAGATTCTATTGAGTTTCCGGAGAGCGTAGAGTTTCTTGGACAGAAAATCGACTTCACCCCTTTCAAGGGTTTGATTACACCTATTCAAGACACTGCTTCGTCTGTCATCAAGTCCATATCTAGTCAGCCACCATTAAAGATCCCAATCACGGTGACAAAGCGCAATCGCGGGTTATTAACGACATATCTTGATGATGAACTTCGCATCTCAAGGGGAGACGGAGGAACAATATTCGTTCTCGTCAAGGAAGGCAGTTCCTTGTTGACACCATAAATGTTTTTTGATACATCCTCATAGGACACAGTATAGGATTATACTATTATGGGTTCATTTGCACTATTGCATTAATGTTTTCAAGGCATAGTTTGCAGTCGGCAAATATCCTAGCAAGTATTAGACTAGTCGCCATATATGCTGGAAGATTTGTTCAACAATTCTGTCAAGATGCAACTGTGTTCATAACATTGATACTACTGTAATGTCTGATTCATAATGTTTTCCTACCAATGGCTTCCTAAGGTACAAACACAAATATATTAAAAGCGACTGAGTTAAAGTTGGCAGGATGACTGCACCTGCAACATAAGAATGTGCACTGCCTTTGCATCATGATTAGAATACAAGGTAGTGGGAGGTGCTACTGCACTGAGAATGCAAGGCTGTAAGAGGTGCTACAGCACCTGCAACATAAGTATGAGGTGTTGCTGATGCTTGTTGCAAAGTTGAACCTTCAACTGCAGCATTTTCACTGCATCCTAGATGATATATATAGAGACGTTGCGTCTGTATAAGTGATCATGGTTGTGGATGCTTTGGCTTTTTTGGCTAAAGCATCCGCAATTTTGTTACCGTCTCTACAAATGAAAGTCCTTTCACGAACCACCAAGGTCATTTTTCCTCGTTTAAGAAGTCTACCATTGTTTACCTAATTCCTTCTATGTAAAAATATTTTTACCTAATTCCATTACCGATTTGCTACTTCTAAAACAGCTCAGCCTCGATCCCTTCTGATGATTGGCATCAGGCACCAAATCATCTTGCCGATCCTACAAAAGCCAAATGTTAGATGGTTCATAGCTCTCATAAATGGGGTTGGACAGGCCCAGTTAATTCAAATACCAGGGACATTGATACATTTGTTAGGAAGTAACCATGACAAAGAATCATATTTTGAGGCATACAAGGTAATGACAAAATAGAATCACTATTCGGTAAAATTAATAATCCCTTATCATCATATTTTTGTAATGATAATAATACCCCTATTTCATTAGTGTTAATGATAATAATTAGAATCTACTATTAATGATTAGCAGTTAGTGTTAATAATGATTAGTGGTTAATATCAATGATTATATAGTGTTAGTTTGAAAGGGATTTTGTTTTGAGATAGTTAGGTTAGGGTTTGTTAAAGAAGAAGAATAATAAATTAGGCTTTTGAGATTGGCTGAACTAATAGATAACTAAGGTTAATTAATATAGAGATAGACTTCTAAACGAGGTTTAATGTCCTTTTTATGAGTTGAAATTGTCAAAAAATTGAATTTATACCTATCTACTGACCAGATGAACGGTTCGGCTGATAACTTGTCAGCTGAACCTATATTTTTTGAAAATGTACCTAAGTTCGGCTGAAAAGTTATCAGCCGACCTAGGGTGTTTCTTCGTATATAAAGAATACCCAGAGGTTCGGCTGATAACTTGTCAGCCGAACCTAGGTATATTTTCAAAATACATAGGTTCGGCTAACAAGTTATCATCCGAACTTCACTCTGTAACTGGAGAATTTTGGTTCGGTTGATTCGAATAAAAAATTTGACCAGCCGAACTTAGTGTGTATTTAACAAAGGCAGTTCGGCAATCATTTTCGTCTTTAATTATCAGCCGAACTTGTCATCAGCACTTTCAGAATGGAGAACAACGAGCAGTTCGGTTGATAATTCGTTTCAATTTTCAGCCAAACTTTACTCTGTAATGCCATAACACCCTGGATTTTTCAATTTAAACCTAATATGTCAATCAAACACTAGAAAATAAAACATATGTTTGTAAGAAATACTTTGTACATAACCTACTCGATTTGATTTCTCATTCTTCTTCTTCTTCCGTTCGCGGATTGGAGGAACGATTAGAATGATTATAATTCTTCGTGCAAATCATTTTATTGGTGTGTTTAATCGATGATCAAAGTTTTATAAATCGAAGATGATGAAAAATTGAAATCGGGATTTCACGAATAAGTTCCGTTGAGAAGAGAAGATGAGGAAAATAAAATTGATTTTGTGATAATTAAGTTTTTGATTTTAAGTTTTTAAATTAGGTTTCTAATTAATAAAAAGATATTTTTGTGATTTAAAGTACTCAAGGACATCTAAGTAATTTACTACCCATAAGTCGCCCCTTATTATCACCCACCCTAGGTATGATAATCAATTTTTATGCTTCAAATTTTTTGAGTATGCGTCAAAATAGGATTCATGAAAAAGAGCAGATACAAATGAATTGACACTACCGAAAATAAAGCAAAAGATATGATGCTAATACAATATTGCATGGACACCTCTCAAAAGAGTGATGCTAATGACTCAACGATGCACTTTGTCGATGATAAAACTATCAGATATAATCAATGGATACTACACATAGGTTACCCAATCAATGTACTTAGTAGGAGAAAGAAACTTAAATACACAATGCAAAAAACAAAGCAAGACGAGCAGTGAGGGAGCCAAATATTTTCTCCAGTGTTCTTAACAGTGATGGATATTCATTTAAGTCTTCGGGTTGCGCCTCCAGTGAATGTGAACTTTTTGGATCCTCTACTATTCAATGTTCTTTCCGTTTATTCAGTTATTGGATTAAGGCACACTTAACCTAAAATGAGAAGGGTCAAAACTTCATACGTAAGCCAAGTCTTTTCTTCTGTATGACCAGGGCATGGCTGTCTCCAAGATTTGGCACTTCTACTTACTCTCATTTTCTAGCAGACGTCTCGCTCTCCTTTAGCTGTTTTACCTTCGATTCAAGAGGATCGTAAGACCCCCTCCATTATCAGTCATTGGATCGTACTCTCTACACGAATCTAAATTCCGTGCGCATCTAATCGGATATCCACAAACTCACTAATACGCTACTAGCATAAAGGGTCTCCCTATTTATGGGTTACTGGATCCAAAGTTTTTAGTTCCTTAGTTATTGCAAGCAGGCATCGCGCTAACGCGTATATGGCTTTATAGGTAGTTTTCATTGCTTGTTGACTATATATTTTTCTTTTGAATTTCTCTTAAATTCCATGTACCCGAAATGGATCGGATCAAATATTTTACTTTTTCCATGATCATCTCTATTTCAGGTATCCGGGGCATCCTCCTAATAGATGAAATATTCTTATAATGTCAACGTCAATCGAATCAATGTTACTAGCAGTGAATGTGAAGTTTTTGGTATTCTCCGAGTCTTTCTAATATGAGCTGCTAGATAGGAAAGTAAAGTGATTCTTCGTTAGGTGCTCTCGGAGAGGAAGTTTCTCGGTCGATATCTTAGATAGGGTTCTGTACCAAATGATGCGTGAATCATGATTGAAGGTTCTTTCGAACCGGTGATTAGAGTAAAAAGATTTTCACAAGGTCAAATGAGAGGATACTCTTGTCTTCTTACCGCAAATTGATTCCTGAATCGAGACCTAAGGGGGCTATAATTATGATACTGCTAGAAGGGCTTTTGGACAGGAGGTTGTAAGGGCTTTCTCTCGGTCCTACTCTAATCATTCTAAGTCCAGAACGGAGGGCTTGAATCAAGTGAGAAGTGTTGATGGTGGATTTTCGGCAAGCGCTAAAATCGTAAAATCATGATACTGCATGTTTCTAACCCGGCTTCAAGAATGTATGTGACAATTCATATTTTATGATCCGTGAACCATTTCACGATCTTTGACTGAGCGAACATTCCTCTCAGAGCTATCCCAGCTGAGCGTTCGATGCTTCACACATTTCATCATCACCTCTACATAGAATCAAAATGATTGGGCGGCTCCTAGACATAATGTTTGTTAGAGATCTTAATGCCTTCAGGACGTCACGCTGCTCGTTGTTCCCTGACTACGTAGAGATACCGTGTATGGAATCTCTTAATGATTAGGCGGTTCCTAGACATAATGTTTGTTAGAGAGCTTAACGCATTTAGGACGTCACGCTGCTCGTTGTTCCCTGACTATACACCCCCCTCAGAACGAGTATGATGCTTCAATTATCTCATATCTCGATTCCGCAAATAGATTAATTCTAGCATGTCATTCATCAACTGAATTCCTAGAAAATAATCTATTTTATCTCATTACTCCGTTCCATGGCTGATCCTCAGCTGGATTCCATGGATTAGTAATAGATAACCACTTTATCTCATTACTCGTTCCCTGAATCCCCAGCTGGATTCCATGGATTAGTAATAGATACTCAACTCATTTTATTACTCTGTTTCATGAATCATTCTCAGCTGAATTTCATGAATTAGTAATGAATACTCAACAATCGGGCGTCTGAGCCATCACCGAGTAAGCCCCGAGAAAATGGTGCAAGTGTACTTGACAATAATGCACAAACGAGCACCTGAACGCAGGAACGGGCATTCAAAAATATGGACGAACGAGGAACTTATGAAAGAAAATAATATTAAACAAAATAAACAAGAGGCGTAGGACCGGGCCCACCGGCCGGTCGGTCATGCCGCCGTGGCTGGTCCCCCTCTTTCGTTATTTTATTTAATTTAATTTATTTCCCTCATCTCATGGAGACTCCTTCATTTGAGAAAACTCCCTCGTTTGAGCGAAACTCTTAGTTTCTCCATACTTTCATCAAACGAAAATAGGGAAAGGTGTCACGGGACCGGCCCACCTAACCGGCTGGCCATGCCCTATCCGTGGCCGGTCCCACACCTTACAATCCCTCATTTTCTCATATTATTATTTCCTTCATCTCATGGAACTCCATCGTTTGAGCGAAAACCCTAGTTTTTCAATATTTTCTCAAATATTGCTCAAACCATGAAAAAGCCAAAAATCCAAATGGTCACATGACCGACTAGGCTTCTCACGTCAAAAAATTAAAATATTATTATTTTAATATTCTCAAAATATCAGTCGCATGAGCAAAGTTCTACTTGCTCATTCGAGCAAAATTGAGAGTTTCAATCAAGATCAAACTCTTCTGAAAATCCAAAATATTGCTCAAACGCGCACCAGAAAATACCAAGACTCTCAGGACTGAGACACGAGTAGTATGATGACACGGGCATGCCACCTTGACCGACCAAGGTCGGCCCTTAGGCTTTCAAGGAGCCGGTCCCACATTCTTTCATAATTTTGACCTAATTATCTCTTAAATGTTCATATTGGGTCCAAACTCTCTCCAATCAACTTAGGATTTGCTCAATCGAGCATTAGCTGGTCCCGCGACCACCAAGGGCTGGTCCCATGACCCCTTGGTCGGTCCCTCATCTCTCCATAACTAGTATTTACTACCTAACGCGCGTATGAGCACTATTTAATAAATGATTTAACCAGCATTTGATCATTCGTTCACCAACTGGTCAACAAAGGACTTTGGTGCATGCTCACTCGAGAACTTGGGCGCTACATGGTCAGCCATCATCCCATGTAGTCGTTCCCTCACTCAGTGACTTATTTTTCAGTAAATCGATCAAATGATCAAAAATTAGGGTTTCGAACAAATGCTCTGCAAATCATAATTCGGAGCAAGTTCAAACACCAATAATTTTATGTTGATCCAGCAATCAACATCTGGATTAATTATACGATATTCGGTCCAGCTACCAATATTTTAATTAATATTTTATTTGGTCATGCTACCAATAATTTATCGAATGAGAAATACTTGCTTAGATGCTCGAATATTGATTCAACTATCAATATTCAGTAATTTATCGAATGAGCAATACTTGATCAGATGCTCGAATATTGATTCACTATCAATATTCAACAATTAATCATACAAGCAATATTTGCTCAGAATATCAATATTCATTATGATGATTCAACTATCAACATCATTCATTCGACAAGTACACGTCCCAGCAGACATGTTCAATTCATGAATCCTAGAGAATTCGACAAACATGCTCGACTGAACAATACTTAGACTCATCGTCTAATCAAGTCAACGACTGACTGATCAAATACATTTCTGCTTTGCAGACTCCACGTTCGTGAGACATCAATCACGTCACATGGGGGATATTAATTAGGGTTTTGGTTTAGTGGCCTACGGCACGTTATTTCATCCACGATGAGAAATGTGAGTAAGTCGTGCAAGCAGTTGAGGGAGTTAGCAAATTAATGGGTGGACAATCAACCGAGTCTCCGCAAGAACTGGTTAAACCACGATTTCCCACTTTCCCACTCTTTCACTCGAGCAACCATCACACTTACTGGAGATCAATGTGTCTACTATTCTGGCAATATAAATAAGTCTCTAAATCCACGACTGGACGACAGAGAATTCTGATCCGAGCAATCACTCTCAAGAATTAAATCAATCGACCAGAACTTATTCGAACTCAGCAGTTCACGGAAGACTTGCAGAAACCTTAAACACATTCACAATCCTTGATAATCATTGATCTCACACACTTCTCATCTTCCCTCCTACAGATCAACCCTCTTCCCTGTTTGTGATCAAATTGACTCTGGAACGGCCATTGTCTTGGTTTAGGCCAGAGTCCTACATATTGATTCTCGAACTCAAATCACTCCGGTGCAGTGCATCTGTTTGAGGTTAGGCAGTTTGCTCGGTTGAGGAGCCTCCGTCCGCACGGTCGTCTCTCCATTCCCTAAAAAACCAGCAAATCGTTTTTCCCCATCTACAAAAAGGAAAAAAAGAAAAATATTTATAAACAAGTCTAACGGGAAAAGAATGGCGGACACGTTGAATGCTTTCGAGACTATCAAATATTACCCAAGCGGTCTAACGGACCCCAACCAAAAGGCGCTAGACGGACTAACGGCAAGCGAGATAAAGAAAGCGGCTGCTCTCACTTTTGCCGGGGGAGATCTCAAATGCTTGAGCATGTGCCTACACCTCTAGTCTCTTTAGGGGTAGCTTTCGAGGCTATTAAGATAGAGAAAAATTCCCTATTATAGGCCATAGATTAAAAGACGACTAACAGAGATAGAAAAAAATTCATGAAATTGAAATTTTTTCTTTGGACAAATTATCGATAAGAGGATTTAGCTTGTATGAATCGTTATTGGTTTGATACCAGACTTGGAAGTCGTTTAAGTATATAAAGGATATATATGTATCCACGATTTACCATCAATTAATGGTAAATCTCCTTCCTATCTATAACGTTCCAGATATGGCATGATATATGAATTTTTGAGGATGTCTGTCATCCGACTGGGTCCTTTCTTGAAACAAGTTTATCGTAATGCTGGAGCTATGGAGAATGCATCTCATTGATGCGTGAGACGATTTGACTTTATCTAAGTCCTTTCTTTATGTCTATAGGGGACGTGCTCGTCTTCGAGGATTTTGAAAGTCGTCCATTTACTAAATTTGATCGCTTCTTGAGCCATCTTTTTTGGGAGGGACAAGAGCATCCAACGCAAAGCGGCCTTTCATTCCCTTGTTTCTTCATGGCACACACCACCCACAAGCACCCCCCATTCGTCGTGGGGACCAGAAAACTGGGGAGCATCTGCCCTTTCCGCCTTCCTTAACAAGTCGTCTCCCTTCCTTGTAGGACAAGAAAGTAAGAAAACTCCCTCTGGTCGGGTACCCTACGGTCCCCCTCTCTTCCTTTGTGCCGCCATTCCGAAAGCCGAATTCTACGTAGAAAGCACTAGGATACGGATCTGCATTGCTTACTGATTCAATCACATCTGATACGCATTCAATTGTAAACAGAAGACTGGTTAATTTAACAGTTAGCAAATTTGTACCCTAGAAGCCTATTCTCGAGATGATCGTCATTCGGTTGTTCATCAATATACGAAACTCTCTATTTTTCATCTCGTTCCAGATGTAAGAAAGAACTCATCTTTTTTTCCTTGGCTAGTTATGAGTTCCTCACCGACTTCCAGCCAGATGAACGGCCTACATGCCCTTGATGCCCAGTCATCCTGAATAACACTCGCTCCCCTCTATTACCGCGGCTGCTGGTACAGAGTTAGCTTCTTTCTCGAGTTATGTCATGATTGCGCACTCAACGAAATAGCTTGACAAGCGAAATTTCCCTTCTGCACTCACGCCATATTGCTGGATCAGATTTGCACCCATTGTCCAAGATTCCCCACTACTGCCCCCCGTGGGAGTCCATACAAGCAAGGCGAGGGAAGAAGTGTTAGCCGTCAAACGTCATTCTTCCTCTATAAGGGTCCACTCAGTCGGGATCATAATTCCACAAATACGAGTCCTCACGCTACGAAAGAGGGTTCACATGTCTTGGAATCTATTCTTCCAAAGGGACTCGTTTATCGCGTGGATTGCAACTATGTGGGGAGGTTCGATACAATACAAAACCCCGATTTTATTTGCAGAGGACTGATCGGTTGTCACCCGGTCAAAAATAATTTCACTTTCTTGCTTCACTAAAATAAAGTAGTATGCAATAAGAAAGAGTTCGTATCCACAGAGAGGCGTATGTTGTTATGCAAATTTTCAGTTTCTTAGTAACCAAGGGGGGATGTTGATGTTTCAAAGCAATAAAAATAACTTGAAAGCAAAGTAATAATAAAATTTGTCAATAAGGAGAAAGTATTGGTCACGGGATAGTTTCATTCACAAACTTGAATTATCAACAATGACTAGAATTGAAATTTTTAATCTCTCATTTACTAAAAGTCCTAGGATACCTTGATCGCAAGAGTATCCCGCTAATTCTGATTTCATCACAACCACATTAAAAGATGCATATGTGAATTCTCCTAGAAAGCAACCTAAAGTGTAAAAGCACAATTAGATTTAACTCCCTAAAAGCAATGAGTTCTATGGAATAAGACTAATCAAGGCAACCAAAATGTGTAAAAGCACTAATTCGATTTAACCCAAGTTATGATTCATATGTGACTAGTAGGATATATCACTACAAGCACTACCCACATTTATGCTACTCAAAATCGGGATAGACAACGTTTTCGATTGAAAACCCTAATATAGCTCTAGATATGAAAGTAGATCGGATTGATTAGGACTCAACCAAACAAACTATCAAATCATATATCAATATTAACAATGAATCATAAACAATAAACTTGAGACAAAACTAATTCATTGAATCAAAACTTATTTGTGAAATCCACTTATTATCCCATAACCAATAAATATTATTTAGTTACTCATAGTATTTTGATTCAACATAATTATTATCAAAAATAAGATGAAGAACATGTAAAATAAAATGGAAGCAAACCCTAGTAGAATCGCTCTCCTCCAAAACTCCAGTAGAAAAATACGTGATCCTAAAAGAATAGAAACTCCTTCTTCTTATAGCCTTCACACTTTCCAAAATTAGGTCTTCAAAGTCCATCACCAAAAAGTCCACCAAGCCCATGAACCATGTGTGAGAAACCCATGTGAAAATATATCCCAAAAATGTGCTCGCCGGAAAAGCGGTATTGTGGCGGAAATAGGTAGGAAAGTCGCCAGGAAAAGCGCCGTGACCGGCAAAGTCCGCCGTCACCCGGTCAACGAGTCGGACTGGCGGGTCAATGAGTCAACTCGGGTCGGGTTCTTTGAGTCAAGCCAAGGTCTGCATTCGGACCGAGTTGTGTGAGTCGGGTCCGTCGGATGAGTCGAGGTGGAGTCGGGTTCTGCTTCAGGATTTAACTTAGCCGAGGCCGGGGCCATTGCACGAGACCATACTCTGCAAAGACAATCATTGTGCTTCTGCCCAACCATCGGTATGGATTGCACCCGGCCATGATGGCTACGACTTGACTCTGTCACGGCTCACATTGCTTCTCATCTTTCCCCGACTGGCCATTTGCAAACACACTCTGCAATGTTATTACCACCACAAATACCACCACCATCTTCTCTTCAATTGCCAACTTTGATCCCTTGGCTCGATTCAAGACCACCACTTTGCAACTCACTTAGCACAAAGAACTCAACCATCTCCCATAGCTACTTCATTTACAGCGACCTTGCTCCTCGGTAATCTCCATTATCATCTCAACATCTGTTTGCTTCCCATCGGCTCAAGTTCTGACAAGTCATACTGCCTCGATTCTCAACGGCTCCATCTACATCGGTTAAACCATCACTTGACACCACCAACACAACCCCATCCTGCTCGAACCAAGCTAACACCATCCACTACAAAGCTCGGGCTTTTAGCGTTGACACCACCAACATCTCAAGCCAATGACATTGAACCCAATCCATCTTGTTCTGCTGCAATTACATCACACAAATATCCCGAAGACTGACTTTCCGATTAATAAACCAGGCAATACCTCCTACAGTACCCAGACTGGACCACTGTCGAACCCATTCCTTTGAGCCATCTACTGCAATGTAGCTCGAGGCCATTGCAATTTTCACAAGCCACTTGGTGGAACATTCATTTCCATCCACTCGCCTAAGCTTCAACATGACATCAACACCATTTACAAGCCCAAAGACCACCTACTAAAAATCCCCAGAGTTCAACACCACAGGCAAACCTCCCTGTTAACCACCAGCTCTGGCCTGAATTGGTCCAGAACAAGCTATAACAATAACTCCAAGTATAACCCATTTTGTTACAATTCCAGAGAAACCCAAACTTCAATCCTTTCCCTGCAATTTCATGACAAGCTACAGGTCCGGTTTCTTTGTAATTTGGCTTGACGAGACTATTCTCCATTTTCTTGTAAACCCTAAAATTATCACATCAAGCAACTATCAACACATAACCCGGTTCCCATTTTTCGCAATTTCGGATCCCCGATAGAACCACCACCGGCTACTCCACCGAGATCCCGATTCACCAAGACCTCGGTTCCGGCCATTGCATCCACGATAACTCATTTGTAGCTATCATTTCATTCTTCATTTTACTGGGGCCGACAAAAACCATTCTTCTCGATCCGTGAATCCCCGAATTTCTCCAACTCTCGAGCCTGACCCTCTCGATCTCACATCTTCTTAATCTGCGCCTCCTGTCGAACTACAACCAACCCTTCATTATTCAATTGCGGCATCATTAACAAGGATCTTCAATCTCTTTCATCTCTCTGGATAGCTCATTCTTATCTCGAATCTATGTAACTCTCCAACACACGACCTCGAGAATGAGATAAACATTGACTCTCTTGGACTATTAGGGCGTGTATGAAAGGATTTTGCTATCGGCACCCTCTGTTTGAGATAAGGGCAATCCGAAATTATTAAGCATGTCGAGTTCCGAATAACCGACAACTTAAATCTCATTCAACTCAGGTGTCGGTTGTGGGAAGCGACGGTACATTCTTCACCTCCTCCCAGCGCACCCTAGATGCACTCTGAATATTATTCGTTTGTGAAGCGGCCTTTTTCGCCATTTCGCTCCAAATGAATGATTTCCGCTTCTTTCCCTCATGTGACTCGGAGTACTAATAACACAAAAAACACACGTAAAGTACATAATTCACAAGAAAAAAATATCAAAGAAAGCGTAACTACTAGATAGTAAATACGGTGTATTCTACACCTATCAAGGACTTACTGGAATTGTCTTGGAAAATTCGAGGCTAGGCATCACTTTACATGATACTTATTATGTCGTTGCACATTTCCATTATGTAGTATCTATGGGAGCCATTTTTGCTTTATTTGCTGGATTCTACTATTGGGTTGGACTTGGTCAATTAAAGGATGAGGATGACGGCGAGGTTTACAGAACTAATCAAAAAATTCAATGGAAGATAAGTTATACGTTAAACATTGCGTTCCAAATTAAGAAGCTTGGTAGAGTGAATCTTTGTGAAGAATGGGGATAAAAAAAAGCCTCTTTTACATAGGTCGCCCATCTCTTGGATATATGGGTAGGACTTGATCCTAGCTAGTAAGGAGACAGACAAGGCCCTTAAGTCTCAAGAGGCAATCTTCGTTATCTTTCAAGACTCATTCATACATATGCTTCGAGACTCATCATTGAATACTGAGGAAATCTTCTTTCCCCTTCCTCTACCCCTATCCTCATTGGTACAAGTACAACGTTTGAATCAAAAGAGAACCAGTTTTAAATGACGTAGATCGAAAGGCTTATTGTGCCTCTATCCCAATTGGTAAAGTGTGTGAATCTATGGGTTTAGCAGATTCTAACATAACAAATTCGGTCTAAGTTTTGGTGGATCAGAGCACCAAGCTGTATAAAAAGCAAGCTTCAACGCTCCCCAAGACAATAGAGCCATATTTTTGGGGAGGTCAAGAGCATCCAACACAAAGCGCTTTTTTTCATTCCCTTGTTTCGTCGTGGCACACACCGCCCACAAGCGCCCCCCCCTCGCCGGGGGGGACAAGAAAAAGGGGGAGTGTTTACCCTTGCCGCCTTCCTTAACAAGCCCTCTCCCTTTCTTGTAGGACAAGAAAGTAAGAAAACTCCCCATGTTTGAGTACCCTATGGGACCTCTCTCTTCCTTTGGGCATGAAACACTTACTAATACTCAACCCTATTACAGTACCTCCATGAACGCGAGAAAGGGAACTATCAGCCTGCATGAAAGACATTTTGTGCATCTTGAATATTTCCAACACCAGTGTCCTAAACTGTTATAAGCAATCTGATCATATCTGTTTCCTACTTTACAAAGTTGTATTCTGGAAATTCTCCTTGTATCAAGAATGGGCAATTTGAGAAAGCGCAACAATGAAAATGGGTAGTCCGTATTGGTCTCGGATCTATTCACATGTTCAGATCTTTCCATTTGATGTACCCATTTCTTGGGTAAATTCTCCCAACCATATTGGAATATGGATTGGTTATCCATAAAAAAAAAATCTTGTAGGTCCGCTCTCCAAATGTAGAAATACTTGTCGGAAATTACCGGAGATAAAAAATGTTTTTCGGGGGACCGGTGCCACGAAGCTTGCAGAGATAATTTCCAGGCGTTTGACGTCGGATATAACACTTAGTGAAGATATGGAAAACAAATAAAGTAGCCATATGTTCGGATCTGATAATACCATACCATAATCAAAAGGTACAACAGACCGAGCGACCAGACTTAACATGAATGTAGCCACTAGAGCCATTCTAAAAATGGAGAAATTAGCAGTACTACTTGGTGAAATAGGTTCCTTTAGAATCAAGACCCCTCTTTTTGAGGCCCAGAAGGACTCGACTGAAAGGAGAAGAATTGACGTGACTCGACTAGAGGGAGGGGCTCTTTATAGACTCAAATGCCAATGAGAGGGACCCGTAGGGGGTGAGACCTCATCACTGGTTCTAGAAACTCGAATACCCATGAAGGGGAAAGCCGACTTTCTTCTTTCTTATGATATTTCTCAGTATCACTCACGGAAAAAAAGTCTCCTTTTTTTTTGTTCCAGTACATGATTTGAACGAATCGTGCATACACCTTAATACATGTTCCTCAACGCTGAGGACCTTACTTTGTCGGGTAATCAGGAACTGTTATTTCAAATGAAGTAGATCGAAAGGTTATTTGTTTATCTGCCCTCGTTAGCCTTGTTCAACGCGTGGGTAAACTTGACGACCTCTCGCAACATCTTGTTTTGATCAAAATCAAAGAAGAAACCGGATCCACGAAATTGAGCCTCCAACCGCGCCTTCACTGACAAGTTGATCCTTCATCCATAAGCGCCTTACGTCATCGCCTTCCTTAGCTCGACAAAGAAAGGCTATCCCTAGCAGAATCGGGGGATTTCCTGATTTTGATAAGGCAAGTCACTCTCCCATAGCAGTTAAAGAATGAAGTTAAACCAATGATTTTGATAGAAAGGCTCTTCCTCAAAGAACGAAGTATAATTCTTCTCTTACTTTTGGTTTATCAAGTTCAAATTTCGTATGGTTTCCATACCCCCGTCCCAGCTGCTTCGAAGCCAACATGGTGCTCCGTGGTTAGATGACCAAGATATTGGCGGAAACCAAAAACGATCAAGAAGAGGGTTCCTATAATCACATGAAAACCTTGGAAGTCGGTTGCTAAGTAAAAGTTAGAAACATATACATTGTCCGAGATCGTGAAGGGTGCTTGGTAATATTCAATTACTTGAAAGCCAGTGGATACTAGAGCCATTAAAACGGTAGCTACTAAAGCATAAACTACGCGTTTTCTTTTCCCGTGAGTATAGCATGATGAGCCCAAGTTACGGCAACTCCAGTTGAAAGGAGAATAAGGGTATTAAGAAAGGTATTGCCCAAGGATCTAAAACAAGAATCCCTTTCGGCAGCCAGCAGGATCCGATCTCTACCCTGGGTGACAAAACGAATGGAAGAACGCCCAGAAGAAAGCGAAAGAGATTAGCCAAACAGACGATTTCCTCTTCTACAGTGTTGAAAAGATCATAATAATCCAAGCGAAACGTATGTCTCTACTGGATCACATCTTTTTTGTATCTAGTTCGTAGCGGGAAGAAACTCGTATAGAAATAAATGCTTTATCTTAAGAGCACTTGAACTGAGAGAGCAGGTAGTCCAGTAGACTTCTTCTTCCGCTCACCCCCCCTCGTCAGCTCTTTGATCGGGAGATTCTTACCTAAGTTCCTAAATGTTTCCAAAGTCAACCTAAGATTTACGGTCCTCGCAGCGCTTAAAATAGGGTGAAGAATGAAAAACGTCCGCTAACACCCATAGGATAAGATCTTAAAAAGATCCGCAATGAATGTCTTGTATCTATGGAGATCTCTTTCCTATTCCGAGAGGTAGAATCAGTATTTGCATTCTTTCTAGATATACGAGGTTAGAAACCTTCGATCCCCTTCATAGGTTCAGTTAGCGGCTGTGGGTTGTTGTTCTTGTGGGTCCTTGGTTTCGCCTTCCTGGTGCTTCAAGTTAAACAATTGAGACTGTGCGTTGACTGTGCATTGTGTTATTGATCTACGAGTTTGCCTTAGAGAGATGCCTCGAATGGTGTAACGACTGCTCTGCTGTCTCCGACATGGACTCAGTGAAATTGAATTCTCCGTGAAGATCTGGAGTACAAATTCATACAGTAAGCATACTGGCAAGTATGGGGCCGAAGGCCGACCGATTTCTTGTTGGCATTTTAATTGTTTTTTAGTATCAACTAAGTGAAAATCAAATTATATAATATTTTGATTATATTAGACATAGTAATTTTTTTTTATTTCATACATTTGATATATTTTTATTGATTTTATATCAGTTTTATAATTTTGACCCCATTAAAAATAAAATTTCAATTTTAGAATACATATTTACCCGCGTAAGATATGTAAATTACAAAATCTTAAGGCTAAATTAGTGGAATTTCAAAATCAAGTGAGGTCTGTAACCCCCATTTGTCTGCACTTGCCTCCGTCACTGAAGACGAGGATAAAAATATGAAATACTAATCTGTTCTGGGATAAGAAGCAAATAAGAATTCAAATTTCTTTACAACAGCACAGGGGAAGTGAAATCATTGCGAATGATGGCGATTTACGGCCGAAATAATGACTAAGATATCGACCAAGAAACGTCAGAAATGATAAAAATAAATCAATACAAACATTATGTTGCTGGGAAATCTAAGTCGCGGACAAAACGGAAAAATAAATAAATTGAGTTTTAATTTGCTCCCTTGAGAAAACTCAAATAATCTAAAAAATAGACCATGCCGCCAAGCCCCGACCAAAAGGCTAGCATCCTTTGGTCTAAAGTTGTTAGAGCATAGCTCGGTTGAACCCACCAAGCGTTGGTATGTCAAGTTTGGTTGTCATATTTTAGTAAATCAAAACTCATGTTAAGAGTCGCTTGATTATGTACTAGAGTCAACTTCGTATATGTTAGCTTGAAAGTATTAGGATAATGAGACTTTACAAGTATTGCGAAGACTTGAAGATGTGAAGAAGCAAGGAGATACAAAGACAACAATCATCCCTCCACTTGAGGTTAGTGATATTTGACTTGAACTGTTTCATTCACAAACGTATCTTTCAATTCGTGCATATTGAAAACAAAACTGCGAAGCATATTTGAACTCTAGATAGACATAGTATTAAGGAATACAATACGAGGTTTATTGCTTAGCCATTAAACTTTGTAGATAAGACATCACCATAATCATTTGAATGCTATTGTGATTATGTATGGGTATGAGGTGAGGATTTCATCCTAGGGAACAATGTTTTACATGTGTTCTAAGGAATTAAGTTCATAAACTTATTTGTAAATCGAAAAGGAAATCGCCAGGCGTTATTGGGATTGTTATTCATTGCATATCTTGTGAACATCCAATATGTGTGATTTAGTATAACCGTTCATGACTCGTTGTGTTCTTGGTAAAACTATTCACAAAGGCCTGACTTATGTATTGGTATAACTTTTATTAGTGTAGGATTCAAATATCGCACAACATATTCTCTTAGCGTGCGAGATTCAATTATTTTCTTAACTCGCGAGAGTGTCTCGAGAGAAGGTAGCAAGACTCGCGAGAGTGTCTCGAGAGAAGGTAGCAAGACTCGAGAGAATGTCTCGAGAGAAGGTAGCAAGACTCGCGAGAGTATCTCGAGAGAAGGTAGCAAGACTCGCGAGAGTGTCTCGAGAGAAGGTAGCAAGACTCGAGAGAATGTCTCGAGAGAAGGTAGCAAGAGCCTGCGAAATCATTAAAGGGCTCGCGAGAATATGAGCTGTATGTGAGCTGTCATCCATTATGTAAACACCTATATAAAGAGGAGAGCGGGGAGAGAGAAAGGGAGGAATAATTTTGGGAGGACACTTTTAGGAGGAGAGAGATATTTTTAGAGAGAGATTTATTTTCTTTATCATCTTCTTCCCAAATAATTAGATCGAGCTCTACAAATTATCCATTAATGGAGATTGTAAATGTAATTCTTATGTAACCTCAACAATCATAGTGAGAGCTAGTGGATGTAGATCACATTGATCGAACAACGTAAAAAAATCTTATGTGTCTATTTAAATTTCTAGCACTTATATTTGAAATTTAGGTGATTAATATGATTAGATCTACAAAATATGGTGAGGGGTGTAGTGTGGGAAATCCCGCAACTACATATGCGCTAGAAACAGGGAGAGAATAATGGATTTTGTCCTTCCTGTAACTTGTTGGATCAAGAAATTTCCATGAAAATTAGTTACTGTTGATACTTTTTATTTAGATCTATAAAATTTAGGTTCAAAAATGGAAATTTTATGGAAAGAATCACACTTTCAGGGAGAAAACACCGTCAACAATTCAAAGACATGAAAAGAGGAAGAGAAAAATATAGGTTCTTTGTGATGAAATTCAAGGAAGAAAGCTAATTTTTTAATGGAAGATTTCATATTCGGGAGAAAAGAAAAGAGGAAAATTGTTGAAGGAAATTAAGGAAGAACGAAGAAAAGGATAAGAACAAAAATTTGTGATTTTTATCACAAAAGAAGCTCACTGAGATGGTTTGAGTTGGAGCGAAGAAGCTTGATGTCGCAAGATCAAATCTCGCCACGTCATATTTTTTCAAATATTTTTGAACTTTCAAGAGGGGAAAAAAATGGAATAAAGCTATAGCATTGTGTGTTTCCTTCGCAAGCGGCAAGTAGCCAGGATGGTCGTTTGCGAAGAGAACAAGCTTGGGGTTGCGAGTTCGAATCCCACATTTTACATATTTTTGAACTTCCGAGAGTGAAGAAGTGAATAAAGTTATAGTATTGTGTGTTTCTTTCACAAACAAAGACTAGCACAATTGGTCATTTGGCGAAGAGTATAAACATAAGGTCGCGAGTTGAGTCTTACCCTTCGCGAAGAATTTTTTGTCATCTTTTTCCTTGCATATCAAAGGGTGAATATAAGTCATGTATTAGCATTCTGCGATCCTTTCGCACGGGAGGAGTAGCACAATTGGTCACGAGCGAACAAGAGGAGCTTAAGGTCGCAAGGTTCGAATCTCCCACCTCGCAAAGAATTTTTGCTTCGCAAAGAAGGGAAAAAATGGATAACTTCGCAAGGTTGTTTCATTCTTTCGCAAACAAGAGGCGGCTCGGTTGGTCACTGCGAAATTAATGAGTTCATGGTCGCGAGTTCGAATCTCAACGAACGTGTATTTTTCGCATGGGTTTTTTCGCAAGTATATTTCGCAAGAAGAAAGTAAGTGCTTATTTCGCGAAACATTTCGCAGAGAGCGGGGCTAGCAGGTTGGTGGGGAGGCATGAATGCAAGCGGGGAGGTCGCGGGATCAATTCTTGCTCTCGCACACTTATTTTTGTTATGAGAAATTTTGCATGGACTTTGCTTATCTCGCAAAGAAGAAAGTTGATGATTATCTCGCAACTTAAACTCCAAATGAGGGTTAGAGCAGTTGGTATGGTATGAGAATATGCAAGAGGCGAGGTTAAGGGTTCAAATCTCATTTCTCACAATTCTTTTTCTTTGCGAGATATTTATATTTTATGCGACGTCCATGCATTTCAAGGATGATAGTTTGTAAGCAAATCATATACTTCGCAAGAGACAACAACAAATGACAAATCGCAAATGATATGATATTACGAGAATGGATGAAAGAAATGACTGAAATGAAAGAATCGATGAAGGAAGTGAGAGAAATGAAGAAATGAATGAAAGAATGAAGACATGCGATAATGAGAAGAGATAATCAAAAATGAATGATTGAATGAATCGACAAAAATGAATAAGTGAGTGAATGGGACGAACCTTTATGGCGTACACCCTAGTTCGCGAATAACATTTCGTAAGAGGCAAATGTAAGACCTAAAGTGCGTCATATAAGGGGTATCTCTCGACATGGCTCGGGGAAGGTTACACCGCTCCGAAGCCCGAGTCATGGAAATTTGGGGCCCATGAAAGCCTATCCAGGAAGAGGTACCTTGGATTCCCAACTATATATGTAGGTTATACCCTGGTTGGGCGACCGAGGGTCTCTTCCAAGGAGTCGATGTATGCTCAAGGCGCCGAGGGTACACGGTTGAGCGAGTGCCGGGATGGATGAACCTACCACGGCCATTCTTGGCAAGTCTTGGCATATGTTGCACTCGCCCGAAGAAAACTCCACTTAGGGTGCAGTCTCGTAACCATAAACCCTATAGGTATAAGGGATAAGAGGCTGCGAAAACAACCGGTTGTTGTTAAGACTTAGGATGGGAGGAGCTAGTCTTGTATGGCCGATGTTTCGCCTCCTTGAAGGGGCAACATGGGGAGATGATAAGGCGACGCTCTCCATTGGGGGAGTGTCAAAAAAGACGCAAATGTCATGAGGCTTTGTTTTCGCAAGGAGACTTAGGCTTGTCATATTTGTGCGATGATCCTGCAGAGGCAATAATACTAACGCGAGGGTAAGACGAGATCAATGGGTCTTTACACGAAAGTGTACGGACGTCCTGCGATTTCGTCGCACGACGGCAATATCATGGGACTTTATGTTCGCAAGGATATCTAGGCCTGTCATATTGTCGCAACTAAAACATCCTGCAGAGGCAAAAATACTTGGAAAATGATAAGACAAGATCAATGGGTCTTTACATGCAAGTGTAAAGACGTCCTGCGATTTTGTCGCCATAAAAGGTGGCAGGGGAAGACCTCTAATTAGGGAGGTCTAACTTGGAAGACCACACAAAAATGATAAGGCAAGGTAAATGGGCCATTGCATGAAAATGTAAAGGCGGCCTGCGACCCTGTCGCAACAAGAAGAGATAAAATAAAGACTACCGAAATGATAAGGCGAGAAAAGTAGGTTTCTCCTTTCATGGAGATACCTGCGACCTCGTCGCAATGATAAAATTCAACGTAAAGCAATGAAGAGATTATACTATTGCATGAGCACAACGCAGGAAATAGAGGAAAGATAAGAATGAAGAAATAACTCACTCATTCAACACTTTTTCAACGATTCTACCTTCGTAGATAAAGAACAGAGGCAACAATGGATTACCGAAAAAACATTTTATGTTCTTTATTTTCTCGGCAAGAATCATTTCCAAAGAAGATGTTTACTAATGAACAACAAGAATCCTCACCAAAAATGGAATAATGACTTCGCATGAACAGAGACAATACTTCTTATACTTCAAGGATTAATATTTCTTATCCACTTCGCAAAGTTTCAGAACTTCGCGAAAGAATAGAGCATAGCATGAGGCAAAGAACATGGAGCGGGAGTTTCGCATGATGGATTCACAATACTTCTTATATTTAGAGGATTAAGTACTTCTTATACTTCTCAAAGGATACTTCATACTTCTTATATATTTCGAGGATTGAGTACTTCTTATACTTCTTCAAGGATACTTCATACTTCGCATACTTCAAGAGATGATACTTCTTATTTACTTCGCAAAGCTTCGGAACTTCGCAAAAGAATAGAGGCAAGTACGTACTTTTCAAGTCCAGTATTCTTCCGCTCGTTCCTTCATCAACAAAGATCAAAGATTACTACGACAACGGATTTTTCCTTAAAGATCGCTCTTCAAGCAATATTCAAGGAAAAAGAGGCAAGATGTAGGATTCAAATATCGCACAACATATTCTCTTAGCGTGCGAGATTCAATTATTTTCTTAACTCGCGAGAGTGTCTCGAGAGAAGGTAGCAAGACTCGCGAGAGTGTCTCGAGAGAAGGTAGCAAGACTCGAGAGAATGTCTCGAGAGAAGGTAGCAAGACTCGCGAGAGTATCTCGAGAGAAGGTAGCAAGACTCGCGAGAGTGTCTCGAGAGAAGGTAGCAAGACTCGAGAAAAATGTCTCGAGAGAAGGTATAAAGAGCCCGCGAAATCATTAAAGGCTCGCGAGAATATGAGCTGTATGTGAGCTGTCATCCATTATGTAAACACCTATATAAAGAGGAGAGCAGGAGAGAGAAAGGGAGGAATAATTTTGGGAGGACACTTTTAGGAGGAGAGAGATATTTTTAGAGAGAGATTTATTTTCTTTATCATCTTCTTCCCCAAATAATTAGATCGAGAGCTCTACAAATTATCCATTAATGGAGATTGTAAATGTAATTCTTATGTAACCTCAACAATCATAGTGAGAACCGTGGATGTAGATCACATTGATCGAACCACGTAAAAAATCTTATGTGTCTATTTAAATTTCTAGCACTTATATTTGAAATTTAGGTGATTAATATGATTAGATCTACAAAATATGGTGAGGGGTGTAGTGTGGGAAATCCCGCAACTACAATTAGTAAAACTGATCTTAAGTAATCACCTGAGATGGTATGATCGGGTTTGTGATTTTATGTCTGACTAAATATGGGAAAGGGGAACCGATCCTAGTAAAAGGTGCAGTACATCACAAAGGGGAACCGATCCTTGTATGAGGTGCAACAACGTTTATAGCAGAAAGGGGAACCGATCCTATGAACATGTGCAACACGTTTTTAGGCAAAGGGGAACCGATCCTATGGACATGTGCAAAACATATAAGTTAGATACCATATATATGTGGGGAACCGATCCTAGTACCTAGTCAACCGAATTTTGGAAAGCTAGTGTGACTATGCACGATACTCACATGGAAGGTAGAGCAGAAACTTTTTTTGGTAGAACTGTTAAACCCATGATTTGTCATTAAATGTTATTTGATCAACCGCATAGTTCTTGAAAGTCAGATGAACCAATTCTAAACTTGTTTGGAAGTGTGGAAAATCGGTTTCAAGGTTGTCAGTATGAAAGAGAACTTACAAAGTTAAGCTGTCGACATACTTTGAACACGCGCTATGAATGTTTATTATTTAATTGTTCAAAGTTATTCCTTAATAGCTAAGGGAAGAGAACCCCAGGATCGAAACATAAATAAGTTAAGAATCTTTTAATTAAGGTTATTAACTTCATTTTTAGGAAAATAAGAATTAGTAATGTGCATTTACTAATTAGAGATTTTTCGAGAGATTTCGATCATTATTTTGACGAGAGCATTTCCGGGGAATTATGGAAACCGAATTTGTGCTTTAATGAATATCTTGAGAATATTTTCGGTTTGGAAATTCCTTGGTGTCCAAACTTCATTGTATATAAATACTTGAAGTTTGCCTTTCTAGCAAACTAATCCTTCAGTAACAAACAAACTACCTCTTGTTGTGCATCTCTTTTTTGGTGAAGCCGCCTATTCGGAGAGGAGAGTAACCTAATTAGGCGAAATCTCTTACGGCCGCTCAGTTTAAAGTCTTCTTTGGGATTGAGAAGCTCTATTAGTATCATTGGTGGGAAACTAGATAATTGTGGTTTATCTTTTGTTTTCATTGATTTGATTGACTAACGGTGGTTGCACTTTGATTGAACCTAGTTAGTTTATGCTTGAGAATCTTCTCTTCTGATATAAGATTCACTCAAACTAGTTCAGGGTTTCAACAGGGATCTTTAAACTGTTGTTAGTTCTAAAGACGATCTTGTGATAATCCATTTTTAACAGACTCCGTTCTGTGCGTGATTGATTACAAGAGATTCAAGTGATTGTGTGCAGGTGTTTATTAAAGATCTAAGAAGATTTGAAGACAAAGAAGATATTGAAGATTTCTGATTTGTGGGTTCATAATCTTTGGTGTGCACAATACTTGTTTCGGTAAAAGAGGATCCAATTAATAATAGGTTTATCCTTATGATAGATTGGATTGATTAATTTAGTAGATCGGCATCAACATAATTCTTTGGATTAAGAGTGTTGTTGGCTTAATCTTAAGCGATTACTTGATGAATCGAACATAAGATAGATCTAAGAACTTGTGAAGGAGTTTATGTTAAGATAAACAGAAGAGCCTTTGTCCGACTCATATCACTTGGTTGAATAGAGTTGATACCAAACAGATTTTTTGTTCCTTTACTTTTTGGAATACGAACCAAAGGAATTGTTCCAAGTACGTGACTTAGGTCGGAGGTGTGGGAATACATACGGAACTAGGTGAACTATAGGTTTAGTTGCTTGGTCTCAACTATACGAAGTTAGATGTAATTTTGTGTAGCGGCTTAATCACGAGAGTATTCAATTGGACAAGGTCAGGGGTTTTTCTGCATTTGTGGTTTCCTCGTTAACAAAATCTTCTTTGTGTCGTTTACTTTATATTTACGCATTATAATTGTTTTATTATAATTAAAGTAAATCACACAAACGTTAATTCTTATTTACTTGATAAGTGAATCCCATTGTGTTTGGTTAAGTCCGAACCTTTTTATCAAGTAACATACTTCGTTGTTGTATTGTCTCGATCTCGAATCCATAGACGATCACAAGAAGTGTGAAACGATTAGTTGTATTGTCTCGACTCAGTCCATAGACAATTATTTTTGGAGAAAGGACTTATAGGTAGGAAAAGTTTTAGCTTGAGGTATATTTGGGTACCCTCGCCTTTTCAAAAGCATTTCCAAGCAGGTATAGCAACACAAATTCAGGCTTCTTCACGTACTACTGCTCATTATCAAATGGGTATTTTTTCTCTCTAACAAAACTCGTGATATAATTAACGGAATCTAGAAAAAAGAACTTCTGGAAAAAGAAAAAAGAGTTTGGTATTCAAAATCCTGGACTTCTGTACGAGAGCTAAAGAGGGACAGAGGTTTTGGCTAGATATACTGAAACCAAATTAACATGGAGAATTCTAAATAAACCACAAGCTATGTGGGGTTAGAGTTCTGAAAGCAAGATAATTCCCTAAAAAAGATCCTTTTATAGATGAAAAAAAAATAACATGTTGGATTTGGTAGAACATTTAATATGACCTTCAAGTTATCAAGCATCATTACACTTAGGAAATAAGAGATGGGAGAGTCCATGGAGGTGGTGATGGTGGCAACCTCATTTTGGTAGTTAGGGTTTTTCGAAATTAGGGTTTGGTGGAGATTGAGATTAAGTTGTAGTTTGGGTAGCCATCGTGGTTTCTACAAGGGATTGGCTTTTATACAATTTTGTTTTATGTTGCTTGTATAGCCCCTTTCGGATCCATTTTATTTTGGGTTGTTACATTTGTCTTAAGTTTGTGTGGTGCTTGTAATAAACAACTGAATTTTGGCCACTGATATTGAATCATTTAGCTTATTTCTAACAAGCTTTTCTTGCTATATAATTATTAAATTTCCGACGAGAAAAAAAGAAGACGTGGTTATTCTGTCAAAGATCTTCAACACAACAGAATCTCCAAAGAGAATCAGCCTACATATCGTAGCCAACATCAATGACACTGTTATAGAAATTTCAAACTTCTTGAACCCATTGATGAAGATACAAAATGCTGGAACAAATTAAATCTTATTTTCAAGTAGGAGCAAGTGAAGAAGATATTTTCCAATAGAATCTCAGGTGTTGGACAAGATAGACTGAGATGACCTCTTATAAGGTGGGAGATTTTCACAACAAATTTTGTTTATAAATAGCCATCCAGGCCCATCGAATGAATAATATGATGCACGAAAAGAATGACTTCAATTCTGGCTGAAAAAACGGGGGTACAACAACCACACCCAGTATTTCGTTTGGCAATCTGAATATACAAACTCGAATATACTTTCAAGAGAATCAACTAGATAGTCAGACTCAATCTATAGAAAAGTATATCAAAGAGTTTATATCTTTGTTTCACAATGTAATCAGAAAATCAAACAGATAGAAATCCGCGAGCCTGATTATTATGTGAAACAACTTGAATGGTACCAAAGACCAATGTTCAAGTGTCAATGAATTTATATCAACAACCAAAGGTTGGATTATCTAATTGATTGATCTTAACGCACAACCTGTGATATTTCAATTATATAAAAATATAATGCAGAAAAGAAATAACACAGATACCAGAAGTTTTGTTAACGAGGAAACCGCAAATGCAGAAAACCCCCGGGACCTAGTCCATATTTGAACACCACATTGTATTAAGCCGCTACAGACACTGGCCTACTACCAATGAACCTGGGTGGATTTGTAGTTGAACCCTAATCAATCTCACACTGATTCAAGGTAAGTTGCGCTCCTTACATCTCGATTCCTGCAGGATACTACGCACTTTATTCCCTTAGCCGATCTCACCCACAACCAAGAGTTGCTACGACCCAAAGTCGAAGACTTGATAAACAAATCATCTCACAGAAAAATCTATTGGAATAGATAAATATGTCTCCTTTGAGAAATACCTACGAGTTTTGTTAGTCTTTTGATAAATCAAGGTGAACAGGAACCAATTGATATAGGACTTATATTCCCGAAGAACGACCTAGAAATATCAATCACCTTACAATAATCTTAATCGTATGGTAGCGAAACAAGATATTGTGGAATCACAAACGATGAGACGAAGATGTTTGTGACTTCTTTTTATCTTGCCTATCGGAGAATAAATCTCGAGCCAATCTTAAAGAAGATAATACTCAAACACGATAGAAGATGCAAGATCGATCACGCAACTACGAGAGAAAATAGTTGGGTCTGGCTTCACAATCCCAATGAATTCTTCAAGTCGTTAACCTACGGGGGTTTCATGAAAAACCTAAGGTTAAAGGAGAATCGACTCTAGCTTATACAACTAGTATCACACATAAGGTGTGGGGATTAGGTTTCCCAGTTGCTAGAGTTCTCCTTTATATAGTTTTCAAATCAGGGTTTGCAATCTAAGTTACCTTGGTAACAAAATATTCAATATTCACCTTTAGATGAAAACCTGATTAGATTCAAGCTAATATCTTTCAACCGTTAGATCGTACTTAGCTTGTTATACACAAATAAAATGTACCTTCATTTAGGTTTATGTAAGTACCTAAACGTGTACACCATGTTGGATCAACCGTAGTTAACCGAGGTTAGCTATATGAACACTCTCATGTCAACCTTATTCATCGTAACCATAACTAGTTCAAATGACTCAAATGAAACTAGTTAAAGAGTTGTTCAATTGTTATATTCTCATAGAAGTATACAAGAACACAATCGAAGCAAAATCGGTTTGATTCACTCGAATCAATTTATGAACATTATAGCCACAGTTTGCAAATAACTCAAAAAAAAATACATAATTTACTAGAAAAATAGCAAAGAAAGCATAACCAATAGATAATAAATAGGGTATATTCTACACCCCATCAATATTGGCCCCATATATTATATTGTATCATCTTCATCTGACGGTGAAGGTGGATCCCCCAAGATTTGCAGTAGTCTCTTTGACTCAGCAATGACTCGTGGAGCTTTTTTTTTGCTGCCTTAGTTGAATTTTCTACCTACCATTTTCAATGAAATTTGCTGCCTAGTTAAAATCATTGAGATTTTACAGTTTGCATATTCTTTCATCACGACTTATAGCTTCGTTATAAGTGTGAGGCTCAAACTCATATAGGCATATTATGAAGTCAGGTTTAAAGAAATTTATTTTCTAACCCTTTTACTTCTCCAAAGATAAGTTTTTGGTTCATGTTCAGCTAAATACCAAGATTTACTGGTCGAAGGAATATCAGGGGTTTCAGCGACAAATCTCTTATGAGAATCAGATTTTTAAGGAAAAATATTTTTAAAAAACTCATCATCTTTTGACTATAAATTTGTCTCTATCAATGTTCAGTTAAAAAGCGAAAAATGAAGGTCTACAATCCGAATTCTGGTTAAATCTTCAACTAAAATCAGATAATGGCCATAATTGACTTTTTAGGAAAAGCCACAGGGCTAGATGCTGGGACCCTAGTTAGCAATTCGGAATTCGACGTACGACTTCATGCCAATTCGTAAAAATCAAATTCGGTCAAATATCCGGTCAACGATTCGTGATTCTGCAGTAATTTGAATGGTGAACGTCCGTGTATAACTTGTTTTAAAGATATGAATTTGGCACACAAAATTCAGCCATATCAAATTATTTTTTGGCACAATATAACATGGAAATACAATTCTAGTGAAGTATCATAGTTATAAAAAGGTATGAGGTTTGTGTCCATGATAGCCTAGGCTATCAGACGGACGACATTGAATGGGGACCCTGATCCGAAGGTCGGGAAGCTCCGGATTGAGTTTTTACATGGACGGCTACGAAATCAAGTTCAATCACGATATATCGTGGATTCGTGGGCGAGAGATATATCCGTTCGTCCAAATCCCCAAGAGTAATTTGGGGCGCTTCGGATTGTCTCTTTATTGTTTCTAACGCGGATAAGTGAAGATCGATTTCTTTTCTTTTCGAGCGTTCCAACCTACCTCTGTGATCATACTTCGAATGCGTCCTCTCAAATTGTTAAACCCTAGAAAATCAGCGATTAGGCAAGGGAGAGCATGTGGATAAAATGAATCGATGAAAATTTGATATTTGGGTGAATATTTTTTCCTTTTCTTAAACATTGCAGGACTTCGTTTCTCTTTTTGTTTTTTGTAATTCGTCTCGCATACGTATTCTCTAGGTTTAGGGTGCGGATTCTTTGATGTTTTCGGGGTGTTTTTACTTTGTAATTTAGGAGGCAAAGCCAAATCAAAGCCGATTAAGAGGAATAGCATAAAAAAGGTTAACATATTGAAACCTATAATTTTATCCTTGGACTTTTCTTTGATTCTCTTGATTATCATCGGTTTAGGTTGATCTTTTTCGTATATTTTAGTCGTAATGTTGTAAAATCGGTGATACTATCTCACGAGTCCCAAACTGAAATTCTAATCCTAATTTTTGTTTAATTTTAATTGATTTAAATTTTTGTTTACGGGGTTATAGTGCATTGTTGTTTTGATTGGAATAAATAGGATGATTAAGTTCAAACCCAAATTATTTGGTTCTTATTGGTGTTATTTTGCTTCAATCTAATAAGAGTCGGGTAAAAAAATCATCACATACTTGAATCTCAATTTTTCTAACTCATCAATTTTATGTAAATTGAACTTCTTTGTTGGATGGGTATAAGTAGATGATGATGTGTGATTGTTGTCCTTTATTTTGATCAGGGTTGCCCTTTTTTGTTGATTTTGCAGGTGTCTCAAATTCTCATGGATTCATAGAGGTTAGTCTCTCACAGGGGTCGATTTAAAATCAGAAACATGTGCAACTTTTTAGAGTTATTGTAATCTGAGTGATTCTGCAAAACCATTAGGTATTAAAATTTATTAACTTTTTTTGTGCCACGTTGATTAATATCAATCATATTTTTTCTTCATCTTTCGGGCGGCTATTAATGGAAATTTTTCGGTTTGAATTTCCGCGACACTCTATCTAGAAAGCCTAGCAGGCTACCTAATCTTTTCCCTTGGGAAAATCTTATTACTTCGCTAACCCACTCATATGTTTATTATCATCTTTGATCTAGGTAGTAATAATCCCACCGCGTTTCTTTTTTTTTTTTTTTTTTTTTAATAAAACCAATAGTGTTTTTAAAAATTATTTTATTAATGATTTTTTTTCTTCTTTCCCTTAGGTGATGATAGATTGATTTGAAGGTTCTTTTCAATTTTAAATAACCTAATCCTTTGAACCAATCCACAATTTGCTCTACGGGTGACTTGAGGTAGGAGATTTCCTTTTCCTTTGATTTTGGATCATGGAGTTCTTGATGCAGTGCGCAATGGTATTGATCGCGATCTTTGGACTCGGAAGGGAATGATTCGAAATCCATTTATCCCATCCATTGATAAAAGGCACCAAATCCCACACATTTACTATAGATAGGACCGGTCATTATTCATAAGAACTACGGTAAGTTTTTTTTTTTTTTTTTTTTTTTAAGAAGTAGATAGAAACTACATTGTTCTTTTAAGAAGTAGATAGAAACTACATTGTTCTCTAACCTAGATTACACTCTTAAAGTACCTTAAATGCATGCCCCAACAAGAAAAAACTTAAGTAAAACATGACAACATAATGATGATGAAATTGAGTATGAGTTGTATTTTATAATTTGTTTGTGGTAGAAATAAACTTTCCCTTTCTCTTGATTTCGAATTGATTTTGTGGTAGAAACAACTTTTGGATCATACGATTGTGGCAGGAGCTCCCTTGCAATATTGTTTACTTATGCAGTTGGTTCAATCATGTCAAAAATATATTATCCATTAAGATCTACGTATGAAGTTTTATTAAGTTCATACATCGGTTTAGGTTGACTTTTCTTTGATTCTCTTGATTATCATCGGTTTAGGTTGATCATTTTCGTATATTTTAGTCGTAATGTTGTAAAATCGGTGATACTATCTCACGAGTCCCAAATCGAAATTCTAATCCTAATTTTTGTTTAATTTTAATTGATTTAAATTTTTGTTTACGAGGTTATAATGCATTGTTGTTTTGATTAAGAATAAACCGGATGATTAAGTTCAAACCCAAATTATTTGGTTCTTATTGGGTGTTATTTTGCTTCAATCTAATAAGAGTCTGGGTAAAAAAGTCATCACATACTTGAATCTCAATTTTTCTAACTCATCAATTTTATGTAAATTGAACTTCTTTGTTTGGATGGGTATAAGTAGATGATGATGTGTGATTGTTGTCCTTTATTTTGATCGGGGTTGCCCTTTTTGTTGATTTTGCGGGTGTCTCAAATTCTCATGGATTCATAGAGGTTAGTCTCTCACGGGGTCGATTTAAAATCGAAAGATGTGCAACTTTTTAGAGTTATTGTAATCCGAGTGATTACGCAAAACCATTAGGTATTAAAATTTATTAACTTTTTTTTGTGCCACGTTGATTAATATCAATCATATTTTTTCTTCATCTTTCGAGCTGCTATTAATGGAAATTTTTTCGGTTTACGAATTTCTGCGACACTTATCTAGAAAGCCTAGCGGTTACCCTAATCTTTTCCTTGGGAAAATCTTATTTCGCTAACCCACTCATATGTTTATTATCATCTTTGATCTAGGTAGTAATAATCCCACCGCGTTTCCTTTTTTTTTTTTTTTTTTTTAATCAATCCAATAGTGTTTGTACAACTTATTTTCTTAATGATTTTTTTTCTTCTTTCCCTTAGGTGATGATAGATTGATTTGAAGGTTCTTTTCAATTTTAAATAACCTAATCCTTTGAACCCAATCCACAATTTGCTCTACAGGTGACTTGAGGTAGGAGATTTCCTTTTCCTTTGATTTTGGATCATGGAGTTCTTGGTCCGGTCTGCAATGGTATTGATCGTGATCTTTGGACTCGGAAGGGACAGATTCGAAATCCATTTTATCCCATCCATTGATAAAGGCACCAAATCCCACACATTTACTATAGATAGGACCGGTCATTATTCATAAGAACTACAGTAAGTTTTTTTTTTTTTTTTTTTAAGAAGTAGATAGAAACTACAGCATTGTTCTTTTTAAGAAGTAGATAGAAACTACATTGTTCTCTAACCTAGATTACACTCTTAAAGTACCTTAAATGCATGCCCCAACAAGAAAAAACTTAAGTAAAACATGACAACATAATGATGATGAAATTGAGTATGAGTTGTATTTTATAATTTCTGTTTGTGGTAGAAATAAACTTTCCCTTTCTCTTGATTTCGAATTGATTTTGTGGTAGAAATAACTTTTGGATCATACGATTGTGGCAGGAGCTCCTTTGCAATATTGTTTACTTATACCAGGTTGGTTCAATCTCTTTGTCAAAAAATATATTCTCCATTAAGATCTCTCGTATGAAGTTTTATTAAGTTCATACATCGGTTTAGGTTGACTTTTCTTTGATTCTCTTGATTATCATCGGTTTAGGTTGATCTTTTTCGTATATTTTAGTCGTAATGTTGTAAAATCGGTGATACTATCTCACGAGTCCCAAACTGAAATTCTAATCCTAATTTTTGTTTAATTTTAATTGATTTAAATTTTTGTTTACGAGGTTATAATGCATTGTTGTTTTGATTAGGAATAAACCGGATGATTAAGTTCAAACCCAAATTATTTGGTTCTTATTGGGTGTTATTTTGCTTCAATCTAATAAGAGTCCGGGTAAAAAAAGTCATCACATACTTGAATCTCGATTTTCTAACTCATCAATTTTATGTAAATTGAACTTCTTTGTTTGGATGGGTATAAGTAGATGATGATGTGTGATTGTTGTCCTTTATTTTGATCGGGGTTGCCCTTTTTGTTGATTTTGCGGGTATCTCAAATTCTCATGGATTCATAGAGGTTAGTCTCTCACGAGGGGGTCGATTTAAAATCGGAAAGATGTGCAACTTTTTTAGAGTTATTGTAATCGAGTGATTACGCAAAACCATTAGGTATTAAAATTTATTAACTTTTTTGTGCCACGTTGATTAATATCAATCATATTTTTTTCTTCATCTTTGAGCAGCTATTAATGGAAATTTTTCAGTTTACGAATTTACTGCGACACTCTATCTAGAAAGCCTAGCAGAGCTACCCTAATCTTTTCCCTTGGGAAAATCTTATTACTTCGCTAACCCACTCATATGTTTATTATCATCTTTGATCTAGGTAGTAATAATCCCATAGCGTTTCCTTTTTTTTTTTTTTTTTTTAATCAATCCAATAGTGTTTGTACAACTTATTTTCTTAATGATTTTTTTTCTTCTTTCCCTTAGGTGATGATAGATTGATTTGAAGGTTCTTTTCAATTTTAAATAACCTAATCCTTTGAACCCAATCCTCAATTTGCTTTTAGGTGACTTGAGGTAGGAGATTTCCTTTTCCTTTGATTTTGGATCATGGAGTTCTTGGTCAGTCTGCAATGGTATTGATCGCGATCTTTGGACTCGGAAGGGACAGATTCGAAATCCAGTTTATCCCATCCATTGATAAAAGGCACCAAATCCCACACATTTACTATAGATAGGACCGGTCATTATTCATAAGAACTACAGTAAGTTTTTTTTTTTTTTTTTTTTAAGAAGTAGATAGAAACTACACTGTTCTTTTTAAGAAGTAGATATAAACTACATTGTTCTCTAACCTAGATTACACTCTTAAAGTACCTTAAATGCATGCCCCAACAAGAAAAAACTTAAGTAAAACATGACAACATAATGATGATGAAATTGAGTATGAGTTGTATTTTATAATTTCTGTTTGTGGTAGAAATAAACTTTCCCTTTCTCTTGATTTCGAATTGATTTTGTGGTAGAAACAACTTTTGGATCATACGATTGTGGCAGGAGCTCCTTTGCAATATTGTTTACTTATACCAGTTGGTTCAATCTACTGTCAAAAAATATATTCTCCATTAAGATCTCTGTATGAAGTTTTATTAAGTGTCCGAGCTAGCTTTAAAGAGACATTGATTGCGGGGACGTACGGATACTCGGCTCCCACGATGTGATGATGTTGTGTTCATTTTTATTGGTTGTGATATATCTCCCGATATTCGGCGGCCTTTGTTCAACAGGAAAAAGGTTTGTTCAAAAGGTTTGTTAGGCTTAAACCAAGAATTTTAGTAATACCTCATGTTCAAATTTAGCTTTCAAAGCATCTGGGGATTCGACTTCGTGGTTTTAACTTTGGTTAGTATAACACTCTCATCTGTTCTTAATCAATCTATTCGTATTTCTCTGCTGTAGTTGGTGTTTTGCTGGAAATAAGAGAATATGAGTTTGTGATATATATTTGGTAGCTAATTAGCCAATCACATTGTTGCATTTTGTAAGCTAATTTTTTAGTTGTGTGAATGTCAGGCAACCCTAAATATTTTGATGCCGATATGTCACAATGAACAATGATTTAGCTCCTTTTCTCACTGGAATCTTGGCACCTATATATAGTTTGTAGAAATCTGAACTAATTAATGGTTTAAATCTGAACTAATAATTGGTTTGATGCAACTTGTTCTTACTATTAAGTATTAATGCATCTTGGATTGTTTACGCACTATAAGGATTTCGTGCTTTAAGGTTTACTATCTACATTTAATTCGTATTATTGCCACATTAATCTAACTATAGTGATTTATGATTATGAATAACGTGCTATATCAATTGAGGCGTGGGTTTTGTTTATCAATATTTTTGTCCAAGTCTAGGAAAATGATCTATTCGGTCACAGAACAACGATATAGAGAAAATGTTGAAACTTGAAGGTGCTTGGATGCCATCATTTGGTAATGTTGTCCTTTGTTTTGTGATGTGCTTTGAAATTTCGATATATGCCTAATTCGGCTATGATTGATGCATATACTCTTACTTAATTTTTCATTTAATTTTTGTGTTGTATCGTAGTTTTGAAACAATATGGTTTGTCATAGCAAGTGATTGCGGCTGACTTGATGACTTAAAGTGAAGTATCCTTTAAATATCCCAAGTCTGCTAAGAGCATCTCTAGGTTATCGGTATGGCCGTAGTGTTTAACCGAGAATGTGCTAGCTGCGGTGCGAGTAGGCCACGTTCTTTGGCATGACAAGCGATTTGTTTCACTAAGTTGAGTTAGGCCGTTAGGGACCCCGCTTCACAAATTTGCATTCTTTACGCAGTAAGATGGTCACCTTTCTTGACTACTAACTTGGTTGTTGAATCATTCGGTTGTATAAAGTAAATTACACACTCACTCTTGAAGGTTACGAGGGTGTTTCTTGGCCAAAAAAGATCTTTCGAGTTTTGTTTGTTGTTTGCTGGCCCTATTAGTATCCTCATCTTCTTTTTATCCCTCTCCCTGTTTTGATTCTCTCTGTGTCTTTTTAATTCTGCATGTTCTAATTTCTATTCTCTCTTTTTTGACCGTCTATTTGGTTTTGGTTTTGTAGGGGAGCACGAAACTGAATATGATAGGCAAACCATCATGTTTACTGAATATGTAATGGAATCAATGCTCTAGGCAGCAGTATTGGGTTCTTTTAACTACTCCATTAGATGTTTGTGTTTGCTAGAGAAGTGTTATTGCCCAATTTGCAGGTAATTTGGCTACGAGTCTATTCGATATCAATCTATGAAGAACTGCTTTCTATTTTATCTTCAAATGTTCGATCCTTTAGTTACACAATCTATTTGATGCATAATAGATTTTTCTTTCCCCTGATTATATCTAATTGGTTACGAGAGATTTAAAGGATTGTGCATTTGGGAAAAAAAAGGGTCGATTATGCGGTCTTGAGCTTCATCTTAAAGACTGTAACAACAAAATTCATATATGATAAGTTAAAATAGATGATCTGTATATGATAAGTTCAAATAGGAGTTCAATTGCTTGGGGATTCCATGGTGTCTTTGATTTGACCTCAGATTGCCTAAATTTTTATTGAAGCGTCATGCGGAGTGCCTTTTAAGTTCGTATGGGAGACACGAAAATTTTCCAGATTAAATCAGGCAAAGACAATGGCTATCAGTATGTTCATACATTGGGTAATTGTTTGATCAAGAATTCTTTTGAATATGTTTATTATGGTGACCTAGGATTTGATTAGTTTCGGTCTTAACTCGAGCTTATAAGTGTGAATTTTTTTATCAATGACTACACGGTCCTTAATCGGGTCGAAAGTGCAACAAGATAGTGTTCTACTGATTGTATATAGTCCCCTCGGTTCGGTATTTGAAGTTTCACTAACTTCGCACATCTTGCCTAATTACGGATGTATTTCCTCTGTAGATGATGACTGGTATGGTTCATTGAGTTTTTGTTTCAAGGAATGCCTACTTATTATTATGTGGTTTAATCTCAAGTAGGCAGAGTCAACATTTGAAGAGCTTAATGAGAAAATACGAGAATGCAAGAGGTAAATTGTTCTTTGCTCAGTGGTTATGAGTGGTGTACTTTACGTTCCAACAATGACCACTTACACCTGCCTTGGTTTATTTTTGCAGATTTATGGTCTAAGTAAATTAATTAGCATTTAGTCCTTCCGTCATTGCTACTACAAGTCTATGATAAAATCACTCTTATAGTTTTGGTAGACTCTATACCTTTTCGTATTGGTATTTCATGGATATGATAAATATTATGTTCAATAGCTTGGATCCTTCATATATATCTACCTCTATTGAAATAAACAAATTGTGATTGGATTTGTAAGCATGTCTTTACATATTATGCAGTAAGAAGTTGATAAAAATGACAAGAAATTGAAAGAGCGTGATGTGGATTACGGACAACTTGAGGTATGTCGACTTTATTATTAGTGATATTCTTTATTTAAATCGATTTTCTTAGAGTCCTTGACAAGAATTGATTTGGAAAGTTTTGTTGACGCATCCGATATATATATATATACTGAGAGGTACAGTACGGATGGTGCATTTTTTTTAAAACAATTTCTTCTCCGAGCTTGGCCACAATAATTAACTGCGTAGAATAGGCTTAGGATTTCATTGGTGTTACCTTTCATTGGGTGTTGTTTTTGCTGCTCAAAACCACCGTTATTCCATAGGTTATAGAGGCAACGAAAAGCCACACATGATGAGTAATTGTATTGGGATTGCTCGCCTCAGAAATTTCTTTATGTTTTTGTTGGATGTAAACATCGATGTGTATTGACTATGAATTGACGGAATCTTTGATTTCACATTGTTTGTAGGATTTGAGATGTGATTAAGTCCAATTGCAGAATGGGGTTCTTGGTATATATTTTTAGTGGAGTTGTAGTTTCTAGGTCACTCATCGCTAACCATGTTCTCTCGAACTTCTTGGTTATTGGGGTTAGCAGAAGTTTCCAGGGCAAGACAACTTAGTACCGATTCACTGTACTAAGAACTCTTACACTTTACTCATACATATTTTTTTCCCTAAATAATAATCTAAATAATAATATCCATTGATTTGTCAGGCATAAATGGCATTAAATGATGTGGATGCTGCTATTGATGTTGGATAGTTTCAAAAAGGCATTAGAGTTGGAACCAAGTGATGGTGAGTTTCAAAAATCGCTTATTTAATAATATGCAATAGGCTTATTGTTGATGAAGCTATTACCAATCATGAAACAGAAAATCTGCTCCCATGAAGCGGTTTGATGCAAATCTTTGCTTTTCGCATCCCGGGCCGTGGATCCAAGTTCGAGAGGTTCATACTAATTTTAATACGGGGACTATCTAGATTTGTTTGAGATACTTTTTTTGTTTTGATTATCCATTTGTTTTATTTAATTTTGCAGGTACAATATTTATTGAAAAGGTATGGATGTCTATTGGTTAAGTTCCAATGACGGAGATGCGAAAATGATGTTGTTCTTTAACTAGAAAAGCTTGCAGTCTCCTCTCTGATTACAGAGTTGAATTTATTAATGTACTAAATTACATGTTCATGCATTACTAATCTCTTATGGGATTTGACCTTTTAGGTGAGAAGGAAATCATCCTTTCTCAAAGCTTGCCTCTAATATCGAGCTTGAACCCTGGAGCCGTGGAACTGATGCAATTGAGGACATCAGTTTTTGGAGTTCAGACTCTAATTAGCTTGGGTAATATAAAACATATCATCTCAAGGTTTTTTTCTTCATCGTTCAAGGGTTTTCACTGATTTTTGATAAGGCTAAAGTTGAGGCTTCAGCAATAGTGGATAATGTAGCACTACTTTACATTGGTGTTTAATATGTCATAATGCTTATCAAATAGTAATTGATTTAACCAATTATTTTCTACGTCAATTAGAGTCATTGGAAATGTCTTTAATGAGGAAAATTTTTCTATCCGGAGGCACATTCTTTTTTTTGTTGTATAAGCGAAGTCATGGCTGTCTTTGCACTTGGGCAGGGCAAAACGAAAAATCCCAAATTGGTTTCTGAATTTGGTGATATAAGCTTCAATTTTTGAGCTTTCCACAACCAATCCTGTCATTGTGGACGCCTTCATCTTTCCGTTTCAATGGTAAAATAACATTATGTTTGACTTTGCAGGTTCAATTCATTGTTAATTCTGCTCATGTATTTGTATACTCCTCTTGCAGTTCATCCCATTGTAACTGAGCTTGGCAAACCTTCTGATATGTCCACGATTGTGCGTGTGTCTCTGGAATCAAACTGAATAAACTTGAGGTAGCGTGAAATTAACACAGGAAAAAATTGTTTATTGACTGATGTATACTTATAGATAGATGATCTTTATCGTGTGGAACTAATGTGAATAAGAAAATTCTTTGGGCTTGGTATATCATATGTACTTCATGATGAAACCTCTATATGTGTTGATAATGACACGGATAGTTTGCAAATGAATAATGATGAAAAACCTCGTGTTCTTGCTTTCACTGGCCATTTTAATCAATTAGTAAGTATAATGCAAATCAGAAAAGAAATGACAGGAAAAGAATAGTACCCAAGATATATTACCGTGGCATAAAGATGAAACAGTTGAGAATATCAGCATATTAAGACTAAACCACTATATATACAATTCCAAGTAATAGGCAATTATCCAAAAATAATAATTGAGTAATGATTTCACAATACTTTCCATATTTAATAGTCTAATCCGTGTAGAATCTTTTGTATTGAGAAGTCGAATGCATATCCTTTATTCGAAATTCTACCTCGATACCATATTAGTAACACCATATCACTGTTCTAAATATTTTCATACTTTCATATATGCGATTTGGAGAAACAAGCGAGTTGTAATTATAGAAATCTAGGTCATTGTTTGGCGGTGAGAACATGGAAGAAACGTGATTAATGGGTGAGTTTTATTCGAAGTCCTTATATGATCCACAGTATAATCAACAATAATGGGTGTATGGTGCTTTGCTGATTTTTTTTGTTAGGGTTGTGTTGTAAAGACGCCTTGAGATATTTTTAGCGTTTGTTCCCTGGGTTTCCAGGTATATCTATGTTTCTTAATATAATTCACGGACAACTCAGTTCCACCAAGTCTGCCACCCGTTTTGATGCAGAGTTAACGTTACATTGTTTTGTGTTATGAACAATGCTTGGCTAAAAAAGTCGGGGGAGAAATAAGTTTGCAGTCAATCGTTGATATTTCAGTGGAGAAGAATGATGTTGCTGCCATTGATCTTAGGGTCATGCACGAAGAAGATTGTAAGATATTATTATTGGAAAGAACTGTACCTAAAGTGAACTTAATTACTGGGTTTCCTCTTATAACCGGGTTTCCTAATTACGAACAAACCTAGGCGTCAAAGATTATGCTATGGAATGCATACGATCAGAAACGAAAAAAAAAAACTAATAGGGATTGTTACTACTGTAGATGAAGATAAGTGTAAAGCAAACTGTAAACCAGACAAAAGAGACAACATAGACGTCTTGAAGGGTGGGTAGTCGGGCGAAGACGAAGTAAATAGGAAGGAAAGAGAAGTGAAAACTAGACGTGCTATAGAATGGTAGAGGGAAGAGTTTTATGAGGAAATTATTAAGAAAAAGAGAAAGAAAAGGGAAGGAAGTCAATTTTACATGTGATGGTTAGGAGGAGAAGACAATTGGTGGCAGAGACGAAGTTATGAATGTTGATATTAAGAAGAATTGGAATCGGTGGTTAGACTGCGGGGAAATTAAATCTATCGGAAGAATTAGTCTACATTGGGTAAGTGTAGAAATCCATAAAAGTGGCGGAACCAGAAATACTCGAAGTATGAGAGATGTTGAGATGCACGGTATGCTGCATTCCTCCTAAATATGGTGGTGGGGTGGGCAATTCTTGGAGAAATGTGGTGTAGTAGGCGTGGCTATCATGAGCCCACTAAGTAAATATGTTACCATGATCGTTTCCAACTATTATGTGCCGACTGTTATAACCTGCCTAGCTAAATATTGGGCTATAGGGACGGGAGACTATGACCTAACTAATTAAATGTCGTTATAACTGGCGACAGTTATTTTCCATTGTTGGTGCCCGAACTCAGCTAATTATAACCTAATTTTAATGCAGGAACCACGTTTAACTCTAGATTTGTTAATCCACGGCCGGGATCGTAGCCCCGGCTTATTTGAATCGACCAGCAAAACGCCAGGCCGAAGGCCTTGATAAATTTATAAACTCAACTCCCAAGTCGTAGGCCGGGTAATACCTAGCGGCCCGACTGATTTTACCTGACCAAAAAAACATTAGGATCGTAGGCCCCGAGCAATCTATATAATTAGATTTCCTATTGTAATTAAATTTTCCTTGATGCCATATATTCAAAGAATTTAAGGGGCCACGACCATGGCTATAAGCCCCGACTAATTTGACACGACCAACAAAATATCGGGGCATGTTTAAGGGGGCCACGACCGGGGGGTCGTAAGCCTGGCTAATTTGACACGGCCAACTAAACATTAGGGCATGTTTAAGGGGGCACGGTCGGGTTGTAAGTCCGGCTAATTTGTACGACCAACAAAACACTATAGCATGTTTAAGGGGCCACGGCATTTGTAAGCCCCGCTAATTTGACAATTCAAATCTAATTAGTTTTGTTAATGGCTAAAATATTGTGGATGAATATTGTGGCCGACTAAACAACAAAAATAATCGAAAAAGGTTGAGCCCCGGCCGTAGGCCGGGGTGATACCTAGTATATACATAATAGTATATTAATATGCTTTCAAAAATATTGAAACAAAAAATCAACAACACGTGGCCGAATGGTTGCCAGTTTAGTAAGTTAGAGAGAGATGTCAAAGGGATCAAACCCCTCCAACGGCAAAAAAAAGAATCGTCTTCAGAGTTCCATACATATGCCATTAAGACGCGAGTTGAGGCGTTCTTGAACTATTCCCGAGTAGTTCGATGAATTGCTAACTAAGGCCGGAACAACCAACGGCTTCATCTCTGATCTTGCTTAAAAGATTTTAAAATCAAAATTAGCAGGAAAAAATCACCTCCCCAACTTTCTTATAATAATACTAAACTAATTCGAGGTCTTAATACCAAATTAAGTTTTTCTATACTACTCAGATTAAGTAGTTTTTTCTTTATTTTTAGATACTGGAGACTTAGGCGACTTTCCTTTTACCTTTTACATATGTTTCTCAAGAATCTAGGATTCTCTCCATGACCCTGTCCATTGACAAACAAGTTTTCTTTTTCTTGTTTTTGTTTTATAATTTGTCCGTTCAATTTACCTTCATTGAAAGATTTTATAATTTGTACCCTTCTGTCTTCTCTCTTATAATGGAAATCAAAATTGTGTGCATGAACTCAGAATAATGCACGGTAGGTCGATTGTCATCAGCAACTGACTTGGATATTACACAGCACACACTACCTCCACCAATTTCAACCCAAATTTAGATTTAACTTCTAGATTTGGTTGAAAATAGGGTAAATTACACCTTTAAAGGAACATTTCAGTTCAATCCAACGTTCTTTATGACACTTTCTGTATTGCAGATTCTAGAGAGCCAAGAGAAAAGGCAAAAGAACAAAAAGCAAAAAAAAAAAACATAAAGAGCATTATCATCTATTCCCTCCGTCCCACATATATAGGCGGAATTTTGGTAATTTTTCTTGGAGTCGTAACTTTAAACTAAATAAATAGGCGGAACCCAAATTTTGAATTTTTCCAAGATTTTTGAATTTTTCCATATATACCCATATTTATCAATCCAACGTTCTTTATGTCACTTTAATTGCAGATGTTGGAGATAAGAGAAAAGGCAAAAAACAAAAAAAAATATAAAATTATGAATATCATCTATCATTTTCTTAATCCCAAGAGAATTCCGTAAATTCTCTCGATAAATTAATTATATGTAAAAATAGAGGGAGTATCATCATATGAAAGCAACTACATAGGTGCATCATCATCTGTCACAATAATTAAAGAGAGTACAGACTCCAAACTTGAAAACAGGTCAAGAAAATAAATATTCTTTATATATTAGCTCTCACTACAAGCAAGATAGTTTCGTATACAACCATAGATATAAGAATAATTACAAACCAAAAGAGATCAAATAAATTCCCAACTGCCACTCCCAACCACTACTTCTACAACTAGATATAGATTAAAGACGAAAGAAACACGAACCCTAAAATAATAATTACTGTAAGAAATAAATATTTTCCCCCCCCTAAACATCAATTCTTCTCAACTACCATAATCATCATCAGCAACCTCTCCTTCTCTAGTTCGTGGGGAGCTCGCATTTCCCAAACTCTGCCAATACAAACAAGAAATAATATTTTATAAACCAATTAAACAAAATGAACACTAAAGAACTGCCAAATGAGTTAATTGATGTTGGCATGTTGCGCCCGGTGCTCAATAATAAAGTACGCATTTGTGTTCCCAATGCGGGACAGGTTAAGCATGCGCGAAGATATGAAAATGCACCCAGCGCATTTTAAAAAGATGATGCCAAATATAAGAAAAAAACTATGAGAGGGATAGGAGAATGGATTACGTACTGGGAGTCTGAGTGACTACATATGCAGCACCACCAAAATCACAAGTACCAACCGCACGGCTATTCTTCTGATAATAGCTATTCATAGCATAGGAAGCATGCGCTTCAAGAGTATTTGGACTATAGCATGCAGCGCCAGGCTGAATTGAATGACAATCAGCACCACCTTCACCACAAGCATAATCTAATGCATTCTGCAATTTCTCTTCCCCGGATTTATCATTAGCTACACACCATGTATGTCCAGAAGAACTTGTGGAAACACCACCAGTACCACCAATACCACCACCATTACTGCTACTGTTACTGTTTCCGCCCCCGCCACCACTCACTGGTGTTGACTGTCTTTTCCCACCCTTCCATGCTTTCAAACCTTCTTCTGTTAATGGGATGTTGTAGACCTTCTGTTGATTTGGGTAGAATAATCCGTAATTTTTCTCTGATGTTGGACCTGTTTTCTGGTTCTCGTTAAACATAGCAAATAGATACACATCAAGAACTGAGTTGGATTTTAATGGAGTGCCACCACCAGTGAGAACCCTTTTGACTAGATTTCCGTTATAATCAGCAGCATTTTCTTGTGATGCACCAATCTCGTTTTTGTCACCATTGGAAGGCCAACCAGTTTCAGAAACAACCACTTTCAGATCATTGTATTTTAATGCAGACATTGCAGCAAAAACAGCATCAATTTGAGCATCAAAGAGATTGAAATAACGAAGCCCATTTCCTGAATCAACAACACCTGGGTTCTCTCTGAATAATGCGTAATCTAATGAAATAACATCAGAATTTGCAGCGTAAGCGAAGAATGGATAGACATTAACCATTAAGTAAGAACCAGTAGACCTTAGAAATTCAAACATGGGTTTCATTACAGGTTCGATCAACTCTGTTTTGAATGATCCAGCTGAAGATGGGTATGAATTTTGAAGAGCACTCAAAGCTACAGGAGATGAAACTTTAATAGCTTTATCAAGATTTAACTTAACCAGAGCTGAATGAATGTTTTTCATGGCGGGTACTAAGAAATTGGTAGTATTTGCAGGATCTACAAAGACTTCATTTCCAACAGCTATAGCTTCGATTTGGGTTTTTGGGTAATGAGCAGCAATGTTTTCCTGAACCCATGAGTTAGCAAAAGATGATTTCTTTGCTACTGAAGAAAGAAGTTCATTTGGGATTGCAACAACTAACTTGATTCCGGAATCAGCAAAAGCTTTAACAACAGTTGGATCAGAGTCATAGAGTTTAGCTCTGTTAATTCCTTGAGATTTCATCAGTTCTACCACTTTTGTTGGTTCAGGTAGATCATTGGCTATTCTTCCATAGTTTACTCCTACTAAACCTCCATCTGCAAATGTAACAAAAAATAGAAAAATGATTAGAAACTCCTTGAACATCAAGAAATAAGAATCAAAACAAAAGGGTTTTCTTTCTTTTTTTTACCTGCTAAAACTGAGGATATAAAGAGCAAGATGAAATAGGAAACTGTGGTCATGAAATGACCCATTGTTATGGTTCGAGAGAGTGTGAGAAACAGAGTCTTCTTTTTTTTTTTTTTTTACTTTGATTGTCTACAGACTCTGTTTTGTGCAAAGAACTAAAGATCCAAGACCACAACAGTATATCTCTGGTTTTATAGCCGAGGAAGAAGAAGAAAAGAGTGGAGAATGCGGGGGATAAAAGAGTGCTTGCGGAAATGTCTAAATGGGAAATATATGGGGCGACGTGTACAACAATTCTGAACCTATATTAATGTGAGTGGACAACACTTAACCTGTACTTTTTGTACGTGTTGTTAATTTCACCTGTGAACTTAGGAAGATGAGTGAGATGACCCGATGATCAGTAACGGCGTCAAGATCCTCAGTTCCTTGGATACTGTAGACTGTTTGATTTTCCTTTGTACTAGTGGGTCAACAAAATGAAGGAAGTAGGAAAAGAAGTTGAGAAAAACGAGGATGTTTATTAGTGGGCCCAGTTTTTGCTGACCTTATTCGCTGCAGAAATTTGAGGGTAACAAAAATAGACCCACCACCTGGCTATTTCTCAATCCCACTCTTTTCCCAACGACGGAACTAACCCCACAAAATACGAACTGAAAAAGAAAACTCCAGTGTATCAATAGTTTATCAAAATTCCATACAAAACTTATACAGACCGTACACGTGTGTTATTCCCACTACAACATCGTACGATCGTACTGTTACAACGGTCACTGCATAGTGGGAAATGTTAACCGTTAGGTTAGTGATGGATGGGGGACAGATGAGATGAGGTTAGGTGGGGATATAAAGTAAAATTACATGATACGTTAAACAAGTCTTGCAGTAGAATCCGGAATAGTAGTAAAAGCGGACTATGTGCAGAATTTCTGCGCGTTACGGTACAGCTGGGGTTTGTTTGGCAGTGAATTAGTTCAGCGACAAGGAGAAAGAAGAAATAAAAGAAATGAAACCCGTACTCAATAGGTTATTGGATACGGATTTTTGTAAGAGTTACCCACGTGATCCGATTGATGTCGGTGAAATTGATGTTTGTCATTTTGCTCTGGGTTTATTTTCCAATGAGAATCGTTATGTACACGAAGCAAAACATTTACAGATGTAAGGCATATACGGGAAGGGCGAGAATGCCGAGGGTATTATTCATGCAGGATTTTTCGAATCCCCGGTAAAAAAGTTGAATATTCTGTATTCGTAGTGCGTTTCCCACATAAAACTTTGGAGTTTGGACTTTTGTCGAAGAAAACAAAGTAACTTCTGAACTATCGTTTTTGTTAACTTGTATGAGGCGCGTTCCAATGACAAGGCCCTATTTGACATGGTTTGACAGTTTCATGATGACCGTTCGATCACGGTAGCTAGACGGTTAAGATTATATAAAAATGATTCGGTTATTCGGTTTCACCCATAACCCATCGTATAGAATATTTAGAAAAGGGAAAATTAGGCTAAGGCCCAACCCATGGATAACCCATAATATGAGGCCCCTAGTTAGAAGAAGTTTAAATCTAGGCCCCGAGTTATTAAAAGACATTGATACCCTTATGCATATTGTCAAGCCCATAATTAAATAAAATTTAAATTTAGGCCCAAAATTATTAAAATATAATGTGATGATATTCCCACCACCTCCGACCACCACAGCCACCGCCAACCACCTCCGCCAACAACCGCCGCCAACCACCTCCGACCACCACCGCCTCCGACCACCACCAATCACCTCCTACCACCACCGACCACCGCCTCCGACCACCACCGCCACCAACCACCTCTGACCACCACCGCCTCCGACCACCACCAACCGCCTCTCCGACCACCGCCGACAACCGGCCGCCGCCGATGACCACCACCAACCACCACCACCACCACCTCAGGCCACATGCATATTGCAAATCGTATCCCGGAAGTTACACATGCATTCAAAAGTGTGTAACGAGAAGTTACACATGCATATTGCATGTCCCGAAGTTACACATGGCATGTGTAATTAAAAGTTACACATGCATTAAAATGTGTATCCACAAGTTACACATGCATATGGCATGTATAGCCAACAGTTATCAGAAGTAAAAAAAATATACAAAAAAATATGCATTGCTTTAATATTCATTTACAATAATTTTTCTGTTTTTATCTATTAATTGGTTGTTATTGAATACAATAAACGAGTTAGAACACTAAATATGTAAAACGAAATCTTAGAAATGAGCCACGAAATCCTCTATTGTTCCTTCCCTTCTTGTCTTCCTCATTACAAAATGCTTCCATATCTCGTAACAAAATAAACATCCATGAAATTAGATTGGGTGAACAAAAAGAATGAAATAATATTATAGAACAACTAAAAGAGTAATTAAGAGTTACACATGCATATGACTAGTGTAACTTGGAGTTACACATGGGTCTCATTAGTGTAATCGGGAGTTACATATGCTACCGATCGAGTACGATGAGAGTTACACATTCATAACCTTTATATCCCATCAATTAGCAAGTGTAACTAGAAACTACACATCTAATTGGGAAGACAATTGGATGCCATATGCATGAGCCAATTAGATGCCATATGCACGAATGCAATTCACTCGGGGCTTTGCCCCATCGTGAAAAAATATATCCTATGGAACAAGCTAAACATAAAATGAGCCATTAACATACTCAACATGAGAAATATATCATATGCGAGAAATCAAAAGATACACTGTGTCTTAAAGTTACAAATGCTATTATTGTTTACAAATACACATGCAACAGGATATATACTTGTGTAAATTGTTAAAAATACAATAGGATATATATGTGTAACCTCAAGTTACACATACTGTAAAACAAAAAACAGCATCTCTACATCATCAATTTGAAGTTGTTCTTTTGAAACAACATTGTTTCTTCATCCTCTTCTCAGTATCAAACAAAAAAACTCACAACAAATTCACAAAAAAACAAAAAACAACAGAAAAATACAAATTCCATGCTAAAAATAGAATAGGATATATATGTGTAACCTCAAGTTACACATACTGTAAAACAAAAAAAAAGCTTATCTACATCATCAATTTGAAGTTGTTCTTCTGAAACAACATTGTTTCTTCATCCTCTTCTTAGTATTAAACAAAAAGCTCACAACAAATTCACAAAAAACAAAAAACAACAGAAAACTACAAATTCCATGCTAAAAATGCAATATGATATATATGTGTAACCTCAAGTTACACATACTGTAAAACAAAAAACAGCATGTCTACATCATCAATTTGAAAAACAACCGCATGGTATCAAACAAAAACTCACAACAAATTCAAAAATACATCAAAATTTGGATATAAGTTGTTCTTAATAAAAAACACCGCAAACAAAATTGTTTTCCAGAAACTTCATCCTCCTCTCATTATCAACAAAATATAAACAAAAAATTCACAACAAATTCTCGGATCGGACATGCAAGAACAACAAATAATCGGAAAAAAAAAAATTGAAAAAAGTTTTGAAATCAAACCAAAATAAGATTCGTACCTATATTTGATGTTTCCTTCTTCTGAAACATTGTTATTTCTTCTTCATGTTCTCAATATCAACCAAATCGAAAAAAATCAGTAAGATCCAAATCATAAAAATTGAAAACAAAAATTTAGAAAACAGCGAGAATTCTTGTCATAACTAGATCGAAACACACCTATATTGATTTCTCTCTTTCAAAACTGTCTTCTTCCTCTTCTCAAACTCAACAAAATCCAAAAAAAAAAAAAAAATGGAAAGATAAAAATCGAAAATCGAAGCTCAATACAAACAATGAACGCATAAAAGATAAATTGAAACACACCTATTTGTTGTGTTTCAATGCAACGTCTTCCTCCTTTTCAGATCTGAAAACTAGTGAATCAATTAAACAAATTAAAAAATAATGAACGTGTGGTTCTTCCTTTAGTCTTCAATACAGCGAAATCAAATAGGTGTGTTTCAGCAAATTAAACTAATCTCCGGTATTAAGCTGCAAAGATAATTTGATCTCATTCGTGAAAAATCGCCGGAGAGAAGAGAAGAGGGAGTAGAGAGAAATCTGATTTGATTTTTGTTTCTTTTTCATTATAAAACTTCTATAAAATACCGGAGGTTATTTTTGGAATTAAAATATTTATTAAAAAAATTAATGACATCAGCTATCCGGGATAATTCAAAATCTGGCCCCAAAAATAAAAGTTTTGGACCTAAAAATATCAAAATGTGGAAGAATGGAATTGATAGTGAAGGATCCATTTTGTGGGACTTCTATATATTGAACCCATATAGTAGGGTGGTTATAGTATTTTTCACTTTAGAAAATTTGTACGATTCTCTCTCATTTTCATTTCTTTCCTAATCTTTCGCGTTTTCGCCTTCCTTTGAAGATAAGAAGTCTCTATCCATGATGAAATTGTTATTATATTTGAAGGATTGAAAAATCCAGTTAAAATCTTGAGACTAAGACTCTGATGATGCAACTAATAAATTGTTCAAAATCCTAGATAGATACAAAGATAGATCGTCGGAAACCAAAAACAAAATCAGGATCGGTTCCAACTTTAATCATAAAAAAAAAAAAAAAAAAAAAAAATATCCACTTGAGTTTTGATTAATTTTGAGAAAATTTTTGATGGGGGTTTTTTGAAGGAGGCATGGGGACCAATGATATGGTGACACATGCACTTGATATCAATGAATTTTGTTTCCAAAAACACCAACACCAATTAAGAAAACAAATTTTATCTCCAAAAATAAATTTCTTTTATATTTTTAGAAACAAAATTCATTGATATCAAGTGCATGTGTCACCATAACATTGGTCCCCCATGCCCCCTTCAAAAAACGCCCCCATCAAAATTTTTCTCATTAATTTTGTACTAAAAATCCCAAATATGGCACAGAGATCTACATTTCAATTCCTACAGAATCCTTTTTTTTATCGGTCCAACAGGTTCCCTTAGATTGACTCTTTTTAGGTGATAACAATAATTTACTAGTTTTGATTTGATTTAATTTATTTTGAACAAAATAGAAGCAGTATCAATAATCCCACAAAGGAAACTATAACCACCATTCATGATTGACATGAAGATATTTACCTTTAGATATTGACTCTATAATCGTAATATTCAATTATTCTATTTGGTTTCCTTCTTAATTCACCACGAACTATTCTATTAAAACCTCTGTTACTAAATCAAAAAGCACTTTTCAAAAAAAATCAAAAATCAAAAAGCAATTGCAAAATCTCGAGAGAAGTTGGGTTTTGTTGAATCATCATGTTTTAAAACATGGGTTTTGATTTGATTGTAGGTTTGGATCTGATTTATTCTTCAATAATACTTGATTTGATCAGAGCCGATCCTGTGTCTAGAAGGGCCCTGTGCGAAATTTTTCGTAGGGCCTTTTACAATGTCGAATATTTTGTAACAATAAAAAAAAAAAAAAAATCAATAATTTTTATTTAATTTGTAAGATTATCGACGATACCAAATAAAAATTTACGACTAAATAACGGTGTTAATGCGTATTTTATATAGATAAAATGAGAGTATTAAATAAGAACTTTTTTTCTGGATGTCCATAAGAATACGCAAGGATAACACAAAATTTATATAGATAAAATGAGAGTATTAAATAAGAATTTTTTTTTCCGGATATCAATAAGAATACGCAAGGATAACACAAAAGATAGGAAGCTTACTCTTGGGAGGTAATGGTATTAGGTTAAATACGGTAAAATTTAAATTTAAATCAACAACGAATTGATTGCTCAGTGGATGGATTGTTTAAGTATTGCCCCCATAGGTTGTGTGTTCGAGTTCGGCCACGGTAAAGATTTTGTTTTTGTTAGTGTATGAATTTTGGGATGGAAAAAAAGGCCCTTGACAGAGCTGGGCCCTGTGCGGTCGCACACCTTGCACACCCTCAGGCCCGGCTCTGGATTTGATCATACAGTTAAAAAATATTATGTTCTTCAGAAAGCACAACTAAACTCCCTTCTGTAAGTGACTATGCATGTGAGAGAAAAGGGAGAACGACATCTACAAAACCATCCAAGTCATAATGGACCACGGGACAATCCGGATTACCATATCATAATAAAATAATCTGAACCGTCTAGCTATCGTGATCGAACGGCCACCATGAAACTGTCAAACCCTGTCATATAAGGCCCTGTCATTGGAACGCGCCTCAACTTGTATACCCGTATACATGTTAAGGTTTAATAAAGAATTATTTTATTTTTTTGGAAATTGTGTTTTTTTGTTATATTCTACTAGAAATTGGTTTTTCTTGTACTAAAAACACAATTTTGTTCCCAATGCAAAGAATTGTTGTTTTCAATGCAATAAAGCAAACAAATCTTGTTTCCAATGCAAGAATTTGTTGTTTTAGTGAACCTTAACATGTATACGGGTATACAAGTTAACAAGACCGGGGGAAGAGGAGTTCTCTACAGTGTATACGAAGTTGGATGCGAGTTACATGTTTGTTTACGTACGTATCTTATTATGTTTCCAGCTTAAGCACACGATCGCTAAAGGCGGGTGTTTGGATAGCTACAGCGGAAACAAAATAATCTTGACTGTTGGATTTATAAATTGGTGCTCCTTGCGGAAGCCTTTTTTTTTAATAAAAAGAGAAGAGCAGCTCCAACGGGAGCAGCTTATTCCAAAATTACATCAGAAGTTGGGTAATCAACTGGGCTAAGGATAGCACCAAGAGGATTCCCATTTAGAATAAAAAGTTATTACAGTAATCCTGAATGATAGTTTGGGGACTAGACTGTAGATCTTGCCAAAATAACTTTAAGTTGGGACCTTTCCAGTTCAGGTTCTGGAAGCTGGGAGAAGTGCTAGTGACCCTAGCAAGATTAGCAACATTGTTGTGTTGCTGACACTCTAATTTAGTGAGACTTCCCAAAACAAAATCAATGACTCCTAAATTCCTATCATCATTGTTATAGTTTCCTTGAAACCTTTGTTGCACTGCTAATTTGTAGGTTGTGTGTAGAGCTTGTAAAAGATCATCCTCTTCTGCTTCAAAGTTTATGTTGGACTTTTTCATCTCTTTGCTCCAAGACAGTGCTAGTTGAGCTCCTCTGCTTGCTCTGCTGAGTCCAATTGCTGGGTCTTTAACATTCCTAGCTCCCATGCATTGTCCTGAGAAAGAAAGAGCCACCAAAGCAAAATTAGTATACTGAAGTTTATCACCATTAGCCAAATTATTATTCACTTCCATAATATGTATGCTAATAGTGATTCCAAATTTTTCAATAGACTGGCTGTCTCTAGCGTGAGTATTCAAGGTTTCCTCAGTACTGCTAGCTTGGTAGTAGACATTATTTAATATATGACCAGGATTGTGAAGAACTCTGTCATGGGAGCAAAGGTGTTGAGTGATTTTCAAGGCGAAAAGCAGTGAGCATTAGGATCGGTATTTACGAAAATTTTGTCACATCCAGCCTTCCAGATGAACCAGCATATAGTAGCATAAGAAGCATTCCAGGTGGAAGTGGTGTTGTTGGGTAAAAACCAACTATTAAACCAATCATGTAAGGATCTGTGGTTAGTGAACAGTTGATGATTTTCCCCAAAGAGTTTCCTCCAAACATCTGAAGCAGCAGGACAGGCCAAAAGCACATGAGTAATGTCTTCTTTTGCACACTTGCAGATAGTACAGATAGGATCAATATAGGTTAGGATGCTAGCAGACTTGGCATTAGTTGGAAGAATGCCATGAGCACATTTCCATATGAATAGTTGAATAGCTGGGTTTGTATCAAGTTTCCAAATGTCTTTCCAGGGAGCTGTTTGGGTATCACCAGCATATTTATCTTCAATCTGCTTATCATAGAGGGATTTAACAGTGAATTTTCTGGTGTGAGTTAAGCTCTATTGGATGGTGTCCACAGAGTTAGGGTGATTATTTGTTTGGAGAATGAGATGTTGGATATGTTGAGGGAACCAGAGGGAGAGAATGTTGTGATCCCATTCCCCATAGGTATTGAAGAGTTGATTGACAATTTTCGGGTTGGGTGGGCATTGAGATGGTTTTTGAATTATATCAGGTAGATTTTCTACCCATCTATCTTCCCAGATATGAATGTTGTTGCCATCTCCTATTCTCCAAATATAATACTTTTGTATGCATGTGATGCCTTCTAGAATACCTTTCCAAATCCAGGAATCAATGTTCTTTGGTTTTGTGTCCATTCTAATAACTTCCTGATCTTGGAAATGAGTAGCCTTCATAGTACTGGTTCATAGAGAGTGTGATTCTTCTATCAACCTTCAAGAAATTTTTGAAATCATAGCCAGATTGAAGTATTCCATGTTTTTGAATCCCAGACCTCCAAGCTCTTTTGGTTTATTGACAGCATCCCAAGCAATGTAGAAGAGATCTTTAGGTTTGTCTTGGTCTTTATTCCAGAAGAAATTTCTTTAGATAGCATTAACCTCTTTGCAAGTATCTTTTGGAAGCTTGAAACAGTTCATTTGATAAATATTTGATGTTGAAGTAACAGTTTGTATCATGGTGACTTTGTCTGCTGTAGATATAGTAGATTTCCAACCTGCTAGTCTGAGCTTTAGTTTGTCCACACCAGGTTTGAAAGCTTGAATCTTGCTTCTGTTGGTGAAGAGGGGGGATCCCAGATACTTGTCAGAAGTGTTAATTCTTTGCACTTTCATTATATCACTTATGTTGTCAGCAATGCTTGGATCAGTATTCTTACTGAAGAATATACCAGATTTGGAGAAGTTTATGAGCTATCCTGAGGAGTGCCCAAAGTCTTGAAAGATCTGAATTAAGTTGTGACATTCCTCTAAATTGGCTTTGCAAAATATCATCCAATCATCTGCAAAGAGGAGGTCATTGATATTAGGTGCTTCTCTGCATATTTTGGTTCCATGGATTAGACCCTTAGCTTCAGCATCAGTCAGATATCTAGATAATGCTTTCATGCAGAACAAGAAAAGGTATGGGGATAGAGGATCTCCTTGTCTGAGACCTCTGGATGGTTTAAAGAACTTTCCAGGAGAACCATTGACCAAAACTGCCATTGTGGTAGTGGATATGCATTGATGAACCAGATTGCACCATTGAGTGCTGACCCCATTTGTGTCATGACTTGCATAAGAAATTCCCAATTTACTCTGTCAAGAGCCTTAGCCATGTCGATTTTGATTCTCAAAGAGCCATTAGGTCCTTTTTTCCCTCTTCTAGTATTCATGTGGTGGATAATCTCATGAGCAATAGCTATGTTGTCAGATATTTGTCTCCGCGTAAATGAAAGCAGATCGAAAAGGGGATATGAGGGATGGTAAGAGAGGTTTTAATCTTTGAGCTAGAAGTTTTGATATGATTTTGTAGGTAGTATTACACAAAGATATAGGTCTGAAGTGGGCAGGAGTGGTGGGGTTATCATTTTTAGGGATAAGGGAGATGAAGGTGGAGTTCATCTCTTTAAGAATATAGCCAGAGGTGAAGAAGTTTTGGACCATGGAAATGATGTCAGCACCCACAACATCCCAGTTGGCTTGGAAGAAATTGGGAGGAAAGCCATTGGGTCCTGGTGCTTTGTCTCCATCCATGTTGAAAAGGATATTTTTGATCTCCTCAGCATCAGGAATCTTAAGAAGATTGTCATTTTCAATGGTGGTGATGGTGGTGGGTATGAGGTTTATGAGGGAGGGGTTTATGGTTATTTGTTCAGCAGTGGCCATAGTTGCAAAGTGAGTGGTGAAACAGGTAGCAACTTCCTCTTTGTTGTGAAACCAGGTACCATCAGCTTGTTGAATGGAGTCAATTTTATTTCTTCTATATCTCTTCTTAGCTGATAAGTGGAAGAAGTGAGTATTCTTATCTCCAAGTTTGATAAGTTGATCTCTGCTTTTGGTCTTCCAGAAGTTTTCTTGAATATTCTGCCAATGTTCAACTTGCTTTTTGGCTTCTCTTATGTCTTTGCCTCTATTGTTTTTGAATTGATTTTTAGTAATCCACTCAAATTGTTGTATGTTGTCTTCTAGATTAGTTTTGATGTTGTCATAGACCTCCTTATTCCATTTCTTTAACTTAATTTTGATATCCCTTAATTTCCTAGCAATCTTTATAGCAAGAGACCCTTTATACTGAGTGTTCCAACATTCTGTAATGATATCCTTGCAATCTTGGTGATCAATCCATGGGCCAAAGAATTTGAATGGAATGTAACCTTGCTTCCAACTGGGATTAGTATTGAGAAAAATAGGATTGTGATCAGATCCAATGGCAGGAAGGTTTGAAATAGTAGAATTTGGGTGTAGATCAAGCCAGGTTTCATTTGCCAGCCCTCTATCTAATCTTTGCTCAGTAAGATGTATACCAGTTCTTCTATTAGTCCAAGTAAATGGACATTCAGTATATCCCAGATCAGTTAGATTAGCTTCTTCAATTTTCTCCAGAAAAAGGTTAGCTTCAGAAGTATCAATAGGATGTTGACTGAATTTCTCATGCTCATGAAGGACAACATTCAAATCTCCCATAATCAACCATGGAAGGGTGTTAGTTTTATCAGTATTCTCTATCATTTTCTAAGAATTGATTTTATCAGGTGTGGTATAAGGACTACCATAATAGCCTGTAAAGAGCCAGGGTGTGCCTAGACTAGGATGAATGGTGGCAGAAATATGGTGGTTAGAGAAATCTTCTATAGTGACCTTAATATTAGTTTTCCAGGCTAACACTAGGCCTCCAGCAGTATTGTTTTTTCCTTTAGGCTCAACAAACCAAAAATTAGTGACACCTATATTCCCAAGGATGGTCTTTAAGTTTCTAGATTGTTGTTTAGTTTCAATTAAAAAGAAGATGTCAGGATTATGTTTATCTAACATGTTATTTAGGTGTCTACTGGTTTGAGGTTGTCCTAGGCCTTGGCAGTTCCAATCCATGGCTGTGTAGAATTGCCAGAAGTAGGACACATTAAGATAAGAGAATATGATAATAAGATATCCTATGCAAGAAATAGTTAAGTGATAGGCATTGTCCTGTTGTTGACTTAATCTAATGTGAAAGAAAAACTTCTGAAGAAGAAAATTGTTTCTATTATCATGTGGCATATAATGTAAAGTTTGACAGGGAGTATAATGTAGTACTTGGAATTTGGGAAAGGATTTGCTCCCTCAGGGCCATCAATAGTCAAGTCAGTCAGATTATCTTCCTCCATATGCATGACCTGGTTATTGCTCCTTTTGGTTGGATGATTCTGATCCCTAAGCTGAGAGGGTTGTTCAATAGTTGTGGAGGAGATATAAAGCTTCCTCTTTGGATCAATTAGCTGAGGGTGTATGCCGGCATCCACAGCTTTAAGTTTGAACTCCTTTTTCCTTCTCCCAAAACAGCTTCTTCTGGTTGTTGAAATCATTCGTTATTTGTTGTTGGATTTCATCTAGAGATGGAGTAGTGGTAAAGACAGCTGGAATTGGGTTGTTTGAATATAGGGTTTGAACTTTTGGAAAGATAGTATCAGGATTGATATCACTTATTCCTCCACTTCCAGAAGTAGTAGTCTGCTTTCTAGCAGCAGTTTTGATGTTGGTATTCTTCTTTTTGGGTAATTTGTTCTTGTTTCGGTTTTGATCTATGATCTTTTTGTGGTGTTTTTGACAAGATATAACCTCAGGGTTGATGGTGGGGATTTCTCCCTCAATTGGTTGATTCAGACCAGCTTTGAAGATTATGTAATCCTTTGGACCATTAGTTCCTCACAGCTATTCTTAAGAAGGATCTGCCTTTGTGCTAGTCTCATCTTGATTGCAAATTCCTCAGCAGCATCTCTGTCAGAGTAGTGTCTTATTTTGATGTTGCTGAGGGGACTGCTGGTATTGGAGTTATTTGGAGTACTAGTTGTTGATGGGTAAGCATTGAATTGGTTTGTTGGGTGAGCTCTTTGATTATCTGTTGGTGATTGTTTTTCTTTTTCTTCACAAAGAGGACCAGGGTGGTCTAGGACTCTACAAACCTTACAAAAGGCAATTCCCTGTAAAGCACATGCCGTTTCAAGTCAGTGTGACAGATTGGGTGTTTCATAAGCATCAATGCCATATTTGAGAGCTTTAGTAACATCAATAGCTAAGAAAACTTCTAGGTTTTTCTCATCTTCATCTCTTCCATAAGCTTTTTTGGCTCTTTAAAATATTCCTGCTGGTTTGATGATGTTGCTAATATCTGGGATGATGTGTTTTGGTACTCTTTTGATAGGTGCCCATATCTGAACTCTATAGAAATTAGCTTCATCAATGTAGTCAGGACCAGATGGTGGGACTTCTGTTAAGACAATAAGCTTATCAAAGATACCTCTAGTTCCTCCTTGTCTGAAAATCTGATAATCTTCTATGCTGCCAAGTCTGATAGAGTAATAGTTTCTTCTTTTCCTCCATAGGTTAACTTCTGCTTGTCTTCTAAGCTCCCAGTTGGAGTTGATGAATCTTGAGATGGTTCTTGTTTCATGAGAGATTTTACTGCAATACCTTTCTATGAAAACCCATTTCCAATCCTCTTTCTTTTTGGGTAATATGTTTTCAGCATTGATAAGGACTTTTGGGAATAGATCCTCAGGGAAGTTTAGAGAGGAATTCATTTGGTCTACCAGATTTTCAACTTGATCAGTGGATTTAGTTTCACAGGTGGAGGCCATAAGAGGTGTTTTGAAGATGGTAATGGTGGTGAATGTGGTATAGAGAATGGTTGTGAAAGTGGTATAGGGAGAAGTGTTGTGATAAGTACTGGTTCTGATAGCTTTAATTTGAATTTGAATAAGTATGTAGGATGGATTGTAGTGGTTAAGTTTGATGTGTAGTTGAGGTTGATGTTGATGTAGCCTAAAGCTCCAAAAATGATCTGAAAAGAAGTGCAGGTGCCATGTGATAGTAGTCCTTCTCCAGAGTCCGTGTTGCTGAGCTTTACTGACTATCTTTGTTTGTTTGACTATTGGTGCACCTTGAGGGGCTGACCTGTTAATAGAACAAACTCTAGCATAGAAAGAATTATAATAATCAATGGTTTTAGCTATCCATAGAGGGCTATTTAGGTTCAGTCCTTTAGTTATACTTAACAATAAGTGGCCAGAGTAAGCCTTAGAATCAGTTTGTCTAATAAGCATGGGATAGGTATTAAGAAGAGATGATTTGTCAGAGTAATGGAGTGTTACCTTGCTACCTAGAAGAGAAATGATGAATAAGGACAAACCTGGATTATAGCTCCATAAGAATTGTTCCACTTTGCTTAGCGTTGGGCAAGCATGATTTGGTCACTCTTAGGGCTGTGAAACCTAGTAGTCATGTGAATGCTAATAGCTGAGTGAGGTTCAATTTGCAGCGCTAATAGGGGACTTTGTTGTCTTGAAAACTTCCAGTCAGCTGTGAGAGATCTTTGAGTCAGATAAACCGTTAGCTGGCTTGGATGCCTGGCTAACTGAAATGCACTCAAGTGAGAAAAATGTGTGCATTGCATCAGAGCAGTTATTGGCGCCGATTGTTCTAAGCTGCCAAATGTGAGAATTTCCTCCTTCCATTTGCCATCTGTCACAGAGAAACAAAGGATTAGTTGGATTAAGTTTAAGATGGATGGAGTCCATAGATTGTAGGTAATGATGCCCTTTAGGGAGGGAAATTGAAGCGACAGAGATAGGATGAGAAGTTAGGGATACGAAAGCGGTTTCGTAATGGAAACCGATGTCACTTAAAGAGGAGAGACTGCAGAAACTGTCCCCTATAATCTTTATAATTGTATCAATTAAAGGGAGAAAAAGCTTCAATCGCTCTGTTGGTCTTCTTTTTTCTGTATCTTCAAAATTCTTGATAGTTAGATTTCTCCAGTTGCTATGGCTGGTAATGGCAGTGGTGATTATCAAAAATAAAACGGAAACTTCATGAGGTTGAGGGGGAGCCAAGAATCCATTGGTATCCTCGGGAGTATAGTATTACTCGGTTGCCATATGGAATACCCTTTCCTCAGGGTTGTGAGTCTCCTGAATATGAAGCCGATTTCTCCTGGTATTTGGAGGATTTGCAGCATAATGTTGAAGTGAAGCTTGAGCAAGATTTGCAAGAAGACCGACCACCTGGTGAAATGAATCATGAGTTGTTGATGGATTCTCCAGTAGATCGTCTTCGACGACACTTCAATCAACCCAATCCTGCGGCCATTGGACAAGATACAAGTAACCCTTTTGAAGATCTGTATGCTAATGTTGGATTTGGCAGCAGTGCTCAACATGCAACAGAAGGTATGAATCAAGGAGCCTCGACTAAGCATGGAGATAGAAGTGAGTGCTACGCTACTGGAATTCCCAAATCCGCAACACATCCTCAAATGGGTGAAAATGAGCATTGGGTCTTGTATGCCTTCCATCCAAAGTATGGACCTTTTGAAGTGCATGAGGGAGTTGTTGTAGTAGCTGATCGGTTTCTGGTATCTGGTGTTAGTCGGATTGGTTACCAATCTATCACTCTTGACGCTAGAGAGAGAAGGATCGTGCGTCATTTGGCTGGTCAACCTTTGCACATGGACGAACCTATGCGATTTCCGGTGATGGACTCTCTTTGTCCTGCAACTGGGAGAATAGGACGAGCTATATTTGCAGGATTTGGATCTCCAGGAACCTAACCATCTGCTAATCCAACTTTTCCTGGGAATGTGCCTGAAGGAAGTGCTTCTACAACTGCTCCTGAGCCTTCGATGTCTACTTCTAATGTTGCTGCAGGCGGGGCTGATCCTGATGAGTTTCAATCTCTAGAGCCTGGTGCGCAGAGAGTGACTGCAAGAGTTTATTTGAATCGTAGTCGAACTAGAAGTGTTAGCCAGGGTACTCGGAGCAAGACTCGAAGTACTCCTCAGTAGCAGATTAAGCCAAATTTCTTCATCTTTTAGTGTTTTGGATTTACTTTGGATGTTTGGGTGGTTTTTAGACATGGTTTATTTTTGTTTTGGATAATTCTTCTTCTATGATGTCGGATTTGATATTTAACTGTTGGTTCTTGGTTGTGATGTGGATTATGATGTTTATGCTTAGTCTTGTGAGAATTGTATCTAGTTTTTTTCCTGGGATAAATTATGAAATTGTGTTGTGTGATATGAATGCAAATGTAGTTGAATTGAGGGTGTTGAGGGTGGAATTGTTGTAGTTGACCTTGAGGGGGGTATAGTGAGTTTAGTTGGGTGGGATTGGTATAAGGAGTTTCAGGGGAATGATTGAAGTTTCTGATTATGATCCAGCAACAACTTAGAGTGATGATATATGTCGACTCAGCAGATATGACGATTAGAGAGTTTCGATCATGAGATTGAGAGACAGTGTCATTCCAATATTCAATTTCATTGCAGTAAGCCATTTTGAGAGAATCAATAGCAGTAGTAGTAGTGATTGATGAGGCCATACTGATCTTAGAAATATTGGGTAACTTTGCTTTGCCTGTAATTTTAGTGATTTTTGAGATGCCGGTGATGTTTGTGATTTCTGTGATAATGGTGGGATTGGTAATTCCAGAATTGATTGTTGTACTCATAGTTTTAGAAAAGGTTATGTAGATGAATCATTCAGTGGTGAATTCCGGCATGGAAATCCGGTAAGAGACGGCGTGAAATAGCCGTTGAGAAGAACGTTGAGGAGTAAGAAGACAAAGAAACGGCTAGATGAGACCGGAAAAACCAAGAACACTTGCGGAAGCCGAAATTGAATAAGTGTGTATATGGCTTGATACAATTAAGTTGGGGGAGGCTTAATGGCTTATGACTAAATCTAGAACCGTTTTTTTGGGACCACTCAAAAATGGTGGGGGATTACTTTCCATTTTTTGGGGTGATATTAGAAGTAATAATTAGTCACCCCTTATCTAAGTTTTTTTTTAATACCAAATTTGCCCTTGGTAATTAAATTAGTTAGTGTAATGATTAATTAGTATTAGTATAATGATTCATTAATGAGATTAGGTTAATTAGTTGGGTGTTTTTAAAAGAATAATTTTTGAGAAGAAGGGGGTTTTGTTTTTTTTTTTTCTTTTGTTTTTTTTAATAAGATGGTTGATTTTGAAATGAGGGTTTTGGGTACTTAGGTATACTTCGAATTTAGTTAATGTTGCTCGAATTGGCAAAATCTTTCGAAAAAATAAAAAATTTATAAACTGATTTCGACCATGGAAATAGAGTTCGGCTAGGACATCTGAAGAACAGTAGCCGAACTCATTCAGTAAGTGTAGTTCGGCTAATGGTTCTCAAAACACAGGTAGCCGAACTCAGCTTTAATGGAGTATTTGCTTTCAGAGAAAAGTTTGGCTAGGAAAAAAAATTGCGACGTAACCGAACCAAATGTTCGGCTGGGAAAAAAAAGTTGACGTTACCGAACTCAATATACACTACACCAAATTCTGGGATTAGAAACAGAACCAGGCCGTTACAAAAATGGGTTGTAACGGCCCTCGCCTGTTGCAAAAGTGGGTGTTACATTTTTTTGTAACGGCTTTGTGACCGTTACGAAATTTTTTTGTAACGGCCCTCGTAACAGGCTTGAGTCGTTACGAATTTGCCACGTGGTAACAGCTCAGGTCCGTTACGATTTTTTTTGCAACAGGGATGTTGTAAAACTCGGGTCCGTTACTTAACTTTTTTTGTAACGACAAAAAATTATACTTAGGTCAACCTTGACTGGTCAAAATTGGTCAGATCGACCAATTTTGATCTGGTCAAGGCTGACCGTAGATTCATTTTCTCCGGAAATAAGTTTTAATTCCAAAAACTACCCGCATACACCTTTCATTTCATCCTCCACAATCAACAATATTTTCTTCAATCAAATTCATCTCACATTCAATCAATTCTTATCACATTCAAATAGCTTAATACAAAAAAGAACTTAAATTCTTCTAAGTATCAAATTTTTTGTTAAGTATGAAATACTAGGGGGATACTAAGTATCAGTTCATAGAAATTCTTATGTTCACAAACTCATCTAACTTGGAAACACATAGAAACTTACAAAACTTGCATCTGCTCTCCAACCTAATGAATGCCTTGTTCTCCAACATTTCTGCTCCAAACTTGCAACAGAGCATCAATTCAATTAACCTGCAAACACAAAAAATATCTATTTAGATGTCGGAAGTATGCACAACAAAACTAGAGGGGAGAAATTATGAGGTTACTGCTGCCAGGTAGTAAGAGATGTGGAGCGGGCAACTTACGACATCAGCACCAAAGCAGCCCACAACTTACATGAATTCTTTAGTTCAGCACCTTGCAATGGTACCATGGTTGTTCACCAAAAACAACTAACCAGAAAAACAACTTACTTGTATCAGAATTTTGTTGATTCTTCCCACCAGCGCAATACCTCGCAAGTATAAACCGAGTGTCAAAGCCACAAATTTAAACTTAATAGTTTAAGTATAATAACCAAGTGAAGTACTTACCAGGGATTGATATTTCCCCGAATGGCTACTACTGCTTCAATCGACCTTGTGTGAAGTCCCTGTGCATTTACATATAACATAACAAAAACCACCTACATATATATCAAAAAAAATGATGAACTGAAAGAAAATATCCATTCATAAACCGGTTTGTGTTCACATATGTAGAAAAAAGTTACATTGGACCAAAAAAGTTTCTTCGGTAAAGCTCTTTTTATGCACATGCATAAGAGTATGCGCATCGGTTAGCATACGTACAAAAGTGTGAACCGCCAAAAAATCAAAAAAAGATCCTAGGAGTATGCGCATCAGTCAGCATACGTACAAAAGTTTGAACTGCGCAAGTATAACAAAAAGATCTGTATAAGTCAAGGCAGATATTAGGCGATGCTCAAAAAGGCTGAGATCGATTAGCTCAAAAAGAAAGGGACTGTGTGTCTTTGCTTGAGAGGCACATCTTTGGATGAAGCACATATCCTCCGATTCCGACATCTCTGAAGGTTGTTGCATACTTGTTAGCTTTCGCAGTGATTGCATCTGGCATGAGAATATCATCGATACATACCTTGGCAAGATGTATAGGTATAAGATCTCCGTGAAACTGATCTCGCTAAAACACCAAGTCTGAGCTCACCGGTTGCAACTATCGAAGTTCAAAGAACGAATAAAGCGGTCCACCACGTGCTCTTGATGAAGCTGGTGATGCAGAATTCCCAGCAGGTGAACTTGTCGCAGCTGGTGATATAGTATTCCCAACAGGTGAACTTGTTACAGCATGTGAACCTGTTTGAGGTGAAGCAGAAACATTGCATGGAGTATGCGAGGCTACAACTCTTGAGGTGGCCGGGAACGTTTGAGCCAACCGATACCTGGAATTGCAGATTTGATTTCTTCCACTACACACACAACTTCACAAAGCCATCAATCAGAACACACACCTTGCCACCTATTTCTTCCACTATCCCACCAAGACCACCCTCCTTCGCTTTCAGTTCATTTACCTTGTGACGCGCTAGAGCAGAAAGATTGATTTGCGTACGAGATATAGGACCAACAGAACGAACCCGTCCTCTAGAATCTGCCCCAAAATCTTTATTCATTGCACTAGGTTCTTCTACTTGGAAGACCCGCATCCCTGTTTTTCTTTGATCTCATCTTGGGCCTTCTTGAGCTTCTCCTGTAGTGTCGAGCATAACAACCAAGTAAATTCTAATATCTTGAATATCTAGTACATGTTTTTAAAAGAGTTGAAATAACTGAAAAGTAAATCGACTCACGGCGAATGGCACCGCGCTAGGTAAAATAAAACCACCTTCTTGTGTATGAGCTTTAACCCACACATCCTCAGGAGTTATCACTGCATCAGGATTTGCGGCCTCCTAAATTTACAAATACAATGTAAAATCATATAGTTTTCCATAAGGATGTTGAGGTAAGTTGTGAATATAATTGAGTTCTGACTAAGTTGTGAATATAACAAAGTTTGAGGTAAGTTGCGAATATACGTATTTAGTTCAACTCTCACCATAGCATGAGATTTGCGACCACTACAATGTGTGTAGCCATATTGTTGTCTTTTCCTCTTATGCTCGATTCTACTTTGCTTTGCCTTTTCTTCTCTTTCATTTTCGCAAAATTTTATCCAATCCTCTTCTTTGACATTTGGTGGAACATTTAGAATCCTTTCTTCATGAGTAGGGACAGGGTCATATTAGGCATGGCGTAACTCACTCTTCAATCTCCTCCATGGACCAGAACCGGCCTTCAGAATATTTTCCTTTGATACCTCAGGTACATCATATTCAGCCTGGAAAGATAGAACAAATTAATGCCTTACTTATTTGCAATAACGATAAAAGAAGTTAAATGACGAGTGAAGAAAATCATGTCTCGGGTAAGTATTGTACCTTGTGGTTTTCCAAATATCATCCTTATACTTTGTATCAACAACATCCCAGCTTTTATATGAAATAGGCACATGTGTACGAGCCAAGGCGCCTCTTCGGTGACCTAATGTTGTTGCGTTCTCGAAACCGGTTGTCCATATTCATTGACCTCTCGCTGCCATCCCTGTGAAATTCAAACATCAAAATAGGGAAAACCAAACAGAGCTAAAAGAGAGCATCCACGTTAACAAAAGAAAGCTACCTAACACCTCAAAAAATAAGTGATCAAACAAATAAAACCAAACAATTCACGAAAAAGAGAGCTAAAAGCGGCGTCATTGTATATATTATTGGGTAAGGTAAAACATATCGCAACTGTTTAGTTCAAAATGAATCGAGTAATGAGCAAACTTTTCAAATTCTCATTGTCAAGAACCGGCGAAAAGATGTAGGAACTTCAAATTTATCTACTGAAGACGTTAACCCCTGTCGTGAGTGCAACACCACAGACCATCCCTCTTCAGTAAGATCCTTTGAGTAGAACACTTGAGTAGCTTCAGATGCAAGGATAAACGGCTCATCCACCACTCTATTTATGCTTTTCATTTTCGACAAGTTGACCTTTACAACCTTTAAAACTGCATCAACTTTGCAAGCATTCTTATCTCCAACACTAACCCAATCACAGTAAAAAACAGTTTCTTCAAATTCCAAATAGTTCAAGTTGATTATATTTTTAATGACGTCGTAATAAGTTATTTCTGCTTTATTAGACGACTTCGCTTGCAGTCTTGTAACAGCTTTCATTGACACACCGTTATTCTGTGATACATTCTTTACCCCAGATTCTTGTTTACTAAAAGTAAACCCATTTACTTGGTATTTCTTATATGATTGTGCCTTGAAGAGTGGTCCTTGCACGAGTCTCCATAGTGTTGAATCGGTTTCTTTGGCTTTTAATAATCATGTTATACTGACATGGCGAGAGTCAGTATCACAACCAAAACCATAACAAGTTGTATTCAAACCACTACTAAAAGCTTTAGGGAAACACAGTACCTCATCGCGCAACCATAAATGAAAACTCTTTGAGGTCTGACCATTAGACGTGTCACCGTTAACATAAGAATCATACCTCCTACAGCCAATACCAATTCAAAGACTATCAGATGATGCAAACATAATAATCAGACAGTAACTCAATGTTAACTAACAAAAACATTCTACTAAAATGCATTAAGTCACCATCATGCTACATCCCTCTAATTTGTAATATTTTCATTTCTGCTGAGGAGGACTAAACAAAATTCAGACTTGAATAAACATAAAAGAGTTAAGTAAAAGTTACCTTTGCCAGTTATCTATTCCAACATACTTAGATAGGATCCAGTTGCGACATTGTTCAAATTGTGCTCGATTCAGAGTAATACTCATTCCAGAACTAAGAGGCATCTCATCGGCACCATCATAGTCATCATCCAAAAAAAGCCTGCCGAGTATGTTTATGAGTACCACCACCATCATCTGACACGTCCTCCATAAGGTATAAGCTAGCTTCTCGCAGCGCATACCCTCTTGCAATGTACCCCTTAATGTACCTTTTATTGCGCACCAATCCTTTAAAACCTTTCATTAACCTACAAGAAAAGTTAACAGATCCGCAAGGATGATTAATAGTTCAATAATAGTAATTCTCAACTTAAAAATTAAACAACAAAGTAAGGGGTTTTATTTACCTCTCAAACGAGTACATCCACCTAAATCCGACCAGGACCCATGATTAAAGCTTCATCGGCCGGATGAATCATCAGGTGGATACTAATAACAAAAAAAGATGGAGGAAAATACTTTTCCATTACGCACATTTCTTCCACCAGACTAGCTTTCTCTTGTAGAAGTTCATCTCTGTTGATAACCTTTGCGCACAAAATGTTGAAAAATATACTAATACGGAGAAGAGAAACTCGCAGATCTTTAGGTAATGAAGTCGCAGTATGAACTAGCAATGGAAACAGAGATTGCATCATTACATGGTAATCGTGTGACTTGAAATTCTTGACTCGGTGGACTAATGCTCACTTAGATTGCGAAGATTGGAACGAAGCTAGAAGGCACTCTTAAGTTCTTCACCTTTGTACAAAAAGATACTTTTTCATCTTTAGTTAAGGCAAATGATCCATCTTACATTTTTGTTTTACCAGTTGCACTATCCTCTTTCACCCATAACCGCTTTTTAATACCCATAGATTCCATATCTTTACGTGCATTTACACCATCTCTTGACTTACTATTACCCATGAGAGTGTTAACAATATGCTCGTTATGTTCTTTTCGTATGCATAACATCTGTACAATGACGGACTGCGTTCGATCCCCAATTCGGCAAATCATGAAGTATGGACCTTCGAGAAAATAGAGAGTTGTCGAAACATCTTCATCGGCACCCTATTGCAAACTATCCGCTCGCTCCTCTCTTTTACGTTTCTTTCTGGTGGTTTACCCTTACCCTGTTTACTTTTCATATCTTTCACAATCTCTTGAACTTGCAATCTGTTAGTGGCCATGGAGCTTTACCATCTTCTACCCCTCCACCGAAATTTGTTTTGTCAAATCTGTACTTGTGTTGGGATGGCAGCCATCTTGGTGTCCCATATAACATATCTTCTTACTATACGGCAGCCCACTCAAACTGTTTCTTCACCACATGTGGGACACGCATAATACCCATGAGTCACACATCCATCTAGAGTACCCAATTAGGAAAATCATGAATGGCCCATAACAACCTTGCCTTCAAAAGAAAATCAGAGTTCGTGAAGCTGTCGAATGTCATAACACCATCATTCCATAACTCTTTCAACTCCTCTATCAATGGCTGTAAGTAAACATCAATATCTTTACCTGGTGCTCTCGGACCTGATATCAACAAACATAACATGGAAAATTCGCGCTTCATACACATCGAAGGAGGAAGGTTGTACGGACACGGTATCACCTAGGTCATGTGCCTATAATTCGGACCAAAGCATCCATTTGGATTAAAGCCGTCAGTTGCTATCCCAAGAGTAACATTCCGTGCTTCCTTAGCAAATTCAGGACAGAAATTTTCCGCACACCTCCAAGATGTAGAATCCACTGGATGACGCATGACATTAACATCTCTCTGTGCTCTAGAATGCCAAAGCATTGCCTCTGCTATCCATGGTATACTATAAAGTCTTTTCAGCCTTGCAATTATCGGAAAATGCCTTAAAGTCTTTTTCGCAACTTGTGTAAGTTTTCTCTCATCATTAAAAACTCTTACGTACCGAGGTTCTTGACATACAGGACACTTCACCAATGAACTATTACCTTCCAATAAATTATACAATCATTTACACAAGCATCATAAGTCACATAATCCATCCCCAGCTCTTTAATAATCTTTTTGATATCTGGATACTTACATGGCAGGGTGTTACCTTCGGGAAGCAACTCTTTCATCAATTCTAATATTGCGGTAACACCATTGTGCGAAATTTCATAATTTGAGTTTTTATGTTGTTCATCATTATCGCAGCGTACATTCCGACTTTCCATTAGGACATGAAGGATATAATGGTTCTCTTGCCTTCTCGCCCACTGATCTCTTTTTTCGACCACACTGCTGGTTCCAACATTCTCATCCAACCTGTTTGTAACATTCTCATCAACTTTTTCTTTGTAACATTCTCATCAACACCTACTTCTACATTCTCATCCATCCCTTCCATAACATTCTGATCCACATCGTGGTAATATTCTCATTCAAACCTCTTTGTAACATCATCATTATCTGCTACACATTCGGTTGTAGTATTATCCTTATGTGTTAATTGTCTTGCTTGTACTTGAACTTTCCCCATGATAGCGCTAGGAATGTGTACACCTCATGCATACCATGTTTGAGAAAATGCAATGAGATCTCACTCAGTGCAACTAAGCCTTTACCATTCATACAACGACGACAAGGGCATGAAAATAAATGACTCCCACCACCATTATTCTTGGCAAACTCTATGAATGACTTCACACCTTGTATGTATTCTAAAGACTTACGAGGACACTTCAACCATTTATTGATCACTTCAGATGACATATTACCCTTCAAAATTGATATTTAAAAGAATCAAATAAAATCACTTAGTCCTAGTGGTAGGGTTGCCGAAGCCCATGAGGTTAGCGACAGTAACATCCTCTCAAAGAGGAGAGAATGAGCTATAAGTAGCTTTTGTAAATCACCACTAGGACTGTTATCATTATGCTCACAGAGTACATAATACCAGACTCGTTTATACATAACTTAACATACAAAATAAAATAACTTAGTCCTAGTGGTGCAGGGTTGCCGAAGCCCTGCAAGTTAGCGACAGAAACATCCCCTCAAAGAAGAGAGAATGAGCTACAAGTAGCTTTTGCGAATAACCACTAGGACTGTTATCATCATGCTCACAGAGTACATAAAACCAGACTCGTTTATACATAACTTAACATACAAAATAAAATAACTTAGTCCTAGTGGTACAGGGTTGCCGAAGCCACCGCAAGTTAGCGACATAAACATCCCCTCAAAGAAGAGAGAATGAGCTACAAGTAGCTTTTGTAAATCACCACTAGGACAGTTATCATCATGCTCACAGAGTACATAAAACCAGACTCGTTTATACACAACTTAACATACAAAATAAAATAACTTAGTCCTAGTGGTACAGGGTTGCCGAAGCTCTGCAAGTTAGCGACATAAACATCCCCTCAAAGAAGAGAGAATGAGCTACAAGTAGCTTTTGTAAATCACCACTAGGACAGTTATCATCATGCTCATTTAGAATCAGTCAATATCAAAACAAAACTTCATAACTTTAGTTCATTTAAACTTAAAAAACTACCTTAAAATGAAACTAAAGTTCAAATCATGATGAGCATATTTATAGAACATACAAACTGGAATTTAGATACTACCTTAACAGATTCCGTAGCCGGTGCTTCTTTTCTGTTTGTCTCTTGCCAAAAGGATCCTCTCCTGGCTCTGCAAAGACCAAGATATAGAACAACATTAGCCAAACTTTTAAAATGTATCGACTTTGAAGCATATGTCACAACAACACACACTAATCAATTACGCTCTGCCATACCCACGCACGCTCTGTTGTTACACAACTAGCTAGGTCCAAGTCTTTCTAGCTCTCATCAAACCTTCCAAGATTATACAAGACTTTATCAGGTAGCACTCTGCCTACTCAACTTAGTATGCTTCTAAGGCAAAAAAACTACACCATGCCTAACACCAGAATGCATCTTTACACAGGACTAGTGGATCAAAAACTAGAACAGATCAAAAACTAGAATAGACAAGTGAAGCTAATGATGTCAATCAACACCAACATCTTATAAATTAGAACTTATTGAAATTAGATTACAAACTTGAAATTAGGTTACAAAGTAAAAAAAATAGAAAATTTCGAATTTAACATAAAACCCTAAAATCAGTTCAATGTTCGAAACTTATACCTTCTAAGTCTTCAAAATTCTTCAATCTTCAAGTCTTCAAAATTCTTCAAACCCTAACAGTAAATTAGAAAAAAAATTGAATTAGATTTATATGAAGAAGATTAACAAAACATAACTCTAACGATTAACACTTACACAGATCGATGAAAAACTGGAAGATAAAGATGAATCAAGCCCTAAAAAACAGATCGATTAAAAAAAAAAAAGATGAAACCCTAAAAATCGATGTTGCGAAAAACGATTAACACTTACATAGATCGATGATTGAAATGTATTGAAAAGATTAAAGAGTTTTCTATGATGTTTCTTGGCTAAAACAATCTTTGTGATGAAACCCTAGCTTCTTATTCGAGAGAAGGAATAGATGCAGTGTAGAAGATAAAAATGAAAAATGAAAGTCAAACACGATTTCTGCTAGCTTAACCATAGAATTCACGCATGTGAATGGCACACTCGTGGGTGGAAATATCCTCTCGTATAACCAATCGTGGGTGGATATATAATGCTAGGAGTGTGAGTGGCACACGCACATACTCAAGGTGTGACGACACAAGTGTGACCAAGCGTGTGAGTGGCACGCCTATAAAAAAATTCGTAACGGCTTGGCTCTGTTACAAATTTTTTGTAACGGCCTTTTGTAACGGGAAATTTGTAACGGCTCATAAGCCGTTACGAATGCCTGTTACGATTCCGGGAATTTGGTGTAGTGATATAGGTTTTCAGATAAAAGTTCGGTTAGGATAAAAAAATTGCGACGTAACCGAACTAAAAGTTCGGCTAGGAGAAAAGGGAAAAAAAGTTGCGACGTAGGTTGGGAAATTTTTTTGCGAGGTAACCGAACTTTTCTTTGAAAGAAAAAACTCCATTAAATCTGAGTTCGGCTAGTTTGTCAAACTGTTTCACATAATTCCTAGCCGAACTTCTCTCTGCAACTTCCATTTTCAACTCATTTTGATGATTACTTCTCATTTTTTCAACGAAAAACGAATGAAAAGTAATGGGTTTGTTATAATTTTGATTTTGATTTTGTTTTGTTAATAATTTAAATTAAGCGATATATAGAGGTGGTGGTGGTGGTGGTTTGAGGTGGTCGGTGGTGGTGGTGGTGGTGAGCGGCGGTGGTGATGGGAGGAGGTGGTTATATATATAGGTGGTGGTGATGTGAGGAGGTGGTTATATATATAGTCATTTCCATACCTTAGGACACCCCTTATAACTATAGGGTAGATAGTCTTATCACCTAATAGTCCCCCACTATTTTTGAGTAGTCCCCAAAAAATGGTTCTAAATCTATTCGAATGGGCTTACGAAATAGGACTTTTTTTTTTTTTTTGAGGAAACAAGATATATATATTAAGATCAACTCTCAGAAGGACTGAGAAAGTTAATAATACAACTTGGTGGATCATTATTCAGCAAATTTTTGCAACTGGTGATATTCCTGGTAACTTGAATCATACGAAATAGAACTGTACAGTAGATATTTTTCATTTTAGGGGTAGCTTCAGCCCGGAGAAGCCTGGTTCTAGTTCTGCCCATGCCTAGCAATCCTGGTAGCCACCTTCAGCAATCATGCTAAATTGTGCAGAAATATCTAATTCTTTTAAAAACCTAAGCCATATGAGCCCCCACATCGCACGGTGGGAGTACCCCCTCCTCCTTCAACGAAACGAGAGAAAAACAAGGCTTTCTTTCCCAAAATAAAGAAATTTGTTAATTTATCCCGAAAAAAAACAAAACGAAAAAAAAAAATCGAGAGACAAAAAACCAAAAAAATTCTTCTTCTTCAAGATAAAAGCAGCGGCTGTTGCTGCTGATTCAGATCGAGAAATAGGCAGAGATTGAGAGATGAAAGCAACAGATTAAAAGTGAATCAGAAATTCTGAACATCTCGATGGTGTTCGATTAAAGAGTTGATGGTCTTATGGATGATGAAGAATCCGAGCTGAAATTGATATGGGTTTGTCGAGATAAGGGTTATTGAGAACTGAGATTGATGATTAAGTTAAGAGAATTGAAGAATTTCAGAAATTAGGGTTTGGTTTTGGGAAGAGCATCTGAGACTGAGTCTTATTTGTTTCCTAGCTCTAATCTTCAAGAGCATCATCCTTCTGAGATTTTCTATCGGTTTCTTTTTAATTTTCTTTATACTTCAGGTATTTGCTATTTTTTTTCCTTTAAATCCTATGGTTTTATCAATGTAATCCAGGTAAGATTTTTATGCTTCTTAATTCGAGTTTTTAATTCAGTTTTTGGTATATGTTCAAAGCAGTGGCGGAACTGGAAAATAAGGGTGGGGGTGGCTTGAAAACTAATTGGATTTGGTGGGGGTGGCATAAGCCTATGTTTTAGGCTTGATTTTTTTTTTGCCAAACTCAAAACCATGGTGAAATTGTGAGTTTTTTTGGACTTTGCTTAATCCAGCCCAAGTCTATATGCAGTTCCGCCCCAAATTCAAAGGCTGAAAATCATAGGGATTTTGCAGGTTTTATAGAATCAATCACTTAAAGAAGATAAATATGTATCTTAAGTACTACATCAATGACAATGGTTACATTATGAAGGTAATCCAGGTAAGATTTTTATGCTTCTTAATTCGAGTTTTTAATTCAGTTTTTGTTATATGTTCAAAGGCTGAAAATCATAGGGATTTTGCAGGTTTTATAGAATCAATCACTTAAAGAAGATAAAGATGTATCTTAAGTACTACATCAATGACAATGGTTACACTATGAAGGTAAATAAACTCAACTCTAATTTTTTTGTAGTTCATGAAGTATGGGTTTTGTCTCTGGATTGATTTATGCTGGAATAGATTTTGAGGTCACCAGGTTGTTTTTGCAGTTTCAGTGGAGATGAAACTGAGCCTGGGGTGGAATGATGCAATGCTTAATGATTGAACCTGAAATTGCAGTCACGGGGAATGAACCAGTGAGGCGTAGTATTGAATCTAGGTATGATGTGGATCCCTTTTTTCTGTACAGTGCGTTAGTATAAATAAAAGAAGTCTATTGAAGGTCAGCGGACAAATATTAACGTCGTATTAGTAAATGGGGTCCTTCAAGAGAGACATCAGGATGTGGTTTGTCGTACGTAGGTACGTGATCCAGTATTTAAATATATGTTGTATGATTTGAGCTCCAAGGGCTTAAGATGTCTAGCAGGGATAATAAGTTTATTTCGATAAGAATATGGTATTTTCCTGCTTGGAGCAACAAGTATTAGGTTTATTCTTCCTTGAGACATTTGATAAAGCTATTTGCAGAATGAAGCTTCAGATAGTTGGCTTTTCTAATATTTCGCTAAAATATTGTCACATTTATGTTATATGATTTGAGATGGGTGATACCCAAGAAGCTTGCTAAATGAGGCCATTGTGTGGTTACTTTATGTGTTTCCATAGTTTGTATTTCATGAAATGTTGATATACATACATTCTTAGCATCTCTGAGACACAATAAGTTGCTTTGCACTGATGTTATTTTTTGTAGAGATCTATTCTGCGGAGGTTAGAGTTGTAGCTGTATTTTATGCATATGAGCTTTGGTAAGAATTTACTCTGACTGATCTTGCCAAAATTGTCTTCTTTTATGTTCCGTGGTATACCTACTGTTTTTTTTTTCCACATTGAGCTGATTAGTTATTTCTTAACTGCAAGAGTTTTCTCACCCGCTAAGATTACTCTTCCAGTTCCACGTGTCACTCAAGAAACATTGATGAGGTAAATGTTGGAGAAATTATGTATTAATGTGGAATAATATTCAAATGTGGTTCTTTTATTTAATTTGTTGTGCATTCATTTTTAAAAAACCAGTCATCCACAACAACAAATGTGATTAAAGCTACAACAAATGAGAATATTAATCAACTTCCTCCATTGTTTGTGGTCAAGCCACATTACCTGATAGGTGTCTAAAAACACCTAATTTAATATCTAGTATTTATGCTTTCTTTGCGAGTTTTCTTGTAAATTATGTATCTTATATTGGTTTTGAGTTATCAGGTGTTTTGGAGTCATTTGGAGCAAAAAGAAGTGGAAATGGCTACAAAAGTGAAGCACAGTGGAGCAAAATGAGTTGTCATTCTTTGGCGGCTTGTATCAACACTCGGGGTGCCTAGAGTCATCCAGGTATCCCCTTATCCGATTCATTTGGGTGGCTGTATCACTTTCCTACACAAACCTAAAAGTTAGAGAAAATCAATTCTCTAATCATTTGCTTTACTCCTTTGTTGAATGGCTGGAGTAGTTATCACAGAGAGAAATTCAGAAATTCAAGGGGAGACTTGAGATTCAAATTTAGTAAATGGGAAGAACATATCAGTTGTGTTAAATGGATGATTGGGGCATTTGGGTTGTTTACTACACAAAATTGCAGATGCAAAATTAGGGTTTGGTTGAGCTCTGATTTGCTGGATCGAGTTGAAGTAAGAATTTGCTAAGATTTGGCAAGGATCTCATGTTTGAATTAGTGGGTTCAATGGAAGAATGATGGTTCGTTTTGCAGGGGATTGCAGTACACAGTTATGGTGGTATAGAACAGGTTTTGAGATGCAGAACTTCAGAGAAATCAGTGGGCACTGAGTAAAGTATGTGTGTAGAAGAACAATGGGTATTGTATGAATATGCAGGGAAGGAGATACAGAGATTAGAAATCAATAACATGTACATATCTTCTTCATCATCAGGAGCTGCACACAATGTGTTTGTTTAAAGACTTGAACCACCTGTTCTTAACAATTTGAAGTTCAAGTACTCTGATGTTACACCAAATTCAGGGAATCTTTGAAGGGCGAGAAGCATACTTGAGTTGGGTGTTTGAATGGCTAAACCGATTTAGGCAAAGATTGAGACAAGTCGGGGATGAATCAATGGTGCAAGGAATGATTGGTAATGAAGCTGTGCATTACGGGTTTGAAATGAAGCTAAGATACTTGCGTAACCAGGTGGTGTTGTCTTGGTTCAATCGAGATGGTTGGGTAGCTGGTGGTATTGCAGGTGGAGATGCACATTGGTGGTTGCTATGTTGAGCCAGGGAATTGCAGGTGGTTTCAAGTATGTTTGTGTGATGGCCATGTCCACATTGGCTGCACAGGGAGCTGTTGAGAAGAAACTGGTGGTGCTATTGCGTTGAGCTGAAGTGGTTTGAGTAGATATGAGAACCGAAATTCGGGATTGGTGGTTGCGATCCACGGTTGGGCGGAGTGCTGCGCTTAGAAGTGAACCGGCTAGCTAGTACAAATTGCAGTGGTCAAGATAACAAGGGTGAGAGTGGTGGTGATTATGTAAAGTGGGTGAAGTGGAGTTGAAATGGGTTGAAGTTGCGGTCGATGACGCGGTGGAAGTGTAGGCATGTACCGGGTGAACCGAGGCTGGTGGAGAAGCGTTGCAAAGAGCTAGAATGGCGAGAAGCCAAGATGGAGAAGAAGATATTGAACTGCAATGGAATTGAATTGGCAATTGGTAGATGATATTAAGCATAGAGGTGTCGCAGCTGCAATATAGGAAGGCAGTGAGAATGAGATAGGGAAGGCAATGATGGCTCAGGTGATGCTTGTCATGGCTATATGCTACCGTGGAAATGAGCTGAGCTGCAGTGGAACTGAAGGCTTTAATGGAGTGAATGTACGTATTGCAGGTGCAGCTGTAGCAGGGTACATCTGGTGGTGTTTGCAGTGTAGTTGTTATGTGAGTCGGGGAGAGAATAAAGTCGCAACCGAGTGAGCGGGTGGTAGTTGCTAGCGTACAATGGCTTTGAGTTGCTGCCAGTGAACAGAAGGGATGTGAGCTCAATGCAGGTGAAACTGAGAATAGCAGTGGTGGTGGCCTGAGACGGCAGTGTTTAAGGTTCTTGCTAGAGCTGGAACTGAAGGCTAAAGAAATAGAAGGCTGGTAATCAGTGTGGGGTGGTCCATTGGTCTTGAGCCTGTGGTTCGTTTTCCATTGGTTTGCATTTGAGTTCAACAGAGTCGAGAGCAGGGAAGCTGCATTGCAGTGACTGAGCATCTATATGAGCAGTCGCAGAAAAGCTGTTTGTTGTTGCTGAGTTGAGCTGCAGGGAGTGTGGCAGAGAATGGCTCATGGGTTGGTGCTGGATGTCGTTTAGCGGAACTGGTGATTGTCATGGGAAGATTGTGGCTAGCTTGTGATATACAGGGATGGAAGCAAATATGTCCTGAGTTGTGTAGCAGAAGTCACAACCAAAAACGCAGAAATTGTGCAAAACACAGCTAGATTGGTGCACCGGTGAGCATAGCCCGGGATGTCGGATTGCGAAAGTTAAAGTGTGAATCGTAATGTTTCATTGAATCGTGAAAGGGGTATGAGTCGAATGGAAGAGTTGGCGTAGGAAATATAAGCTACATGACACGCTTTTAGGTGCGTTTCGCAAGAAACGAGGAATTGGCTAAAATGGTTTTGTGAATGTGTGGACTGCAGAGAAGCAAAGTTGAACTACTGGAAGTGTAGAATCATCTGGTGATAGTACCTGATGACAAAGGCGGCCAGAGATAATTTCCCGGCGACCGGATTTCGGCGACGGTGGCCGGATTCCGGTGATGATGTCATCAATTCCGGCGACACTTTTCGGACCCAAAATTCCAGAGACATATTTTTCACTCCTGGGCTTGGTGGACCAACTTGGAGACGGGTTTTGAGAAGAATTAACCTAATTTTGGGAAAGTATCCTTATGGGGAGAAAAGCATATAAATAGAAAACTCTTTTCAAAACCTAGATAGATCTCCATTAGGGAGACTTCTACTTTTGTTCTAGGGTTTCACATGATAGGTTCTTCTAAACTTTCTATGATGATTTCCAAAAACACAAGTAACTAAGTTTTTATTATTGGTTGAAGATGTAGTTGGATTTTGCAACCAAGTTATGATTTTTATGAATTAGTTTTCTCTTAATATTATCGTTTGATTTCTACGGGTTATAATAATTGCATGATTGAAGTATTGCAATATGATTGAATGTTTGTTTAGTCGAGTCTAGAATTGATTGAACTCACATCCATATCTATAGCTATTTTAGGGTTTTCATTGAGCGATAACCTTGAATACGAGTAGCATGATATGATTAGGGTTTGTAGTGATACATCCTCGTAGTCATATGTAGAAATTGACCTTTGTTCGAATTGTTTGCGCAATGTATTACAATTGCATTGATTAGCCTATTTCTGAAACTTAATGCTCCTAGGAATTGAACTTGATTAGCGCAAGGCGTTAGGTTATTCTTTAGGTAGATTTCACATACGCAGCTCTAATGTGTGTGTTGATAACTTAAGAAATTTACGGAATATTCTTGCAATAAGGTATTCTATGGCTTTTGATGATAGCGAGATTAAATACGAATTATTTTCATATATTCATAAACTTGTTTACAATTGAAGATGAAACCTTTATCCAATATTTTCACATCCTTGATTTGCGTGTTTACTTTTATTTGTTTTGCTTTTATTTATTTCCGTTTATAAAAATCTGAAAATCCTCGGTGTTTTATATAGGAGACCATAACATATTGACAACCAAGACCTCTCTGTGGGAACGATCCTTTCTTGCCCTTGCTTCATTATATATTTTGAGTAGTAAGAAAGTGTAATTTATTTTTGACGCTTACGACAGCGATCAAATTTTGGCGCCGTTGCCGGGGAGGCAGCGGTTGTCAATTGTTTTTGGGTTCTTATTTTTTTCTTTTAGTTTTGTTTTAATTTTTCTTATTCTTTGGTTCTTAACCGAGTTTTGAGAATCTCGTTTCAGGTACCAATTCTATGGACGGAGCATATTGGAGCAATCAATACGGCTTTCAACCTCAACAACATGAAAACTATCACCCTTACGGGGAATACAATCAAAACCAATCCTTTGGTTATGGTCAATATTCCACGTACCCTTTTAGTTGTTCTCATACATTCCGACCTTCTTACGGTGGGTATGTAAGTGAGCAACCACAAGGAGGGGAGACTAGTTTTACTCCTATTAATATTTCTTCTAGTTTGGTAGATGAAATGCAACAATTTATGGCCAGCATGGAGTTAGTTTGTGGACGACCCAGCGTGGAACCAATTTCATCGACCGAATGTGCTCATAGTATGTTTGACCCAATTTATGATCGTAGTTATGATCATCCACCCATTCAAAGGGAAGATAATTGGCCTAACAATACTGAAGTAAGTAATTCTACTTTTTCTTTGTCGAATGAGCTTTACAAACAAATGGAACACTATATTCAGAATTTGGATGGAACACTCCAAGAGCTTCAAAAGGGTGTTTCCACTTTAAGACAGGGCATTGAAGAATACAAGGAGGAAATGAATAGTTATGTTGAAAAAGGCGACCCTTCGGGAACTTTTGTTGATATTTGTGTAGTTAACTCAACTCTTGATCGTAATAATGATCATTCACCTATTCAAAAGGATGAGTTCGAGATTAGCAACACTAAATTCAGCGAGGACCAATGTTATGATGACTATGATAGTGATGATGATTATTATGAAAATACATCGTTTGAACCAACTCATGGTGACATCCCCGAGGAGTGTACAATGGAGTCTTTTTGGGATCAAGATGAAGACGAAGAGGAATATGTCGACACTTGTGTGGATTACTCAAGCATTGATCTTAATAATGATCAAGAGCCTATTCAAAGGGTGGAGCTTGAGGATGATGCATTTTCGGGTGTTCTAGAAAAGTTTCTTATAATAAAATTTGGATCCGCAAAAGAGTATGTGCCTTACAACAAAAAGGAGTGTGTTGAGAATGAGACCGGTATGACCAATATTGTGGAAGACCCAATTGAGCTTGCAAATGATTATAATGATGATGTTTATGTCGAGACTTTGGTTACGGCAGAAACGGACGAAGAATGGTTGCAAGGTTTGATAGAGGACCATGATATACAAGAGGTGAATAATTCACTTGAATTTTTCAAGGATGAAGAGGATTCTGTAATACAAGAGATTGTGCAAGGTTTGTCTAACCCGTTGCCTATTGTTTCTTCTCCTTTACCTCTTATTGGTTTGAATGTATGTGCTTCGAGAATATTGTTGAATGACTTTGTTTCTCGTTTTCCGCCATTAGAGATACTTGATTCTCATACTATGCAGGTTATGGAACAAGAAACCGTGGAAGTGCCCGACTTCTATATTCTTTATACACTTCCAAGTGTGGACAAGAATAAGTGTGGGGGAAGCTTTTATCGGTTCATAGCTTCGTTTCTGTTTTATATTACTAATATTTGTGCGAAGCTAGTGTTTGAAAAACAGGTGCTATGGGTGGATCCCCAACTTTTCCGATTATTGGTGTATGGGGAATGAATCTTACAAGAAGCAAGTCGGGCCGTCGACTTTAAAACAAGCGCTAAGTGGGAGGCAACCCACCAGTTTTGTATCTTTCCCTTTATCTTTTTATTTTTTGCATTTGTTTTTACTTTTATGCATTTGCTTTTATCTTTATTTTCTTTGTTTTTGCATATTATTTGCGGAATTTCCCACCTTGGACTCTCTTTGGAAGATTCAATTTTACATTGAGGACAATGTAAAGTTTAAGTGTGGGGGAGCATTTATATGTTTTAGTTTGTTTTATGTATAAAAAAAAAAAAAAAAAAAAAAAAAAAAAAAATCAGAAAAATAGAAAAAAAACCAAGAAAAAATTTGTGCTTTTTGAACTCCGAAATCTAGAAACTTGTGCTTTTAGGATGACACCATTAGTGGATGGAACCATTTTGAATGCAGGAGTTGAGGAACCGATTAACTAAAAGGGAAGAATATAGCTCAGAAATCACAAATTAACATGATAGTTGTTACCATATCTCGGAATATCACCATATCGCATTCTATTTTTTATTTTTCCATATTTATCTATTGTTCTCTAAGTGCTTTGGTGGGTCACTAAACATCGACGTGTTAGTACTGCTAGGATGAAATAGAGTGATTGAGTTACTAGAAAAAGAAAAGAAAAAAAAATGATGAAAAAAAATATATATAAAAAAAAAAAAGAGACCGACCAATTAGACCAAAAACGGAATAAAAAGACACTTGGGAATAGCAGTATGTGTGAAACGTAGTCCCTGTGTCCGTCGCCTAAACAAGCGTGGAATGCAGGATCCAAGGCGACTATCATGTACTTGCTGACAAGAAGCATGCGCTTGGATCCAAAAGATCTAATCATGCCGTCTAAAAAAAAAAGAGAAATTGGATCCAGTTTGATCCAATCATTTAAAAAAAAAATAGAATAAATTATTATTGTGTTGAATAAAGTCACTCTTGGTTCCCTTGTATATGCCAATTGATTTGATGTAGCATTCAAAGACACAAAAGTAGCTCAATCTAATAGGATTAGGTTCATCTTAGCAGATGACCTTCGAGACGGATATGGGAAACATCGAACACTTGTGAATATTCGCCAACATCTACATCTATATCCATCTTCTTAATCTTTTCATTGTGATTGTGGTTTGTTAGTTTCCGAGTATTGTGGCTTGTTCGACTATCTAATTAGAGTTTACTAATATATGAATTGAATTTGCAAGGTACCTCCTCCTGTAGTCATTTTGGATTCGTTCATTGATTTGTCACAAATAGACGGAGTTGGAAATATAGGTTTTGTAGGTATATCTCTAGTAAACCTTCACGAGACTATAACTCGTCCACTAGGGACACCTAGGGGTTTAAAGGCTTGTTATTTATGCTAAAATTAACCGTAGCCTCGATGTCACGGAGTTGTATGTATTTGTTTTAGTTTTGTTTTGTTTGATTTGCTCGAGGACTAGCAAAGTCTAAGTGTGGGGGAATCTGATAGGTGTCTAAAAACACCTAATTTAATATCTAGTATTTATGCTTTCTTTGCGAGTTTTCTTGTAAATTATGTATCTTATATTGGTTTTGAGTTATCAGGTGTTTTGGAGTCATTTGGAGCAAAAAGAAGTGGAAATGGCTACAAAAGTGAAGCACAGTGGAGCAAAAGGAGTTGTCATTCTTTGGCGGCTTGTATCAACACTCAGGGTGCCTAGAGTCATCTGGGTATCCCCTTATCCAGTTCATTTGGGTGGCTGTATCACTTTCCTACACAAACCTAAAAGTTAGAGAAAATCAATTCTCTAATCATTTGCTTTACTCCTCTGTTGAATGGCTGGAGTAGTTATCACAGAGAGAAATTCAGAAATTCAAGGGGAGACTTGAGATTCAAATTTAGTAAATGGGAAGAACATATCAGTTGTGTTAAATGGATGATTGGGGCATTTGGGTTGTTTACTACACAAAATTGCAGATGCAAAATTAGGGTTTGGTTGAGCTCTGATTTGCTGGATCGAGTTGAAGTAAGAATTTGCTAAGATTTGGCAAGGGGATCTCATGTTTGAATTAGTGGGTTCAATGGAAGAATGATGGTTCGTTTTGCAGGGGATTGCAGTACACAGTTATGGTGGTATAGAACAGGTTTTGAGATGCAGAACTTCAGAGAAATCAGTGGGCACTGAGTAAAGTATGTGTGTAGAAGAACAATGGGTATTGTATGAATATGCAGGGAAGGAGATACAGAGATTAGAAATCAATAACATGTACATATCTTCTTCATCATCAGGAGCTGCACACAATGTGTTTGTTTAAAGACTTGAACCACCTGTTCTTAACAATTTGAAGTTCAAGTACTCTGATGTTACACCAAATTCAGGGAATCTTTGAAGGGCGAGAAGCATACGGAGCTGGGTGTTTGAATGGCTAAACTGATTTAGGCAAAGATTGAGACAAGTCAGGGATGAATCAATGGTGCAAGGAATGATTGGTAATGAAGCTGTGCATTACGGGTTTGAAATGAAGCTAAGATACTTGCGTAACCAGGTGGTGTTGTCTTGGTTCAATCGAGATGGTTGGGTATTTGGTGGTATTGCGGTGGAGATGCACATTGGTGGTTGCTATGTTGAGCCAGGGAATTGCAGGTGGTTTCAAGTATGTTTGTGTGATGGCCATGTCCACATTGGCTGCGCAGGGAGCTGTTGAGAAGAAACTGGTGGCGCTATTGCGTTGAGCCTGAAGTGGTTTGAGTAGATATGAGAACTGAAATTCAGGATTGGTGGTTGCGATCCACGAGTTGGGCGTGTCTTGCGCTTAGAAGCTGAACTGGCTAGGTACAAATTGCAGGGTCAAGATAACAAGGCTGAGCCAGTGGTGGTGATTATGTAAAGTGGGTGAAGTGGAGTTGAAATGGGTTGAAGTTGCAGTCAGTACGCAGTGGAAGTGTAGCTGTACCAGGTGAACTGAGGCTGGTGGAGAAGCAGTTGCAAAGAGATAGAATGGCGAGAAGCCAAGATGGAGAAGAAGATATTGAACTGCAATGGAATTGAATTGGCAATTGGTAGATGATATTGAGCATAGAGGTGTCGCAGCTGCAATGTAGGAAGGCAGTGAGAATGAGATAGGGAAGGCAATGATGGCTCAGGTGATGCTTGTCATGGCTATATGCTGCCGTGGAAATGAGCTGAGCTGCAGTGGAACTGAAGGCTTTAATGGAGTGAATGTACGCATTGCAGGTGCAGCTGTAGCAGGGTACATCTGGTGGTGTTTGCAGTGTAGCTGTTATGTGAGTCAGGGAGAGAATAAAGCCGCAACCGAGCTGAAGCAGTGGTAGTTGCTAGCGTACAATGGCTTTGAGTTGCTTGCAAGTGAATGAAGGGATGTGAGCTCAATGCGCAGTGAAACCGAGAATAGCAAAGTGGTGGTGGCCTCGAGACAGCAGTTGTTTAAGGTTCTTGCTAGAGCTGGAACTGAAGGTTAAAGAAATAGAAGGCTGGTAATCAGTGTGGGGTGGTCCATTGGTCTTGAGCCTGTGGTTCGTTTTCCATTGGTTTGCATTTGAGTTCAACAGAGTCGAGAGCAGGGAAGCTGCATTGCAGTGACTGAGCATCTATATGAGCAGTCGCAGAAAAGCTGTTTGTTGTTGCTGAGTTGAGCTGCAGGGAGTGTGGCAGAGAATGGCTCATGGGTTGGTGCTGGATGTCGTTTAGCGGAACTGGTGATTGTCATGGGAAGATTGTGGCTAGCTTGTGATATACAGGGATGGAAGCAAATATGGCCTGAGCTGTGTAGCAGAAGTCACAACCAAAAACGCAGAAATTGTGCAAAACACAGCTAGATTGGTGCACCGGTGAGCATAGCCCGGGATGTCGGATTGCGAAAGTTAAAGTGTGAATCGTAATGTTTCATTAAATCGTGAAAGGGGTATGAGTCGAATGGAAGAGTTGGCGGCCGGAAATATAAGCTACATGACACGCTTTTAGGTGCGTTTTCGCAAGAAACGAGGAATTGGCTAAAATGGTTTTTGTGAATGTGTGGACTGCAGAGAAGCAAAGTTGAACTACTGGAAGTGTAGAATCACCTGGTGATAGTACCTGATGACAAAGGCGGCCAGATATAATTTCCCGGCGACCGGATTTCGGCGACGGTGGCCGGATTCCGGTGATGATGTCATCAATTCCGGCGACACTTTTCGGACCCAAAATTCCAGAGACATATTTTTCACTCCTGGGCTTGGTGGACCAACTTGGAGACGGGTTTTGAGAAGAATTAACCTAATTTTGGGAAAGTATCCTTATGGGGAGAAAAGCATATAAATAGAAAACTCTTTTCAAAACCTAGATAGATCTCCATTAGGGAGACTTCTACTTTTGTTCTAGGGTTTCACATGATAGGTTCTTCTAAACTTTCTATGATGATTTCCAAAAACACAAGTAACTAAGTTTTTATTATTGGTTGAAGATGTAGTTGGATTTTGCAACCAAGTTATGATTTTTATGAATTAGTTTTCTCTCAATATTATCGTTTGATTTCTACGGGTTATAATAATTGCATGATTGAAGTATTGCAATATGATTGAATGTTTGTTTAGTCGAGTCTAGAATTGATTGAACTCACATCCATATCTATAGCTACTTTAGGGTTTTCATTGAGCGATAACCTTGAATACGAGTAGCATGATATGATTAGGGTTTGTAGTGATACATCCTCGTAGTCATATGTAGAAATTGACCTTTGTTCGAATTGTTTGCGCAATGTATTACAATTGCATTGATTAGCCTATTTCTGAAACTTAATGCTCCTAGGAATTGAACTTGATTAGCGCAAGGCGTTAGGTTATTCTTTAGGTAGATTTCACATACGCAGCTCTAATGTGTGTGTTGATAACTTAAGAAATTTACGGAGTATTCTTGCAATAAGGTATTCTATGGCTTTTGATGATAGCGAGATTAAATACGAATTATATTCATATATTCATAAACTTGTTTACAATTGAAGATGAAACCTTTATCCAATATTTTCACATCCTTGATTTGCGTGTTTACTTTTATTTGTTTTGCTTTTATTTATTTCCGTTTATAAAAATCTGAAAATCCTCGGTGTTTTATATAGGAGACCATAACATATTGACAACCAAGACCTCTTTGTGGAAACGATCCTTTCTTGCCCTTGCTTCATTATATATTTTGAGTAGTAAGAAAGTGTAATTTATTTTTGATGGTTAC
>JAJJWW010019000.1:0-144691 GCA_023531295.1 Papaver armeniacum
CTCCTTGATGGAAGCAGGCAGTGGGTAATATTCCACAAATCAGATATAAACATTGCTATAGGGAGGTTAATTTTTCAGCAGATTTTGTTGCAAAGAAAGGTGCAAAATTGGCTCCAGGTGAAAGACAACTTTACACAAGAAGACCTTCGTCTCTGGGAAGAGTTGAAATGCCAAATGTGAAGTACTATAGATTCTGTTAAATGGTTGTAATGGGCCTTATGTAACAAGTCTTGTTTTCCTTTTATTCCTTTTAGTATTGTCAAAAAGTCTAAACTCTTGATGTAACTCTCTTTGATTATTAATAAAATGAATGTGATTCAAAAAAAAAAAAAAAAAAAAAAAAAAAAAAAAAACCAATTCCTTTAGGAAGGGGTTTTTTTACTATAAAGTTAAATAATGAACAAGATAATCAATACATCAAATCACAGAGGTGGGAAGTTTTGGATCAAATTTTCAGATTAGAAAATGGATTTCAAATTTCGAGATCAAAGCAAGTCAAAGGAGTTCTAAAGCAATGGTGTGGGTTCGTTTTCCGTGCCTTGGATTGGAATTCGAGTGAAAAAATTATGTTTAAGATATGGCAAGAGATTGGGACTCCAATCAAAATTGATAATGATACTGCTAACTGGGAAGTAGGTTATTATGCAAATGTCGTGGTGGAAATTGATTTTTCAAAACATGTTCCAAGTAAAGTATGGATTGGAACTAAATATGGAGGATTCTTTCAAGATGTTTTAATCCCAAATTGTCCAAAATTCGCTCTTATTGTAAAATCGTTGGGCATTTAAACTCGAATGTAAATTTGAGAAACAAAGAAAGTCCTGGAGCTCATAATGAAGATCAAGTTCATCCAACTACGAGAGAAAATAAAGCATACTCCAAAAAGATAAGCCTACTCAAGTTCCATTTGATATCTGTGATACTTCATTAATAATTGATTCCATAGTTGATACTATTCAAGAAACAATAAAAGTTACAAAAGCAGGTGAAGGAAATTGTTTACAACAAAATAAGTTTAGTCAACTTGAGATTGTTGAAAATGTTGAAATACCAGAAGCAATAATTATGGAAGTTCCTAAGGTATTGGAGGCTGTTCAAGAAGAAATTTTAAATAATAATATGGTCAAATTTGTGGATGGGACAAATGGAACAGTTGTGGATATGCCAGTGCAAATGACTTCTTGGGCTAAAGTAGTAGAGAAGGAAATGGTTACTTCTTCTGCTAATACATCAAGTACATCAGCTTCTAGTAGTCCAGCTACTCATTCAAAGGTATCTCCTCAAGCTCCAATTAACAATAAGTATAATTTTAGAAAAAATCCTGGTAAAGGGGGTACCAGAAACCCTCCAAACAAACAATGAAGATAATGTTTTGGAATCTCAGGGGCCTAAGAAGGTTAATGGCTCTGGAGAAACTTAGGTCTTTAGTTAATAATTTTAGTCCTGCATTGGTTTGGATTGCTGAACCAAAGGTTGTTTGTAGTGCTTGTTTTTGTCACAAATTAAATCTTCCAGGAATGGAAAAAATGGTGATACACAGTTCTAGTAATGGGAGGAAAGGAAATATTTGGTTGTTCTGGAATAAAGGTATATCTCAGCCACAAGTGATTTCAGTTTCTAGTCAAATGATTACAGTTAGTGTTGGTGATGTTTTAGTATTAGGTGTACATGCTCATGTAAAGGTGGTTCAAAGAAGATTTCTGTGGTCTGAAATGAAGTTAATAAGTGATCTAACAAACCTTGGATTATACTTGGTGATTTTAATGCAATAATATCACAAGAAGAGAAGATTGGTGGTAAATATCCTAATAGAAATGCAATGTTAGAATTCAATGATTGTCTTAATCAGTGTGAGTTACTTCATGCTCCTAAAACTGGGTTGAATTACACATGGTCAAAATGGGAAAAAAGGCAGCAAGAGAATACTTTGTACTTTAGACATAGTGGTATTTAATCAAAAATGGTCACAAATTTATGGTGATTGGGGATACAAAGTTGGTATGAGGATAGTTTCAGATCATGCTCCATTACTAGGGGGATGTGCAAGTCTTCCAAAGCCTCAAAATGTACCTAGGAGATTTAAAAAAATGTGGATCAGTCATCCTAATTTCTTAAATGTGGTAGCATAATGCTGGGAAAATCCAGTAGTTGGTGATCCTGCATTTCAGTTTCTGCAAAAGTTGAAGGTTTTAAAAAAGGTCTTAAATGAATGGAATTGGAAGGTATTTGGTGATGTTCAAGTGAAGGTAAAGGAAGCTGAAGAAAGAGTCAAGTTAGCAACTCAAGTTTCAGACAATAATCCTTTTGATGATGAAGCTCTTCAAGAATTAGTAAAAGCTCAAAATGAGCATCCTAGCAGAGAATCTCAAGCTAATACTTTGTTTAGGCAAAAGTCTAGAGTCAAATGGATCAAGGAAGGAGCAGCTAATACAAGTTTCTTTCACACTAATATGCAGATTAGAAACTCCAAAAACATGATAAGTGAGCTAGAAGATGATAATGGAAATGTGATTGCTGACCAGACACAAATTGCAGATTTTTTGGTTAATCATTTTCAGAAGAAATTTGAATTTCAACCTGTTGATGGAGAAGACAAATGATAGGTGTCATAAACACCTTCATTTATATCTATAGTTTATGGTTTCTTTGGTATGTTTTCGTGTGAATTATGTGTCTTATGTGTACTTTTGAGTGTTTAGGTACTCTGGAGTCATTGGAACAAAAAGGAAGTGGAACTAGCTCAAATCCAGAAAATCTTCTCATCATCTTGGAGACAACGAAAAGACGAAGCCAGTGGCGAAAAAATGAGATCATTCTCGACATCGTAGGAAGAAGCTGCGAGCGTTTGAAGCGTATCGAGTTGTGGAATTTGTTATCGGAGGCGAACTGTCGGGCCGCAGAATCGACAATTGAAAAGATTGCTTAGGTGGTCCTTATCAAATTTCTGGGCGCCTATAGTAATTTTGGTCATTACATGCCCCTAAAATAGATCGAGTTTCTATCTTAATTTCAGAGAGCTAAGCTATGGCGGCATCCAAAACTCAAAGAAAAGAAAAGAGAGATTTAGAGATTGACGAAGAAATTGAAGAGAAGATTTGATGGTTACGCAATAAGATCGATGGGGGTTAGAATCTGTGGTTGTTGTTATAAATGATGAAAACCTATTCCATGACGTGATGGTGTGTCTGAGATCGAGAGATTAGGATTCATTTTAGGGGATCGAAGCAAACATGGAAGTTAGGGTTTCTTTGAGCTGAGATTTGAAACTGGAAATGCTGCAGTTGAGAGGAATTGTAGATGGGTTTGTTTCTTAAACTGATTAAAGTTAGAAATGGAAATTAGGGTCTCATGTAAAGTCGGGTGATTTTCAAGGGTTCCGAGTCCAAATTTGTTGAAATCGATTGGGAGTTTTGAAGACAAAATTGGGTTGTGAAATTGATTACGAACTTGAAGTTTGGAGAGGGTTTATCACTGATGCTGTTATAATCTCAAGAAGAATTATGTTACTGGTGATGGTTCATCTAGAACAACTAGTTGCTATAGATTAAATAGTTTTTGGTTCAATCTGTGATGGCAAAGATGACAAGAAATTCAAGGGGAATTATAAGGGATAATGGTTGATTGTGTTGAAACTGAAAAATGGGTTTCTGATGGTTCTTGTTGTTGTTGATTAGGCTTACAGGGTTGGTGGTTATGGCATGGATAGAGACCCATAGATGATGTGATGATGTTGGTGAAGTGCAGGTGCAGTTGGAGATAAAAACTGTAGAGAGAAGTTGCAGCTGCTACAGAATTGAGGAGCTGCAGGTTGCAGGTGTAAATGAAATACGATGGATGGTTGTAGGTTTTGGGGTTGAACTGTAATGAGGCATCTGGGGTTGAAGCAGGTTTGGTGCTAGGCATAAATGGCTAGGTCAGAAGCTGCAGAAGTTGTGTTTGGAGCCGTGACAGTGCTGAGTTACAGTCTAAAAGAAATGTCAATGTAGGTGGTAATGGAATGGTGATGCTGAATCAATATTGTTTGCTGTGTTATGGCAAGATACGAAATGTTGTTGGCTTGAGATTGTGTTGTTGTTGCATTGGAGCTGCAGGTCATATTTCCCATGGCTAATTAAATTGGCAGTTCATATGCTGAGAATAGTTGCAAATTTGAAATTAAGTGGATCGAATAGAGTGTGAATGAATTGGGATTTAAGTGCCGAAAAGGGTATATTGGTGCCGTGATCTGCTTGCTTTGAGCATTGCAGTGCATTGGTCAGTATTGCGTTTAACCGGAGCTTGGGAAGGATTGCAATGGAATTGTAGGGATAGTGCAGAAGCTACAGGTAGAGCTGAGAATGGAGGTAACAGGTGAATGAGCTGAACTGAATCAATGTTAGATGTATGCTTAGGTTCGGTGATGCTTCAATGAGAGATGGTGGTGGTACCGGGTTCTATGTTGGGTGACGATTGCGGTGGATGCTATTTTGAGCGAGAGGGTGGTGTTTGATTGAATGGTTTTAGCAAGAGAGAGTGGAGCTTGAAGTCGAGAAGATACAAGTATTGCAGTGAAGTGTAGGCTGGTAAAGATGCAACATACAGGGCCATCATGGCTAGAAGCACAAGGATTGTGCATCACAAGATTTGGCCAGTGCAAATGGCATATGCCAAGACAAGTCATCTCAGTTAGCCTAGTCAGTTCACTCGACTATCCGACTCATGTCTGACATGGTTATGACTCAATCTAGTTCAGACACTGAGTTAACTCGGCCGACTAGACCCCGGCTCGGTGGCTTTGACCGAGTTGACTCGGTTGATCGATATTTGACCGGTGACCGGTGGACTTTGCCGGTCACCGAGATACTTTTCTCCGGCCAATTTCCGGCCATAATACCAATTTTCCGGCGACTAGTTTTGGGACATATTTTCACATGGGTATTCCTCACATATGGGCTTGGTGGACATCTTGTTATTGGACTTTGGGCTTTGAAGACCTAGTTTTGGAAAGATGAAAAGCTACAAAAGGAAAAAAGTTTTCTACAACTTTGGGGATCACGTATTATTCTTGGAACTTGGGGAGAGCCGCTTTTGTTTACGCTACTAGGGTTTGCTTTTGTTCATCTCCTTCTATTCAATTATGATGAACTCCATAGCTATGAGTAGCTAAACACATATTATTGGTTATGGGATAAAGTTGATTTCTCAACATGTTATTTAAATCTATGAATTAGTTTTGTCTCAATACTTTATTGTTTATGATTCATTATTAATATTGTCATATGATTTGATTGTTTGTTTGGTTGAGTCCGGAATCAATCCGATTTACATTCATCTCTATTGCTAGATTAGGGTTTTCAATACGAAATAGTTGTTTATCCCTGATTTTAAGTAGCATAGTGTGTTTATTACTTGTAGTGATACATCTTTATAATTGCATATGAATCATAACCTTGGTTAATTGAATTAGTGCTTTTACACGTTTGATTGCTTTGATTAGTCTTATTCCATAGAACTTAGTGCTTTGAGGGAGTTAAACTTAATTGTGCTTTTACACTTTAGGTTGCTTTCTAGGAAGAATTCACATATGCATCATTTAATGTGGTTGTGATGAAATCAAGGAATTAGCGGGATATTCTTGCGATCAAGGTATCCTAGGACTTTTAGTAAATGAGAGATTAAATTATCAATTCTAATCATTGATGAAAATACATGTTGTGAATGATACTAACCCATGAACAATATCTTCTCCTTATTGATTACTCAAGTTATTTTATTGCTTTCAATTATTTTTATTGCTTAGATAAAACAAAAATCCCCCCTGGGTTACTTTAGAAACTGAAATCGCATAACAACAATTGCCTCTCGTGGATACGAACTCTTTCTTATCACGTACTTCATTTATATTTAGTAGAGTGAGAAAGTGAAATTATTTTTGCTCTACCGACAACCGGTCAAATTTTGCGCCCATTTTACTGGGAGGCATACGGCTTGTTATTAAGTTTTAAGTTTCTTTTTATAATTTCGCTTTTATCTTTGCTTTTTGTTTCTTGTCTTGTTTCTCACTTGTTTGCGAGAATTGTTTTGTGTACCTAATCCCGGCTTCTAAAGATTGGAACTACCCAAGGTGCGGGATAGCTACTCGAAGAGGCACAATACTCCAACCAAGTCAAGACACAACATAAGATCAAGAGTTAGAAGTGGAAGAAGAGTTACATATAGAAGGAGAACAAGAGGTTCCATTCGTAGACGAACCACAAGTTGAAGAAGAAGAAACAATGGGTGATGCAAATCGTACACTCAAGGACTTGGCTTTCATAGGCTTGATACACAACAGGGGTGTATTCAAACAAACTCTACTTTTGAGATCAAGCCGGGGTTGCTTAGAGAATTACCAAAGTTCCATGGCATGGTGAATGAAGACCCAAACAAGCATCTTATGGACTTCCACACCATTGTCATGGCCATGCTTCCAGCGGATGTTGAGGCGGATGGTGCAATGTTGAAAGTTTTTCGTTTCTCTTGATGGATAGTGCTAAGGATTGGTTGTACTATTTACCTTCCGGAAGTGTCACGACATGGAATGGGCTGAAGAAACTCTTTTTAGAGAGATATTTTCCTGCATCAAAGGCTACTCAAATTTGCAAGGAGATTTGTGGGATGAAGCAAAATGTGGGAGAATCCTTATATGAATGTTGGGAACGATACAAGAGATTGGTGGCAAGCTGCCCTCACCACCAATTCAGTGACGCTATGATCATCCAATACTTCTATGAAGGACTCCAATCAAGTGATAGGAATCTTCTTGACGCTTCGGGTGGCGGTGCACCAGTGAGCAAGACGGTGGCGCAAGCTAGAGAGTTGATTGAAAACATGGCAGCAAACTCCCAACAATTCTTGAGTCGTGGTTCTAAGTGCTTCTTAGGAAAGTAAATGAAGTGAGCGAGGTCGAGGAACTCGTCAACTGGGTAACATGACAGCAATGATGCAACAAGTTGCAGCCGCGGTGATTCCAAGTTCCTCTCAAGCTTATGAAGACGAGCAAGCTAATGCGGGCTTTCCAAATCAACAAAGATGGTATGATCCCTACTCCAACACTTACAATCCGGGATGGAGAGATCACCCCAGTTTTAGCTATGCCAACAAGCAAGGTGCAATCCAACAACCTACTTTCAACCGTCCGAGTGGATGTCAACCACAACAACAACAATTTCAGCAACCACAAGCACAACAACCAAAGCTTCAACCTTTTATGCAAGGCATTTCCACCATATTTAAAGAAAGTCATCAGGAAACTAAGAGTGCTATCAAGGAGTTGCAGACACAAATGGGCTCCATGGCTATTGAGTTGAACCAATTGAAGGCACAAAATAGTGGGAAACTCCCTTCTCAACCTATTAACCCAAAAGAGGGTGTCAATGCTATTACATTGAGAAGTGGTACACAACTTGTGCAACCCGAAGTTACTGATTCGGGCAAGGTGGAAACACCAAAGGAACCTGTTTTGGAGGAGAAGAATGAGGATTCTCCCCAAACTTCTGAGGTACCTATTTCTAACTCAAAAACTCCAGTTTATACTTATGTTCCTCCTTTACCTTTTCCTCGCAGATTTGCAAGTTCTAAGAAGGCGGAATTAGAAAAGGAGATTTTAGACGTTCTAAAGAAGATCCATGTGAACATACCACTCATTGATGCTATTAAGCAAGTTCCAAAGTATGCAAAGGTGTTGAAGGACTTGTGTACCAATAAGCAAAGGCTCAAAGGTAATGAAGTGCTAAGTGTGGGGGAGAATGCTTCGGCAATCTTACAACACAAACTCCCACTTAAGTGCAAGGATCCCGGTAGTTTTGACATTCCCGTCACAATTGGTAACACAACATTTAACAAAGCTATGTTGGATTTAGGTGCATCCGTTAATGTTATGCCTGCATCAATGTATAATTCACTTGATCTTGGTCCTCTTAAAAAGGCTGAAATTGTATTGCAATTAGCCGATCGCTCTAATGTCTACCCAATGGGTATTGTTGAGGATGTTCTTGTGCAGGTTAATCAACTTGTATTTCCAGCTGACTTTTGTGTGTTAGAGATGAATGAAGGGTCACCGAACTCGTCTCTTCCATTGCTACTTGGGCGTCCCTTCATGAAAACGGCGAAAACCATAATTGATGTGGACAAGGGAACGTTGACCATGGAGTTTGATGGAGAAACAATACGTTTCAACATTTTCGAGACGATTAGATATCCTAGTGATGTCCACTCTTGTTTCTCCATTGATGTTATGGATACATTGGCACAACAAATGTTTGAATTAAATGGTGATGACGCTTTGGAAACCGTGTTAACTACATCCATGGATAATGGTGTAGAGTGTGGTAATGAAGTCAAGGAAGCCCTTGGTGATCTTAATTCACTACAAGGATGCCCGGAAACTCATAACATCTCTTTTATTTCTTTACCATGCAGTGATGAAAAGCTTGTACCTTCAATTTTTAAATCTCCAAAGTTAGAATTGAAACCTCTTCCCGATCACCTAAAGTACTTGTACTTGGGTGATAATGAAGAGTTACCTGTGATTGTTTCTAACAAGCTTAGTGATTTACATGAGCAAAAACTTCTAAGGGTGCTAAGGAAGTACAAGACGTCCATAGGATGGACAATTGCCGATATCAAGGGTATAAGCCCTGCCATTTGTATGCACAAGATACGTTTGGAGGACGATGCAAAGCCTACAAGGGAAGCGCAACGTCGTTTGAACCCCCCTATGATGGAAGTTGTGAAAAAGGAGATACTCAAGCTTTTGGAAGTGGGTGTTATCTACCCCATATCCGATAGCAAGTGGGTGAGCCCGGTACAAGTAGTACCAAAGAAATCAGGTGTGACAGTGGTGGAGAATGATAAGAACGAACTTGTCCCAACTCGTGTTCAAACCGGTTGGAGGGTTTGTATTGATTACATGAAATTGAATGCCACCACTAGAAAATATCACTTCCCTTTACCTTTTATTGATCAAATGCTTGAACGTTTAGCTAGACACTCTTACTATTGCTTCCTTGATGGCTATTCAGGTTATAATCAAATTGTGATAGCGCCGGAGGATCAAGAGAAAACCACTTTCACTTGTCCTTTCGGTATTTTGCTTATAGAAGGATGCCTTTTGGCTTATGCAATGCTCCAGCTACTTTTCAAAGGTGTATGGTAAGTATCTTCTCAGAATATGTTGAAAACATAATCGAAGTGTTCATGGACGACTTTAGTGTCTTTGGTGATTCATTTGACCTTTGCTTGAACAACTTGTCTCTAATCCTTGAACGATGTGTTGAAACAAACCTTGTGCTGAATTGGGAGAAGTGCCATTTTATGGTGACTCATGGCATAGTTTTAGGCCATATAATATCTTCTAAAGGCTTGGAAGTTGATAAATCTAAGATAGACCTCATTCGTTCTTTAACCCCTCCTACTACGGTGAGGGAGATACGCTCTTTTCTTGGTCATGCAGGTTTTTATCGTAGATTCATCAAGGACTTTTCCAAGATAGCATCACCACTTTGTAACTTATTGCAAAAAGATGTGGTTTTTAACTTTGATGAAAAGTGTATGGCGGCATTCAATCGTTTGAAAGAACTTTTGATTTCAACCCCTATCATTAAACCACCAGATTGGAGCAAGCCTTTTGAGCTCATGTGTGATGCAAGTGACTATGCGGTTGGTGCGGTGCTTGGGCAACGTGTGGGGAAGATACCTCATGCTATTTATTATGCTTCTAGAACGTTAAATGAGGCCCAACAAAACTACACAACCACTGAAAAAGAGTTGTTAGCCATTGTTTTTGCTTTGGAAAAGTTTCGCTCTTATCTAATTGGTACAAAAGTTGTTGTCTTTTCTGATCATGCAGCACTTAGGTACTTGCTAATGAAGAAAGAAGCGAAACCGAGGCTCATACGATGGATTTTACTCTTGCAAGAGTTTGATATTGAAATCAAGGACAAGAAAGGAATTGAGAACACCGTTGCGGATCACTTGAGCCATCTTGCTGTGGACAAGGAAGCTATCCCATTGCGTGAAAGTTTCCCGGATGAGCAACTATTCTCAATTTCCTTTGGAGAACCATGGTATGCCGATATTGTGAATTACTTGGTATCTAAACAAATCCCAAAGAACTTATCTCGTGCTGAGAGGGACAAACTTAAGAAGTTGGGGAACCAATACATATGGGATGATCCATACTTGTGGAAACATGGTAGTGACCAAGTAATATGAAGGTGCGTTCCCGAATCTGAATTTAATTCTATCTTGTCTTTTTGTCACTCCTATGCTTGTGGAGGACATTTTGGGAGTAAGAGAACCGCTCACAAGGTACTTGAAAGCGGTTTTTATTTGCCAACCTTGTTTAAGGATGCACATATATTTTGTACAACTTGTGATAGGTGCCAAAGAACAGGCAATCTAGGTGCCCGAAATCAAATGCCACAAACTTTTATTCAATTTATTGACGTTTTTGATGTATGGGGTATTGATTTTATGGGTCCTTTTGTCAACTCTCATGGAAATTTTTATATCTTACTTGCTGTTGATTATGTCTCGAAATGGGTGGAAGCTAAGGCCACCCCAACTAATGATTCTAAAGTGGTTTCAGATTTTGTGCAAGCTAATATTTTTGCAAGGTTTGGAATTCCAAGATCCATAATTAACGATGGGGGTTCTCACTTCAAAAACAGGATTTTACAAAGCTTGTGAAGAAGTACTGTGCCGGATCAGAGAATTTTCACTTCCAGCGGGTCGGGTTACGACCCGCCAGGCAAGCTCCAACTCCCTGATACGCCATTGAAGAAACTAGACTTTCAAATTTTTCGCATTCAGTTTTACCAAGCAAATGATTTGAATCACCTTATGCAGGTGACAATCATCTCCAAGAAAACACCAGGTTCACAGACTGAGATTCTGCTGAACAGAAACCTCGATTAAGAGTCATGTAAATGTCAGAATTGTCAGAGTAGTTCTGGATACCAGCCACCATCAGCCAGTGCCAATGGTCTTCCGGGTAGCCACCGAGGTGGTGGGGTGCCCCAGTAGGCCTGACAACACACACCGCATCAGACGGGTGAGGAATGGCCAGTGCCAATGTCAGGGTAGTTCTGGTTACCAGCCATCGTTGCCGCAACGATCTTCCGGGTAGCCACCCATAGGTGGGGTGCCCCAGTGGGCCTGAAAATCTCACCGTCCCAGATGGTTCATACAAGTGTAGTGGGGGTGCCAATTATGGCCCAGTAGATGGTATGAACTGCCTTGCAGTAACCATTCCTTTTCAGATGATATAAGTTACCTCGCACGATAATAACTATTGCCTAACTCACTAGCCGAGGCAGATGATATGAATCACCTTGAAAGGTAATAATCATCTCTTGTCTCACCAACTGAATGGTTATCAAATGGTATGAATTATCTTGAAGACGCAACAATCATCTCATTATTAGGTAGTATGAACAGCCAGTACTGCAACTACCTCTTACCAAAACATTTTATAAACTGCTAGGGTTGCAATCATCTCCGAATAGATGGTATGAACTGTCAAGCAGCAACCAACACTTTCAGATGATATGAACAACCTTGCATAGTTGTGCTGAACCGCATAGCGGCTGCCTACGTACCCTCTCCGTTGCTCGAAGGGATCAAGCACGACCGTAGTTCGTCTTTTATTTCAGATAGTATGAACTACCCATGATAGTAACTATCTCTTATCAGCTATCATGTAAACTGACACCGTACAGAACTTTATCATTTAATAAGATATTCCATGGTTCCCACATTGTCAACTTCTTAATAAGAAAATCAATTCCAAACTTCGCTTCATAATAAATTATAAAGGAATTGTAACACCAACACAGGAAACGGGTGACAAAACATAAATCATTTTTGTTTTCAAAGGCAAGACATCCAACTTTGGTTCTTAAGAAAACAGTACTCGTTGAAGCAAAAATGAACGGATAGCTTATAAAAATGTAATAGGAAACAGATGGGAAATCAAGGCAAAGCCCCACGCGGGAACACAACCAACATAATTTCTATGAAGATACTGACTGAAAATCCATTGTTGTTGTACTATGAAGTTAAAACGTCTAATTTCATTTCTTCCTTTTAATCAAAGCGAAAATACTTAACGAACCAAAATGAATCATTCGATAACAAGCACGAGGGAAGTATTTCAAACCAAGTTGAAAATTCTGAAAAATTACATACTAACAAGTATTTAAACTCCTTAGGCCCTAGTATCTTTTGAAATCAAAAACTAACAGTAGTCCATAATCTCATTTTTTGCCAAGAAGACAGCTCTGCAAGCTAATAGAGACGTATTTGAGATATTTTCCAAGTAGTCGCAAACAACATATACGCTATATAGTACTCAACCAAAATCAGCGCATCTTCCATAATTCCGTGACAATTGCCAGATTAGCAACTAGCCACAAATCTTTTATCATCCTGCTCCGGCCTTTGGCAGCCTTGTAAGAGTCCACCAAATTTTCGTTGGGTTGCAGATTAAAAATTGAAGCCGCCCAAGCCCAGATTATCTTAGCCACTCTGCAATGCCAAGTGATATGGCTCATAGTCTCGTTACTCTTCCTACACAGGCGACAAATCGTAAGCATGCTCCTACCAGTCTTCTTGATAATATTATCTTCAGTTGCACAACATTGTTTCGCCCAGATTTTCCAATATTGTACACTCAAAGTAGGATGTACAACTTGCCTAGTGAACAACGTTGCAATAGGCAAAACTTCAGCTGGCACCTTAATAGCTGCCTTTGCAGACTTGACTGAAAAAACTCCTTTGCTATCCAAATCCCAAATTTTGTAATCATCCCCACCAGCAATAAGTGGTAAATTTTCAACATCAATATTTCAGCGAATCATCAAATCCCTCAATCGAGGGGGAATGGCCCAAGCACCATCAACAATAATATCACTCACCCTTGCCGTGAAATCATTTGGTCCTTTGGAGAAGAGACCAAGCCGCTTCGCAATTGAAAAATCTCCGCACCAATTATCAAAAAATAAGGAAGTATTAGCACCGGTTCCTATAATTGATCGAGTGTGCGATTGCACAAAGTTGTAAACCAATCTGATCCCTGGAAAAACTGAGGAGCCCAATTTATAATTGATCAAGTTGCCATTTAGCTTGAAATATTTCGCCCTCAAGAATCTGGCCCAAATCGTGTCTGAATCTCGAATAGAAACCCACAACTTCATCAGCATAGCCCTATTAACATCCAACAACTTCTTAAGGCCAAGGCCACCTTCACGCCTCGAGCAACACAAATCTTCATAAAGAACAGTAAAATATTTACGTTTCTCAGCATCTCCTGACCATAGAAAATTTCTAATGGCCCTCTCAACCTGCTTAATAACCGTGCATGGCCACTTGTAGACAGCCATTGAATGAAGCACATAGCTAGATATCACTGATCTAATCAAAACAAGTCTGGCCTGGAAGGATAAAAGCTTACCTTTCCATCCGGCCAACTTGTCCATAATTTTCTACACCACTTGACGAACATGAATGTGAAGAACAATACCAGGCTTCAATTGAATTCCCAAGTATTTATCCGGAAAAAAGGCTCTTTCCATTCCCAAATAATTTGCTATAGCAATAGCATGAGAGCCAGTGCCACCACCATAATAAAACTTACTTTTGGCATAGCTAACATATTGGACAGAAGCACGTTGATACATTCCCAGCATATTCATCAAATTTTGCAAACTATGTAGATTACCTCTGCAGAAAATAAGAATATCATCTGCAAATAGTAAATGCGTAGGGGCCACACCTTTCTTGCTAACCATAGAATGCATACTTCGCCTTGCAAATAATTTTGAGAGATCGCGACTTAACACATCTTCAATAAGAACAAAAATCAAAGGTGAAAGAGGATCACCTTGGCGCAAACCTCTAGAGATGCTAAAGAAACCTTCAAGGCTGCCATTTATCATTACAGAAATCCGGGCCGAGTTCAGAATACTAAGGATCCAAGAACACCAATTTTCGGAAAATCCATATTGCCTAAAAACTTCAGTGATGAACTCCCAACTCACTGTGTCAAAAGCTTGCGCAATATCCAGTTTGAGGCCAACATTACCATGCTTCCTTTCCGTGCTAATCTCATTGATCAACTCAGACGCCAAAGCTATATTTTCGTGAATATTTCTTCCCTTCATAAAAGCTACTTGTTCTTCAGAAATCAACTTATTAAGCACCGTACCAAGCCGGGTAGCCAAAATCTTTGTGATGATTTTGAAGAAAAAGTTACTCAAACCAATTGGCCGATAATCCTTGATGGCATCAGATTTGTTATTTTTTGGAATGAGAACTATAAAACTGGAATTAATACCATTTGGAATTTTACGCATGGCCCAACAGTTTGCAATGGCATTAAAAAGATCTTTAGAAATAATGTTCCAGCATTGACGATAGAAAGAACCTGTAAAACCATCTGGACCAGTCGCAGAATCCGCTCCCAAATCAAAAACAGCCTTTTTAACCTCGTCCAAAGATGGAATAGCATCCATGAAAGCACATTCAGCAGCATTTATGCTCTCATGATCAATATCAAACAGTCTTGGGTCAATATTAACATCACCACCATTGAATTTTGCTTGATAATGATTCACAATATAGTCCTTTATCTCATCCTGCAAAAACAAAGTAGTGTTAGTAGTTTTAAGCTCTGAAATCGTATTTTGACTCCTCCTCATACGAATGCTATTATGAAAAAATCGGGTATTTTGGTCACCATCCTCCAACCAAGTTACACGCGACTTCATCTTTAGCATAACTTCCAACTCCGTTCTCACATCATCAACAGCTTTCTTAGCATCCGCCACCTTCACAAATTGCAACTCATTACCATGATCAAAGTCCAAGATATCATTCTCGGCTTCAAGTTTTAGCTCAACTTGCTTCAACCGAAATTGAACTTCACCGAAAACAGTTCTATTCCAAATCTTCAACGCCTCTTTCAACCTTTTTAGTTTAGACGTGAACACAAAAGGAGGCGCACCATTAAGATGAATACTCCAACTATCCTCGACAAGCTTCATGAAACTTGGATGAGACAACCACATCTTCTGAATTCTAAAAGGTGCCCTAGCCGGTCTTGGATTCTCAAAAGCAAACCCAAAAACGGGAGAGTAATCTGAGCAAATTCTAGGAAAAGCCTTACACCTCCAGTTTTCATATTTGTAGAGCCAAGCATCATTTACAACCGCTCTATCATGCTTCGAGACAATTCTAGCATTACCACTTCGACTATTGGTCCAAGTATACTTTTTCCCAATAGCATCAGCTTCAACCAGCCCATTATCTGAAATCCAACTTCTAAACTCATTCACATAAATTTCCTTTATTGGCCTACCACCCTTCTTCTCATCTAATCGTAAGATGCAATTAAAATCCCCCAACACCAACCACGGAATAGATATAAAACCTAGACCCAACTGACGCCAAAGTCTTCTTCTTGCAACCGGATCAAAAGAAGCATGCACTGCCGTGATGAAATCTCCAGCAAAATTCAAAGTAATTGCCTGCTTTGAAGAGGATAAAACATCCGGCCTTGTCAAGGAATTCCTCCACAAAACCCAAAGATTACCCTTTTCTCCATCAGCTTCATTTGTGATAACATCTTCACTAAAGTTCACTAAATTTAACTTCCTAACAAAACATGGAGTGCAAAAAACATGTGGTTATGCAATACAAATTATGTCAGGGTTATGCAAGTGATAAAGCTCCGTCAACTTGGCCCTTGCACCATCCTTAGCCAAGCCTTGAGCATTCCAATAAAAGACACGCATTAAGTAACTGATAAATTAGAAGGGCTTGCTGAACCCTTTTCATCATCTTTGCGTGTCCTACTTCTACCTCTTCTACCAATTTGACCCTCATCCTCATTTTGTTTAGAAACCGTTTGAGTAATCCTCTTCTTAGGTGCAACTTTCACACCCTTATCGCCCTTCTTGGCTAAAGCATCTAACTTCTTCTTTTCAGCTCTTTCCTTCTTCAAGCGGTCTTCCTCATCCTTAGTCGCATCCCAATCTAATTTTGCAGCCTCAATCTCCACCATTCCAGTAGATATTGTTGTTGCCAAAGGATCATCTTGAGAATCAATAAAAACGTCTTCCTCAGTCTCATCAGTTCCAGTCTCAAACATATTTGAAGTCTCAAGAGGCTCCGGAATGTTGGCCTGGGCATTTCTTCTAGCTGTTCTAGTAGGGGAACTAAAACCATCTTCACCAACCGGCTCCATAACATAGTTTGTAGGTAGGGCACCTATTGCAATAGTTTCAATATGACCAACGCCTCCATCTTGCGCTTGCTCCTCAGCATGTTGCAGCTCGGCATGTTACTCCTCGGAATGCTGCAGCTCGGCATGTTGCGCCTCGGCTTGTTGCTTTTCAGGTTGCAACTCAGCCTCAGCTTGATTTTTCCGCTCCATAATTTGTCTTCGCATATTTTGTAACTTAGCCAAAGCCACATCCTGTTCATGCTTAGCTAAATCCGCAGCCTTAGCCATTTCCTTAGCTATTTTTTTTTTGTTCATCATAATGAGCATAAAGTTCTTGTTCTTCCTTGTCCAAGTCAATTGCATCTGATGTATTAGTACCAATTTGTGATAACTCAGCTGCCAAAGCATTATTCGGAGTAGATTGAGCTTCTGAGTTACCAGGTTGCATAACCTCATCATTACGTACCGTGTTATCATCCGCCACACTAGTTGATGGGCTTGGAATAATTGTGTGAATGCCAGCAAAAATAACGCCACCAATCAATAAGCCCTCCGGTTTCTCAATTCCCTTGCCCTCATCATTGCCATCTCCTTTTTCAGGCGAATCATTAGAGTTGTCATCCCCTTTGCCATCTCCTTTACCATTCGTCTTACCCGCATCATCCCCTTTGTCGTTTGGCCTATTTTTATCATATGTTCTAAGATTCCAATATCTTAGCTCATCCATCTCAGCCTGAAGGGCTTTCCACTTCTCTTCATCTTCTTCGACATCTTGTTGTCTCTTTAATTCATTGTATTTTTTAGTTCTACAATGATCTTCAACATGTCCAACTGATTTGCAATAGGCACAAAAATCTGGCATGTTCAAAATTTCATATTCGAGGTAAAAACCATCAGGTTGATCTTCATCATCAATGACAATTTTATTAAGCGGCTTTGAAAAATCAATATCAATAAGAACCGCAGCAAAATAACCATACTCATGTTTAAGGGTTCTCGGATCAACTGCAACAGGCTTGCCAAGACCTCGAGCAATCCTAAAAAGAATTTCCTCCTCCCAATATTCAAGACGAAGCTTCTTAAAACGCACCCAAACCGCTGCTCTCTTGATCGTTTCCAACTCCGGATTAAACATAGGTGTCCATGGCAACACCTTTAAGTGTTGCTCCTTGATCTTCCACGGACCTTCATAGCTTATTCTGTTCCGATCAGCTTCATTGAACAATTTAATAACAAAATAACCTTTAACCCAAGGAATAAATTGAACCTGACCTGATAACTTCCATTGATTGCATAAATTTCGTTTAATTTTATCAAACTTTAGACCTAGAGTTTTAAAATCAAATCGGCCAACAAGACTGAATTTCCATACTTCTTTGGACTTTGTAATCACATCTTTTGGAATTTTAATCACAATCTCACCTGTAGATGATCGAACTGGAGGATGCGATAAAGAATCAGCATCAATACTGGACATCACATGGGTGCGCTTCTTAACTATATTTGCATAGGAACGATTGCCAGAATCCGACCGTGAATTGTTAACACCATTCTTTGAATTTCCAAGTTCAGCCGAATTAGGGTTTCCCGTTTTTGGCACATAAATTTGTCTCGGCTTTGATTTGGAACGATTTCTATTCCTAAACTGATTTGATCTAGCTAAATCACGTGACCTATCACCAAGATCAGGTGGAACGGTTTGATTTTGCGCCATGGATTGACGCAAAATCAGAGAAAAAGAAAGAACGTGAAAGAAAAAATAAGAGAGAAAAAACCGGAGCTAGTCCGGCCAAACCCTAGGTTTTCGATTTTTTTTTTTTAGCTTATAAAAATGTAATAGGAAACAGATGGGAAATCAAGGCAAAGCCCCACGCGGGAACACAACCAACATAATTTCTATGAAGATACTGACTGAAAATCCATTGTTGTTGTACTATGAAGTTAAAACGTCTAATTTCATTTCTTCCTTTTAATCAAAGCGAAAATACTTAACGAACCAAAATGAATCATTCGATAACAAGCACGAGGGAAGTATTTCAAACCAAGTAGAAAATTCTGAAAAATTACATACTAACAAGTATTTAAACTCCTTAGTCCATAGTATCTTTTGAAATCAAAAACTAACAGTAGTCCATAATCTCATTTTTTGCCAAGAAGACAGCTCTGCAAGCTAATAGAGACGTATTTGAGATATTTTCCAAGTAGTCGCAAACAACATATACGCTATATAGTACTCAACCAAAATCACTACATAGACTACTATATTATACTTAGCTCATCTACAACTACTCTTCAAATAAACAAATTGAACAAATACGAGACTAGCTATATGTTGTTCTAGTTTAAATTTGAATAATAATTAATATTCATTCATAACTATAATTTTATGAATTCCAGTTCCGAGTGCAGTCGGCTAAAAGTATGGAAAATGTCACTAATCCTCTTAAAGACCAAAACGTCTTGGTTCTGTTGGTTGAAACTACACATTTTAATTAGTCCTACATGGAGGACGAACTAACTGCTCCATAATTTCCTTTCAAAACGTTTCCTCCATCAGTAGATACTTCATTATTAAAGGAACATATGACTTAGCAAGATGATGGGTCATGACTACTAATTTTAATACTGCGTGGTAACATATAAGTAAATTCACAGTCAACAACTCACCGTTACTCAAAACTAATATATGTGAGGAATAAGGATAATAAGTGACTAATTACATTTAGAGGCCAAGGTTGATAATTCAGGGGACTCATTTTAGTAGTCACTAACCAACCAAAAGTGCAAGTGTTCATGCATTCACCCAAACAAAGTGATTTTCAAACATTACAAACATTTTAAGCTCGCTATCAACCTTAAGCATGGAGTCTAAGTAAGGCTTACAACTACCCCATGAAGGGTAGGAACACGATAACTCGCATCATAGTATAAACCAAGCAACATGAAGTCATTTGCATAGTAACTCAATAGAGTTCAACTATTTTAGTTTAACGATGTCACTTCAATCATAAACCAGGAAAACAACAATCCGTTGATCGAATCATAATAATATTTTAACCATACATTCAAAACTATCACACAGACATTGTATAAAAATTTTATAGAAAACTGACGGTTAGAAATCATGTTACAACTGATTTTGTATGTCATAATGGGACTGAATTCAGACATACATGATTGCAGAGAATACCCCACTTGAGTTACTTAACATTAACCATTTATCTTGAAATTTTTACAGCTCGTTAATCACAAAAATGGGTTGTACATATCCAAAAATCATACAAATCCATGGAGTCTAGGTACTTAATTAGAGGTCTCTAAACTCTGCCATGTTATACCAAATTCTGCAGATTGTGTCTCTGAACAAAGTAGATTCTGGTAGTTTTCGTGATCAGATTTTTATGAAATTTTAGGTGAGTGTTCCTGGCATATTTAAGCATACCATATCCAAATTTAGTCACCATCCAACCGTTAGAGCTTAAGATATCAGCAACACCAAATCAGGCATTCTAGGGTTTACGATTTTCATGTAAGATATTCCAAGCATGAATTGGTTGAGAGAAATTCCAATAAAAACAAACCTATAGCATTTCATGATGATTCATACATACCAAATTCAACAATTATCATAATATCATGAGATATATCAAAACCCTAATTCACAAATATCTCAAATCTAAATCATCATTGATCAAGTTTAAAACGAAATCATTAAGAAGTAGCCACCTTACCCTCGTTGCAAATGAACTCTATAACTTGAAACAACAACTCTCTTGCTGATTTTGTACCCTAGCCTCATCAATCTCTCAAACATTTTGTTCATGTCCTCATTTATACAAATCAACCACCATCAATAGCATCAATAATCTTCACTTATTCCCGTCTACACCAGATTCATGCACGCATAATTTTCACCGAAGTTCCTTGAATTTTTTAGTCGAACAGAGAATGAGAAAAATGGAAGAAGGAAAACCGAGACCCCCTCTCGGTTAATATTTTCTTGTTTTTATCACGAACAGGGGAAAAGACTAAAGTGCCCACAACACCCTCCCTAACTGACATGTGTGGAACATGTGTGAATGAGATGTGTCTTGATGCATGTGAATATATTATGGCACCCAGAATTTCAATTATGTCAACCAATTCTATTTAGGCACTAGAAAAAAAAAACACACTTAGATATCATATTTCTAGGCACTCTAAGAGAAAAACTTTGGGGCCTTACAAGTACAATGTGTCGCACAAGATTGCAACACCTTATCATCCCCAAACAAATGGACAAGCCGAGGTTTCTAACCGAGAGGTGAAGTCTATACTAGAGAAGACGGTGAACCCAACAAGGAAAGATTGGAGCATGCGACTTAATGATGCTTTGTGGGCGTATAGAACCGCAAACAAGACACCTATCGGGATGTCTCCCTTTAGGCTTGTGTATGGTAAACCTTGTCATTTACCCGTTGAAATTGAGCATAAGGCATTTTGGGCTATTAAGCAATGCAATATGGAGATGGATGGGGCTGGAAAGCAAAGGAAGTTACAACTCCAAGAGCTAGAGGAGCTTCGCAATGATGCATTTGAAAGCTCACGCATTTATAAGGAAAAGACGAAAGCATTTCATGATAACATGATTTCTAGGAAACAATTTTGCATTGGGCAAAAAGTTCTTTTGTTTAATTCTCGCTTGCATTTATTTCCGGGTAAATTAAGGTCACGATGGATCGGACCTTTTATTGTTACTAATGTGTTTTCTCATGGTGCAGTAGAAATTCGTAGCATAGCTACAGGAAAAGAATTTAAAGTTAATGGGCACCGGCTGAAACCATATTATGAGAATTTCACTTCCGAAGTGGTGGAAGGAGTTAACTTTGTGGATGTACTCCCTCTGGAGGAGTCATAGAAAGCAAGGAGATAGTCGGGCTGACGACTTTAAACCAAGCGCTAAATGGGAGGCAACCCATCGGATGAGTATTTCTTGTCTTGTTTTTAGTTTTTTCTTGTCTTGTTTTTATTTTTTCTGATTTATTGTCACATATCATGTTAGAATTTCCCACCTTGACTTACTTTGGATGATTCAATTTACATTGAGGACAGTGTAAAGTTTAAGTGTGGGGGAGTGGCTAAGCAATTGCATTGTAAATTTTCAAAATTTTCAACTTTTGTGTAAAATAGTGAATAAGAAAACTCCAACTTGTGGTTAGTTTAGAGTCACATAGTACACATGTCGCTAAGATTACATCGAGATTCTCATAAGAGTGACTGAACTTAGAGATAACAGAGAACATGATCGGGTTTCTTAATTGTATGAGAGTTAAAGTTGGATTTAACCATGCCAGTGGCAAATAAGGTGCAGACTGAATTCGGTATTAGAGTAGTGGTCCCCTATAGTGGAGACTACCCATGTTACATCATGAGAGGCACCGACCTTCAATTCTTTGTACCTGTCTAAATTTGTGCTTTTAGAGTGTGTGTCACCGTACGTAAACTCCGGGTAGAATGGTGAGCTACCCAACCTCCCACCAATAGAAGCACTATTTTTTATCTCTTGAGTGCTATTTTTATCAACCATGATGGTGACATCGAATTTCTAACTTACATACCACTTGTAATATTGTTGTTATTAGCACCATCCACTTTATCTCTCTCTACACCAACAGGTCCATAGAAACACCATCATCATCAACAAGGGGAGCATCACGAGTTCGAAGGAAAGTTGAAGACGTTCAAGGTTTACAAGCAACGGTACAGAAATGAGCAGATTTCAGGTTCAAGTATAGCAACAAAACAAGGAGCATAATTTTTACAAGTTGAAGACTATTGTACAAGAGCGAAGATTATAAAGATGAGAGTTCGAGAAGTTTATGATATCGAGACATACAAGTCGTGAAGAATCAAGCGGTAAAGTACTTACACCATGGCCTTTGTACTTACATTTTTATTTTATTTGTATTTTACTTTCTCTTGTCTCAAAAAGAAAATGAAAAAAAAAAAAAAAAAAAAAAAAAAGAGACAAGAAAAAAATTTATATTTTGGGTTTGTATAGTTCGTTTTTAGTTTTGTATTCTTTCAATAAAGCCAATGGAAGAAGGAATATCTACAATGAAGTTTCAAGCAATAAGGATTTAGAGGAAAAGAGTTACATTGTCGAGATTCTACGAAGTTCAAGAGTTATCATCAAGAGTTGTAGACCGAAGACGAAGATGAAGACACCGATTGAAGACCGAAGACGTTTCTATGGAAGCTGTGAGAGTGGTGCTAGCTGCACGTCAAACGGATAACGAGGTAAGTAAGCATATTCTCATCTTCGTTAAATGGTTGATTTCCTTTCTTAGAGATCATCAGAAAAATGGGTTTTCAAAAATTATAAAAGATGTGGGTTTTCAAAACAATTCGGAGGGTTTTTGCCTTCCTACCATTCAAGGTGTCGCAGGATTCTCTCTTCACTCCTACCTGGACACATGTGTGACCCATAAAAAAGCTATTTATTATTGAGAGCAACTTCATAAAACCCTTTCTTGTGAGGCAGAGTCGAGACTTTCGATCACTCCGAACCCGAATTTCTTTCGATAAGGGATGGTTATTTCTCTCTCAACTTTTAAGAATGAGATTGTGTTCATTTATGTGTCTAACTTCTTATGACTAGTGTGCAGAATTTCTATGTCTTCTTAGTGCATTGGATGCTATCATTACGGAGAACTAGTAAGTTGGAAAAATAGGTTTTGTGGGTATATCTCTAGTAAACCCTCACGAGACTATAACTCGTCCACTAGGGACACCTAGGGGTTCAAAGGCTTGTTATTTATGCTAAGAGTAACCGAAGCCTCGACGAAACGGAGTTGTATGTATCCTTTATAATTGTTTTGTTTGATTTGCTCGAGGACTAGCAAAGTCTAAGTGTGGGGGAATTTGATAGGTGTCATAAACACCTTCATTTATATCTATAGTTTATGCTTTCTTTGGTATGTTTTCGTGTGAATTATGTGTCTTATGTGTACTTTTGAGTGTTTAGGTACTCTGGAGTCATTGGAGCAAAAAGGAAGTGGAACTAGCTCAAATCCAGAAACTCTTCTCATCATCTTGGAGACAACGAAAAGACGAAGCCAGTGGCGAAAGAATGAGATCATTCTGACATCATCGGAAGAAGCTGCGAGCGTTTGAAGCGTATCGGAGTTGTGGAATTCGTTATCGGAGCTGAACTGTCAGTTTCGCAGAACTGACAATTGAAAAGATTGCTTAGGTGGTCCTTATCAAATTTCTGGGCGCCTATAGTAATTTTGGTCATTACATGCCCCTAAAATAGATCGAGTTTCTGTCTTAATTTTAGAGAGCTAAGCTATGGCGGCATCCAAAACTCAGAGAAAAGAAAAGAGAGATTTAGAGATTGACGAAGAAATTGAAGAGAAGATTTGATGGTTACGCAATAAGATCGATGGGGGTTAGAATCTGTGGCTATTGTTATAAATGATGAAAACCTATTCCATGACGTGATGTTGTGTCTGAGATCGAGAGATTAGGATTCATTTTAGGGGATCGAAGCAAACATGGAAGTTAGGGTTTCTTTGAGCTGAGATTTTAAACTGGAAATGCTGCAGTTGAGAGGAATTGTAGATGGGTTTGTTTTTTGAACTGATTGAAGTTAGAAATGGAAATTAGGGTCTCATGTGAAGCTGGTGATTTTCAAGGGTTCTGAGTCTGCAACTGTTGAAATCGATTGGGAGTTTTGAAGACAAAATTGGGTTGTGAAATTGATTACGAACTTGAAGTTTGGAGAGGGTTTATCACTGATGCTGTTATAATCTCAAGAAGAATTATGTTACTGGTGATGGTTCATCTAGAACAACTAGTTGCTATAGATTAAATGGTTTTTGGTTGAATCTGTGATGGCAAAGATGACAAGAAATTCAAGGGGAATTATAAGGGATAATGGTTGATTGTGTTGAAACTGAAAAATGGGTTTCTGATGGTTCTTGTTGTTGTTGATTAGGCTTACAGGGTTGGTGGTTATGGCATGGATAGAGACCCATAGATGCTGTGATGATGTTGGTGAAGTGCAGGTGCAGTTGGAGATAAAAACTGTAGAGAGAAGTTGCAGCTGCTACAGAATTGAGGAGCTGCAGTTGCAGGTAGCTGAAATACAGATGGATGGCTGTAGGTTTTGGGGTTGAACTGTAATGAGGCATCTGGGGTTGAAGCAGGTTTGGTGCTAGGCATAAATGGCTAGGTCAGAAGCTGAAGAAGTTGTGTTTGGAGGCTGTGTGAGTCTTTGAGTTACAGGCTAAAAGAAATGTCAATGTAGGTGGTAATGGAATGGTGATGCTGAATCAATATTGTTTGCTGTGTTATGGAAAGATACGAAATGTTGTTGGCTTGAGATTGTGTTGCTGTTGCATTGGAGCTGCAGGTCATATTTCCCATGGCTAATTAAATTAGCAGTTCATATGCTGAGAATAGTTGCAGCTGAAATTGCCGTGACTGAATGGAGTGTGAATGAATTGGGATTTAAGTCTTTGAAAAGGGTATATTGGTCTTTGTGATCTTTGCTGCTGCTTTGAGCATTGCAGGTGCATTGGCTGTATTGCAGTTTAACTGGAGCTTGGGAAGGATTGCAATGGAATTGTAGGGATAGTGCAGAAGCTATAGGTAGAGCTGAGAATGGAGGTAACAGGTGAATGAGCTGAACTGAATCAATGTTAGATGTATGCTTAGGTTCAGGTGATGCTTCAATGAGAGATGGTGGTGGTACCAGGTTCTATGTTGGGTGACAGTTGCAGGTGGATGCTATTTTGAGCAGAGGGTGGTGTTTGATTGAATGGTTTTAGCAAGAGATAGTGGAGCTTGAAGCTGAGAAGATACAAGTATTGCAGCTGAAGTGTAGGCTGGTAAAGATGCAACATACAGGGCCATCATGGCTGGAAGCACAAGGATTGTGCATCACAAGATTTGGCCAGTGCAAATGGCCTATGCCAAGATAAGTCAGCTCAGTTAGCCTAGTCAGTTCACCTGACTATCTGACTCATGTCTGACATGGTTATGACTCAATCTAGTTCAGACACTGAGTTAACTCGGCCGACTAGACCCCGACTCAGTGGCTTTGACTGAGTTGACCCGGTTGACTGATATTTGACCGGTGACCGGGTGGACTTTGCCGGTCACCTGAGATACTTTTCTCCGGCCAATTTCCGGCCATAATACCAGTTTTCCGGCGACTAGTTTTGGGACATATTTTCACATGGGTATTCCTCACATATGGGCTTGGTGGACATCTTGTTATTGGACTTTGGGCTTTGAAGACCTAGTTTTGGAAAGATGAAAAGCTACAAAAGGAAAAAAGTTTTCTACAACTTTGGGGATCACGTATTGTTCTTGGAACTTGGGGAGAGACGCTTTTGTTTACGCTACTAGTGTTTGCTTTTGTTCATCTCCTTCTATTCAATTATGATGAACTCCATAGCTATGAGTAGCTAAACACATATTATTGGTTATGGGATAAAGTTGATTTCTCAACATGTTATTTAAATCTATGAATTAGTTTTGTCTCAATACTTTATTGTTTATGATTCATTATTAATATTGTCATATGATTTGATTGTTTGTTTGGTTGAGTCCGGAATCAATCCGATTTACATTCATCTCTATTGCTAGATTAGGGTTTTCAATACGAAATAGTTGTTTATCCCTGATTCTAAGTAGCATAGTGTGTTTATTACTTGTAGTGATACATCTTTATAATTGCATATGAATCATAACCTTGGTTAAATTGAATTAGTGCTTTTACACGTTTGATTGCTTTGATTAGTCTTATTCCATAGAACTTAGTGCTTTGAGGGAGTTAAACTTAATTGTGCTTTTACACTTTAGGTTGCTTTCTAGGAAGAATTCACATATGCATCTTTTAATGTGGTTGTGATGAAATCAAGGAATTAGCGGGATATTCTTGCGATCAAGGTATCCTAGGACTTTTAGTAAATGAGAGATTAAATTATCAATTCTAATCATTGATGAAAATACATGTTGTGAATGATACTATCCCATGAACAATATCTTCTCCTTATTGATTACTCAAGTTATTTTATTGCTTTTAATTATTTTTATTGCTTAGATAAAACAAAAATCCCCCCTGGGTTACTTTAGAAACTGAAATCGCATAACAACAATTGCCTCTCTGTGGATACGAACTCTTTCTTATCACATACTTCATTTATATTTAGTAGAGTGAGAAAGTGAAATTATTTTTGCTCGGTGACAAATAGGTCAAATTTTGGCGCCGTTCTTGGGAGGCATACGGCTTGTTATTAAGTTTTTAGTTTCTTTTTATAATTTCTGCTTTTATCTTTGCTTTTTGTTTCTTGTCTTGTTTCTCACTTGTTTGCGAGAATTGTTTTTAGGTACCTAATCCCTGACTTCTAAGATTGGAACTACCCAAGGTGCGGGATAGCTACTCGAAGAGGCACAATACTCCAACCAAGTCAAGACACAACAGAAGATCAAGAGTTAGAAGTGGAAGAAGAGTTACATATAGAAGGAGAACAAGAGGTTCCATTCGTAGACGAACAACAAGTTGAAGAAGAAGAAACAATGGGTGATGCAAATCGTACACTCAAGGACTTGGCTTCTCATAAGCTTGATACACAACAGGGGTGTATTCAAATAAACTCTACTTTTGAGATCAAGCCGGGGTTGCTTAAAAAATTACCAAAGTTCCATGGCATGGTGAATGAAGACCCAAACAAGCATCTTATGGACTTCCACACCATTGTCATGGCCATGCTTCCAGCGGATGTTGAGGCGGATGGTGCAATGTTGAAAGTTTTTCATTTCTCTTTGATGGATAGTGCTAAGGATTGGTTGTATTATTTGCCCTCCGGAAGTGTCACGACATGGAATGGGCTGAAGAAACTCTTTTTGGAGAGATATTTTCCTGCATCAAAGGCTACTCAAATTCGCAAGGAAATTTGTGGGATGAAGCAAAATGTGGGAGAATCCTTATATGAATGTTGGGAACGATACAAGAGATTGGTGGCAAGCTGCCCTCACCACCAATTCAGTGACGCTATGATCATCCAATACTTCTATGAAGGACTCCAATCAAGTGATAGGAATCTTCTTGACGCTGCGGGTGGCGGTGCACTAGTGAGCAAGACGGTGGCGCAAGCTAGAGAGTTGATTGAAAACATGGCAGCAAACTCCCAACAATTCTTGAGTCGTGGTTCGGAAGTGCTTCTTAGGAAAGTAAATGAAGTGAGCGAGGTCGAGGAACTTCGTCAACAAATGGGTAACATGACAGCAATGATGCAACAAGTTGCAGCCGCGGTGATACCAAGTTCCTCTCAAGCTTATGAAGACGAGCAAGCTAATGCGGTCTTTCCAAATCAACAAAGACGGTATGATCCCTACTCTAACACTTACAATCCGGGATGGAGAGATCACCCCAATTTTAGCTATGCCAACAAGCAAGGTGCAATCCAACAACCTACTTTCAACCGTCCGAGTGGATTTCAACCACAACAACAACAATTTCAGCAACCACAAGCACAACAATCAATGCAAAATCAAGGTTCCGATATCGATGCAAAGCTTCAAACTTTTATGCAAGGCATTTCCACCATGTTTAAAGAATGTCAGCAGGAAACTAAGAGTGCTATCAAGGAGTTGCAGACACAAATGGGCTCCATGGCTATTGAGTTGAACCAATTGAAGGCACAAAATAGTGGGAAACTCCCTTCTCAACCTATTAACCCAAAAGAGGGTGTCAATGCTATTACATTGAGAAGTGGTACACAACTTGTGCAACCGAAGTTACTGATTCGGGCAAGGTGGAAACACCAAAGGAACCTGTTTTGGAGGAGAAGAATGAGGATTCTCCCCAAACTTCTGAGGTACCTATTCCTAACTCAAAAACTCCAGTTTATACTTATGTTCCTCCTTTACCTTTTCCTCGCAGATTTGCAAGTTCTAAGAAGGCGGAATTAGAAAAGGAGATTTTAGACGTTCTAAAGAAGATCCATGTGAACATACCACTCATTGATGCTATTAAGCAAGTTCCAAAGTATGCAAAGGTGTTGAAGGACTTGTGTACCAATAAGCAAAGGCTCAAAGGTAATGAAGTGCTAAGTGTGGGGAGAATGCTTCGGCAATCTTACAACACAAACTCCCACTTAAGTGCAAGGATCCCGGTAGTTTTGACATTCCCGTCACAATTGGTAACACAACATTTAACAAAGCTATGTTGGATTTAGGTGCATCCGTTAATGTTATTCCTGCATCAATGTATAATTCACTTGATCTTGGTCCTCTTAAAAAGGCTGAAATTGTATTGCAATTAGCCGATCGCTCTAATGTCTACCCAATGGGTATTGTTGAGGATATTCTTGTGCAAGTTAATCAACTTGTATTTCCAGCTGACTTTTGTGTGTTAGAGATGAATGAAGGGTCTCTGAACTTGTCTCTTCCATTGCTACTTGGGCGTTCCTTCATGAAAACGGCGAAAACCATAATTGATGTGGACAAGGGAACGTTGACCATGGAGTTTGATGGAGAAACAATATGTTTCAACATTTTCGAGACGATTAGATATCCTAGTGATGTCCACTCTTGTTTCTCCATTGATGTTATGGATACATTGGCACAGCAAATGTTTGAATTAAATGGTGATGACGCTTTGGAAACCGTGTTAACTACATCCATGGATAATGGTGTAGAGTGTGGTAATGAAGTCAAGGAAGCCCTTGGTGATCTTAATTCACTACAAGGATGCCCGGAAACTCATAACATCTCTTTTATTTCTTTACCATGCAGTGATGAAAAGCTTGTACCTTCAATTATTAAATCTCCCAAGTTAGAATTGAAACCTCTTCCTGATCACCTAAAGTACTTGTACTTGGGTGATAATGAAGAGTTACCTGTGATTGTTTCTAACAAGCTTAGTGATTTACTGGAGCAAAAACTTCTAAGGGTGCTAAGGAAGTACAAGACGGCCATGGGATGGACAATTGCCGATATCAAGGGTATAAGCCCTTGCGTTTGTATGCACAAGATACGTTTGGAGGACGATGTAAAGCCTACAAGGGAAGCGCAACGTCGTTTGAATCCCCCTATGATGGAAGTTATGAAAAAGGAGATACTCAAGCTTTTGGAAGTGGGTGTTATCTACCCCATATCCGATAGCAAGTGGGTGAGCCCGGTACAAGTAGTACCAAAGAAATAAGGTGTGACAGTGGTGGAGAATGATAAGAACGAACTTGTCCCAACTCGTGTGCAAACCGGTTGGAGGGTTTGTATTGATTACAGGAAATTGAATGCCACCACTAGAAAATATCACTTCCCTTTACCTTTTATTGATCAAATGCTTGAACGTTTAGCTGGACACTCTTACTATTGCTTCCTTGATGGCTATTCAGGTTATAATCAGATTGTGATAGCGTCGGAGGATCAAGAGAAAACCACTTTCACTTGTCCTTTCGGTACTTTTGCTTATAGAAGGATTCCTTTTGGCTTGTACAATGCTCCAGCTACTTTTCAAAGGTGTATGGTAAGTATCTTCTCAAAATATGTTGAAAACATAATCGAAGTGTTCATGGACGACTTTAGTGTCTTTGGTGATTCATTTGACCTTTGCTTGAACAACTTGTCTCTAATCCTTGAACGATGTTTTGAAACAAACCTTGTGCTGAATTGGGAGAAGTGCCATTTTATGGTGACTCATGGCATAGTTTTAGGCCATATAATATCTTCTAAAGGCTTGGAAGTTGATAAATCTAAGATAGACCTCATTCGTGCTTTAACCCCTCCCACTACGGTGAGGGAGATACGCTCTTTTCTTGGTCATGCAGGTTTTTATCGTAGATTCATCAAGGGCTTTTCCAAGATAGCATCACAACTTTGTAACTTATTGCAAAAAGATGTGGTTTTTAACTTTGATGAAAAGTGTATGGCGGCATTCAATCGTTTGAAAGAACTTTTGATTTCAGCCCCTACCATTAAACCACCAGATTGGAGCAAGCCTTTTGAGCTCATGTGTGATGCAAGTGACTATGCGGTTGGTGCGGTGCTTGGGCAACGTGTGGGGAAGATACCTCATGCTATTTATTATGATTCTAGAACGTTAAATGAGGCCCAACAAAACTACACAACCACTGAAAAAGAGTTGTTAGCCATTGTTTTTGCTTTGGAAAAGTTTCGCTCTTATCTAATTGGTACAAAAGTTGTTGTCTTTTCTGATCATGCGGCACTTAGGTACTTGCTAATGAAGAAAGAAGCGAAACCGAGGCTCATATGATGGATTTTACTCTTGCAAGAGTTTGATATTGAAATCAAGGACAAGAAAGGAATTGAGAACACCGTTGCGGATCACTTGAGCCGTCTTGCTGTGGACAAGGAAGCTATCCCATTGCGCGAAAGTTTCCTGGATGAGCAACTATTCTCAATTGCCTTTGGAGAACCATGGTATGCCGATATTGTGAATTACTTGGTATCTAAACAAATCCCAAAGAACTTGTCTCGTGCTGAGAGGTACAAACTTAAGAAGTTGGGGAATCAATACATATGGGATGATCCATACTTGTGGAAACATGGTAGTGACCAAGTAATACGAAGGTGCGTTCCCGAATCTAAATTTAATTCTATCTTGTCTTTTTATCACTCATATGCTTGTGGAGGACATTTTGGGAGTAAGAGAACCGCTCACAAGGTACTTGAAAGCGGTTTTTATTGGCCAACCTTGTTTAAGGATGCACATATTTGTACAACTTGTGATAGGTGCCAAAGAACAGGCAATCTAGGTGCCCGAAATCAAATGCCACAAACTTTTATTCAATATATTGACGTTTTTGATGTATGGGGTATTGATTTTATGGGTCCTTTTGTCAACTCTCATGGAAATTTTTATATCTTACTTGATGTTGATTATGTCTCGAAATGGGTGGAAGCTAAGGCCACCCCAACTAATGATTCTAAATTGGTTTCAGATTTTGTGCAAGCTAATATTTTTGCAAGGTTTGGAATTCCAAGAGCCATAATTAGCGATAGGGGTTCTCACTTCAAAAACAGGATTTTACAAAGCTTGTTGAAGAAGTACAACGTGTCGCACAAGATTGCAACACCTTATCATCCCCAAACAAATGGACAAGCCGAGGTTTCTAACCGAGAGGTGAAGTCTATACTAGAGAAGACGGTGAACCCAACAAGGAAAGATTGGAGCATGCGACTTAATGATGCTTTGTGGGCGTATAGAACCGCATACAAGACACCTATCGGGATGTCTCCCTTTAGGCTTGTGTATGGTAAACCTTGTCATTTACCCGTTGAAATTGAGCATAAGGCGTTTTGGGCTATTAAGCAATGCAATATGGAGATGGATGGGGATGGAAAGCAAAGGAAGTTACAACTCCAAGAGCTGGAGGAGCTTCGCAATGATGCATTTGAAAGCTCACGCATTTATAAGGAAAAGACGAAAGCATTTCATGATAACATGATTTCTAGGAAACAATTTTGCATTGGGAAAAAAGTTCTTTTGTTTAATTCTCGCTTGCATTTATTTCCGGGTAAATTAAGGTCACGATGGATCGGACCTTTTATTGTTACTAATGTGTTTTCTCATGGTGCAGTAGAAATTCGTAGCATAGCTACAAGAAAAGAATTTAAAGTTAATGGGCACCGGTTGAAACCGTATTATGAGAATTTCACTTCCGAAGTGGTGGAAGGAGTTAACTTTGTGGATGTACTCCCTCTAGAGGAGTCATAGAAAGCAAGGAGATAGTCGGGCTGACGACTTTAAACCAAGCGCTAAATGGGAGGCAACCCATCGGATGAGTATTTCTTGTCTTGTTTTTAGTTTTTTCTTGTCTTGTTTTTATTTTTTCTGATTTCTTGTCACATATCATGTTAGAATTTCCCACCTTGACTTACTTTGGACGATTCAATTTACATTGAGGACAATGTAAAGTAAGTGTGGGGGAGTGGTTAAGCATTTGCATTGTAAATTTTCAAAATTTTCAACTTTTGTGTAAAATAGTGAATAAGAAAACTCCAACTTGTGGTTAGTTTAGAGTCACATAATACACATGTCGCTAAGATTACATCGAGATTCTCATAAGAGTGACTGAACTTAGAGATGACAGAGAACATGATCGGGTTTCTTAATTGTATGAGAGTTAAAGTTGGATTTAACCATGCCAGTGGCAAATAAGGTGCAGACTGAATTCGGTATTAGAGTAGTGGTCCCCTATAGTGGAGACTACCCATGTTACATCATGAGAGGCACCGACCTTCAATTCTTTGTACCTGTCTAAATTTGTGCTTTTAGAGTGTGTGTCACCGTACGTAAACTCCAGGTAGAATGGTGAGCTACCCAACCTCCCTCCAATAGAAGCACTATTTTTTATCTCTTGAGTGCTATTTTTATCAACCATGATGGTGACATCGAATTTCTAACTTACATACCACTTGTAATATTGTTCGCAGTTAGCACCATCCACTTTATCTCTCTCTACACCAACAGGTCCATAGAAAGACCATCATCATCAACAAGAGGAGCATCACGAGTTCGAAGGAAAGTTGAAGACGTTCAAGGTTTACAAGCAATGGTACAGAAATGAGCAGATTTCAGGTTCAAGTATAGCAACAAAACAAGGAGCAGAATTTTTACAAGTTGAAGACTATTGTACAAGAGTGAAGATTATAAAGATGAGAGTTCGAGAAGTTTATGATATCGAGACATACAAGTCGTGAAGAATCAAGCGGTAAAGTACTTACACCATGGCCTTTGTACTTACATTTTTATTTTATTTGTATTTTACTTTCTCTTGTCTAAAAAAAAAAAAAAAAAAATGAAAAAAAAAAAAAAAAAAAAAAAAAAAGAGACAAGAGAAAAAAAAAATTTAGTTGCATTACTAGTTTTATTGTTTTGTTTCGTTTTGTTTTCATTTTGTATTTGTTTTATTTTTCTTGTCTCATGTAAAAAGAAAAAAGAAGAAAAAAAAAAAGAAAAAGAAAGAAAAAGAAAAAAAAGAAAAAGAAAAAAAAGAGAGACAAGAAAAATTTATATTTTGGGTTTGTATAGTTCGTTTTTAGTTTTGTATTCTTTCAATAAAGCCAATAGAAGAAGGAATATCTACAATGAAGTTTCAAGCAATAAGGATTTAGAGGAAAAGAGTTACATTGTCGAGATTCTACGAAGTTCAAGAGTTATCATCAAGAGTTGAAGACCGAAGACAAAGATGAAGACACCGATTGAAGACCGAAGACGTTTCTATGGATGATGTGAGAGTGGTGCTAGCTGCACGTCGAACGGATAACGAGGTAAGTAAGCATATTCTCATCTTCGTTAAATGGTTGATTTCCTTTCTTAGAGATCATCAGAAAAATGGGTTTTCAAAAATTATAAAAGATGTGGGTTTTCAAAACAATTCGGAGGGTTTTTGCCTTCCTACCATTCAAGGTGTCGCAGGATTCTCTCTTCACTCCTACCTGGACACATGTGTGACCCATAAAAAAGCTATTTCTTATTGAGAGCAACTTCATAAAACCCTTTCTTGTGAGGCAGAATCGAGACTTTCGATCACTCCGAACCCGAATTTCTTTCGATAAGGGATGGTTATTTCTCTCTCAACTTTTTAAGAATGAGATTGTGTTCATTTATGTATCTAACTTCTTATGACTAGTGTGCAGAATTTCTATGTCTTCTTAGCGCATTGGATGCTATCATTACGGAGAACTAGTAAGTTGGAAAAATAGGTTTTGTAGGTATATCTCTAGTAAACCCTCACGAGACTATAACTCGTCCACTAGGGACACCTAGGGGTTCAAAGGCTTGTTATTTATGCTGAGAGTAACCGTAGCCTCGACGAAACGGAGTTGTATGTATCCTTTAGAATTGTTTTGTTTGATTTGCTCGAGGACTAGCAAAGTCTAAGTGTGGGGGAATTTGATAGGTGTCATAAACACCTTCATTTATATCTATAGTTTATGCTTTCTTTGGTATGTTTTCGTGTGAATTATGTGTCTTATGTGTACTTTTGAGTGTTTAGGTACTCTGGAGTCATTGGAGCAAAAAGAAAGTGGAACTAGCTCAAATCCAGAAACTCTTCTCATCATCTTGGAGACAACGAAAAGATGAAGCCAGTGGCGAAAGAATAAGATCATTCTGACATCGTAGGAAGAAGCTGCGAGCGTTTGAAGCGTATCAAAGTTGTGGAATTTGTTATCGGAGCTGAACTGTCAGTTTCGCAGAACTGACAACTGAAAAGATTGCTTAGGTGGTCCTTATCAAATTTCTGGGCGCCTATAGTAATTTTGGTCATTACATGCCCCTAAAATAGATCGAGTATCTGTCTCAATTTCAGAAAGCTAAGCTATGGCGGCATCCAAAACTCAGAGAAAACAAAAGAGAGATTTAGAGATTGACGAAGAAATTGAAGAGAAGATTTGATGGTTACGCAATAAGATCGATGGGGGTTAGAATCTATGGCTGTTGTTATCAATGATGAAAACCTATTCCATGACGTGATGTTGTGTCTGAGATCGAGAGATTAGGATTCATTTTAGGGGATCGAAGCAAACATGGAAGTTAGGGTTTCTTTGAGCTGAGATTTGAAACTGGAAATGCTGCAGTTGAGAGGAATTGTAGATGGGTTTTATTTTTTGAACTGATTGAAGTTAGAAATGGAAATTAGGGTCTCATGTGAAGCTGGTGATTTTCAAGGGTTCTGAGTCTACAACTGTTGAAATCGATTGGGAGTTTTGAAGACAAAATTGGGTTGTGAAATTAATTACGAACTTGAAGTTTGGAGAGGGTTTATAACTAATGCTGTTATAATCTCAAGAAGAATTATGTTACTAGTGATGGTTCATCTAGAACAACTAATTGCTATGGATTAAATGGTTTTTGGTTGAATATGTGATGGCAAAGATGACAAGAAATTCAAGGGGAATTATAAGGGATAATGGTTGATTGTGTTGAAAATGAAAAATGGGTTTCTGATGGTTCTTGTTGTTGTTGATTAGGCTTACAGGGTTGGTGGTTATGGGATGGATAGAGACCCATAGATGCTGTGATGATGTTGGTGAAGTGCAGGTGCAGTTGGAGATAAAAACTGTAGAGAGAAGTTGCAGCTGCTACAGAATTGAGGAGCTGCAGTTGCAGGTAGATGAAATACAGATGGATGGCTGTAGGTTTTGGGGTTGAACTGTAATGAGGCATCTGGGGTTGAAGCAGGTTTGGTGCTAGGCATAAATGGCTAGGTCAGAAGCTGCAGAAGTTGTGTTTGGAGCTGTGACAGTGCTGAGTTACAGGCTAAAAGAAATGTCAATGTAGGTGTTAATGGAATGGTGATGCTGAATCAATATTGTTTGTTGTGTTATGGCAAGATACGAAATGTTGTTGGCTTGAGATTGTGTTGCTGTTGCATTGGAGCTGCAGGTCATATTTCCCATGGCTAATTAAATTGGCAGTTCATATGCTGAGAATAGTTGCAGCTGAAATTGCCGTGACTGAATGGAGTGTGAATGAATTGGGATTTAAGTGCTGAAAAGGGTATATTGGTGCTGTGATGCTGCTGCTTTGAGCATTGCAGGTGCATTGGCTGTATTGCAGTTTAACTGGAGCTTGGGAAGGATTGCAATGGAATTGTAGGGATAGTGCAGAAGCTACAGGTAGAGCTGAGAATGGAGGTAACAGGTGAATGAGCTGAACTGAATCAATGTTAGATGTATGCTTAGGTTCAGGTGATGCTTCAATGAGAGATGGTGGTGGTACCAGGTTCTATGTTGGGTGACAGTTGCAATTGGATGCTATTTTGAGCAGAGGGTGGTGTTTGATTGAATGGTTTTAGCAAGAGAGAGTGGAGCTTGAAGCTGAGAAGATACAAGTATTGCAGCTGAAGTGTAGGCTGGTAAAGATGCAACATACAGGGACATCATGGATGGAAGCACAAGGATTGTGCATCACAATATTTGGCCAGTGCAAATGGCCTATGCCAAGATAAGTCAGCTCAGTTAGCCTAGTCAGTTCACCTGACTATCTGACTCATGTCTGACATGGTTATGACTCAATCTAGTTCAGACATTAAGTTAACTCGGCCGACTAGACCCTGACTCAGTGGCTTTGACTGAGTTGACCCGGTTGACTGATATTTGACCGGTGACCGGGTGGACTTTGCCGGTCACCTGAGATACTTTTTTCCGGCCAATTTCCGGCCATAATACCAATTTTCCGGCGACTAGTTTTGGACATATTTTCACATGGGTATTCCTCACAGATGGGCTTGGTGGACATCTTGTTATTGGACTTTGGGCTTTGAAGACCTAGTTTTGGAAAGATGAAAAGCTACAAAAGGAAAAAAGTTTTCTACAACTTTGGGGATCACATATTATTCTTGGAACTTGGGAAGAGCCGCTTTTGTTTACGCTACTAGGGTTTGCTTTTGTTTATCTCCTTCTATTCAATTATGATGAACTCCATAGCTATGAGTAGCTAAACACATATTATTGGTTATGGGATAAAGTTGATTTCTCAACATGTTATTTAAATCTATGAATTAGTTTTGTCTCAATACTTTATTGTTTATGATTCATTATTAATATTGTCATATGATTTGATTGTTTGTTTGGTTGAGTCCGGAATCAATCCGATTTACATTCATCTCTATTGCTAGATTAGGGTTTTCAATACGAAATAGTTGTTTATCCCTGATTCTAAGTAGCATAGTGTGTTTATTACTTGTAGTGATACATCTTTATAATTGCATACGAATCATAACCTTGGTTAAATTGAATTAGTGCTTTTACACGTTTGATTGCTTTGATTAGTCTTATTCCATAGAACTTAGTGCTTTGAGGGAGTTAAACTTAATTGTGCTTTTACACTTTAGGTTGCTTTCTAGGAAGAATTCACATATGCATATTTTAATGTGGTTGTGATGAAATCAAGGAATTAGCGGGATATTCTTGCGATCAAGGTATCCTAGGACTTTTAGTAAATGAGAGATTAAATTATCAATTCTAATCATTGATGAAAATACATGTTTGTGAATGATACTATCCCATGACCAATATCTTCTCCTTATTGATTATTCAAGTTATTTTATTGCTTTTAATTATTTTTATTGCTTAGTTAAAACAAAAATCCCCCTGGGTTACTTTAGAAACTGAAATCGCATAACAACAATTGCCTCTCTATGGATACGAACTCTTTCTTATCACGTACTTCATTTATATTTAGTAGAGTGAGAAAGTGAAATTATTTTTGCTCGGCTGACAACCGGTCAACAAATTATTAGAGGTGATACCAAATGTTATTAATGAAGAAGATCAACAAAAATTGGATGTCATTCCTGAGGAAGAAGAAATAAAGAGAATTGTGTTTGAAATGGATCCAGAAAGTGCACCAGGACCAGATGGATTTTCAGGCATATTTTATAGAAGCTGTTGGGAGATAATTAAAGAAGATTTAGTTGGTGCTATACAGTTTTGTTGGAGAAGAAAATTTATACCCAAAGGAATGAATTCTAGTTTTTTAGTCTTACTGCCTAAGACACAAGGAGCAAAAACTGCAAATCAGTTTAGGCCAATTGGTTTAAGTAATGTGATTTTCAAAATTTTCACAAAGCTGATCACCAAAAGAATGAGTGAGTTAATGGAGAAATTAATATCACCTCAGCAGGTTGCTTATGTTCAAGGGAGAAGTATTCATGAACAAGTTCTTTTATCATCTGAACTTGTAAATGAAATGAAATTCAAAATAAGAGGAGGTAATGTAGGTATCAAACTTGATATCTCTCATCTCTGTGATGGTTAATGGAGGTCCATGTGGCTTTTTTCAAGTTGCAAGGGGTCTGAGACAGGGACATCCACTTTCACCAATTTTGTTTGTGTTAATGGAAGATGTTTTGGGCAGAAATATATCATCTATGGTGGAGAAAGGGGAGTTGATGCCAATGGTGACTAAAAAAGGTATACATCCTACACATCTGTTTTTTGCAGATGATGTTTTTATCTTCAGTAATGGAGGGGAAAAAAGCATTACAAATCTTTTAAAGCTTCTAGACAGTTATCAAGCAAGTTCTGGGCAAATAATTAACAAGAGTAAAAGTAAACTTTTTGTGGATGGGGCTACTCCACAGAGGAAGCAAATAATTAGTGAGCTTGTTAATATGGAAGTTGCAAAATTTCCAGATAAATATCTGGGAGTTTTTCTTGCTCCTGGAAGGATAACATCTGTAATGGTCTGGCCTATAGTGGAGTTACTACAAAGAAAATTGGCAGCTTGGAAAGGTAAAATGCTCTCTTTTCAAGATAGATTGGTTCTTGTTAAATATGTTTTATGCATGGTTCCTATCTATAACATGTCAGTCTACAAATGGCCTGCTTCTATTCTCAAAGCTTGTGAAAAAATAATTAGAAATTTTTTGTGGACTGGTGATGGAGAGAAAAGAAAGTTTAAAACAATTTCATGGAAGAGAGTATGTACACCTTATGAGGAAGGGGGTCTTGGTATTAAAATATTGGAAGTTATAAATAGATCATTATTAATGAAGATGTTATGGAAAATACTTACTTCAGATAAACAGTGGGCCTTATTCTTTTCTACCAAATTTCAAGATAAAAATGGACAGTGGACTACTAGCTAGAAGCAATCTTCAGTTTGGAATGGCTTGAAATGGGCTTGGAATGTATTACAAGAAGATATCAGGTGGAAGGTAGGTGATGGATCTGTGTAGTTTGATATTTGGTGTGGTGATGTCTCTTTAATCAGTATAGCAGGATATACAAATTATATTAAGCAGAACATTGGAATGAAGGTACAAGCCCTGGTGCAGGAGGATAAATGAAATATTCCAGCTGAGCTTCAACAAGTTATATCTACAGCTAGTTTGCCAATGATAAGTGGTGGTATGGATCAAAGAATTTGGATTGCAGGAAAAGATGGTAAATTTTCAACTGCTGATGCAGTGGAGAAAATAAGACACAGAGAGGCTATTTTGACTTGGCCAAGATTTATATGGCAAAACTTCCTTCATCCTAGCATTGCTAGCAATATCTGGAAATTACAGCAAGATGTTTATGTGGATGATGTAATAATGAGGACCAGAGGGTATGATATGGTCTCTGTGTGTTGCATTTTCTTTGCAGAACAACACAGTTGTAGGATCAGAATATCGCAACATTAATATCCTTGCGAAATCCTTGAACAATACACAGCGAAGATATCGCAGATTGGTAATAAAAATGACGCAATGGATGACGACAGCCTGAACACGAGAAAGATGTGAAGACCTAGCGAGATTTAGGAGTGTTGTGAGATTTAACATTTGAATACTTGCGAGAATGTCGCAAACCAGATCCGAAAATAAAGGACAGCTTAGCTATCATCCACTATGTAATGTCCTATATAAAGGACCGAGTAGGCTTAAGAGGGAGAGAGATCTTTTTAGAGTGGAGGGAAAGTTTTGAGGAGAGAGAAACTATAGAGCAATAGTTGTATTCTTGATTTCATTTCCCCTTTGTAAAATTCTTTAACTCAATTAATAAAAAGTGTGATTGTTGATCTTAAAGATGGGTTGATTATTATGAATTCTTGTGAGGGATGTATTGTAGGATTTCCTGCAACTACATAATGGCGCTAGAAACAGGGACTGAAGATTTAAGATTGTTATTAGGATTGTTCAAATCAAGAAAATGATGAAACAAATGGATAAATCAGTTAAAGTAGAGAAAATTAAAATCAAGGAATGTAATAGAAAGTTGGAGTGTAGCTTGATTACAAAAACAATGATTCATGAATTCCATGAAAATGTCAGAGGGAGAATACATAAACGAGATTTTGAAGGAAAGAAAATCACGACGATGGAGAAGGTATCACCCTTGAAAGATTGGGAAAAACAGAAGATTACATTCACAGCAGCAGAGGTACCAAGAGAAAATTTAAACCACACATCTCCTTTGGTAATCACAGTAACCACACGGAAAGAAAAAGAGAAATTAGCAAAAACTATAGAAGAATGGGCGGTAAACAGAACTCTGGTTGATACGGGGAGTTCGGCCGATATAATATTTTACCATGCATACAGAGGAATGGGATACAAAGATTAAGAGATGTCTCCTTCAACCTATCATATTCATGGATTTGGAAAATCTACAACAAAACCAAAAGGAGAAATAGAGGTGCGAATTTCTCTAGGAGAGATTGAAACACAAGTGGCACTATGCGTAGTGGATATGGAATCACCATACAACATGCTGTTGGGAAGGCCATGGATACATGCAATTAAAGCTGTAACATCAACATTACATCAATGCATTAAATTTCCCATGCCAAGTGGGATTGGTGAAATTAGAGGGGAGGCTGATAAAGCGATATTATGTTATCAAATTGAAGTGAAACAGTATGAAGGACGTGCAAATTAAGAAGCGAACAAATCGCAGAAAAGTGGCGAAGGAGGCAAAGAAAGAAGAAGAATTTAGAACTTATATGATAAGAGCAGAGGAAGGAAAAGGAATCCCCAACGAAATTTTGGGAAAAGGGAATGAGCCTGCGAAGGAGATAAAAGAACCCACACATATGGGAGAACCTAAGACCAGTTATACTGCGGCGGAACCAACAAAGGAAGTGAATGTTGGAACCGAAGAAGAACCCAAAATACTAAAAATTGGGACTAAGATGGAGGCAGATGAAGAAGAAAGAACTATTGGTCTGTTGCGAGAATTTTGTAGGATCATAATATCGCAACGGACAAGGTTCACGGGATTAATAAACGACGGTGTCGCGAGGGAGTCGCAGGGAGCTAAAATAAACGACGCGATGAATAACGACAAACAAAACAATTGGAAGACATGAAACCTGGCGAGGGTTAAGAAGTGTCGCGAGAATGAATATTCGTGCACTTCCGACACTTCGCGAGACATTCCGAAAATAAAGGATAGCTTAATTTGTCATCCACTATGTACTACCCTATATAAAGGGCTAAATGAGTCTGTTGAAAGGGAGAGATCTTTTTGAATTGTGAAGCAAGTCATTAGGAGAGAGAAAGTTTAAGAGCGCTTTAATTTCCAAGTGTAATTCTATTGTACTGTGTAAACATTTCATGGAATCAATTAATAAATATTCTTGATCACACATCTTCCAATGGATTAGTCAAGCAAAACTGAGTAAGGGGTGTAGTGTGGGATTTCCTGCAACTACATATGCGCTAGAAACAGGGACGATCATTTGTAAAAGAGAGAAGATTGCAATTAAAGTTGTGTGAATCAGGAAAATGAGAAAGGAAAATCTTAAATCGGATGAAAAAGATATGGCATGCAGCACAGACACAAGAGTAATGATTAGCGAATTTCATGAAAATATCAAAGGAAGAATACACAAACGGGATTTCGAAGGAAAGAAGATTACGGATAGAGAAATGGCATCACCTTTGAAGGATTGGGAAAAGCAAGAGATAACATTCACGGCGGGGGAAATATCCAAAGAAAATTTGGATCACACATCTCCACTGGTGATCACAATAAACGCGTATAAGGAAGGAGAGGAATCGGAGAACACGGTGAAAACATGGGTGGTGAATGGAGTTTTAATCGATACAGGAGTCTGGTGAACATCATGTTCTATCACGCTTACAAAAAGATGGGATATAAAGACGAAGATATGATTTTCGCGGCATACAATATTCAAGGTTTTGGTAAATCCGTAACAAAAGTTAAAGGGGAGATAAGAATACGTATTAGTTAGGAGGAATTGAAACACAGGTGACATTAAGTGTAGTGGATATGGAATCACCGTACAACATATTACTAGGAAGACCATGGGTACATGCAATAAAAGGCGTAGCGTCAACGCTTCATCAATGTATCAAGTTTCCTACACCTTTGGAATTGGCAAGATCAAAGGGGATGCTACTAAAGGAAGAATATATTATCAAAATGAAGTAAAGTGTTGCGAGGAACAAGTAAACAAGCGAAAGAATATATCAAAGTATCGCAAAAAGATGGCGAGGGTGGCTAAGAAAGAAGAAGAGTTTAGAGTTTATATGATAAGAGCAAAGGAAGGAAAAGGCATACCTAGCGAGACCTCGGGAGAAGAAAATGATCTTGCGAAAGAACCAAAAGGACCAACCCCTATGGGAGAACCGAAGGCCGATTACGTCGCGGCGAGAACAAACCAAAGAAGTGAATATTGGAACTAAGGAAAAACCCAAGATGCTAAAGATTGGAACTAACATGGAAGCAGATGAAGAGAAAAGAAGCTGTCGATCTGTTGCGAGATTATAAAGACATCTTCGCGTGGGATATGGATGAAATGCACAGTATAGATCCGTCGATCGCTTTGTCACAAGTTAGAAATTGATAAAAATGTGAAGCCATTTAAACAAAGAATTAGAAAGATAGCAATGACATATCACCCTCGAGATAGAAGAAGAAGCTGAGAAGATCTTGGATGCGGGAATTATTAGACAAGCAAAATATCCTGAATGGATAGCGAATATGGTTATAGTTCCAAAGAAGAACAAGGGAATAAGGATTTGCATTGATTTCACCGATTTAAATAAAGCTTGCCCTAAAGACAGTTTTCCATTGCCGGATATTCCACAACTAGTCGAATCGGCCGGGAATGAAAGAGTATCATCTCGGACGGGTACAAAGGTTACAAACCAGATTCCTCTCGCCGAGGAAGATCAAGAGCATCTTGCTTTCTTCGCTCCAAGAGGATTATCTTTGCTATACTAAAATGCCGTTTGGTCTGCAGAAATCTTTGGAGCAACGTATCAAAGGATGGTAGAAGAGGTATTCGCGGAGAATGGATACATAAAACACTAGAGGTATACGTAGATGACATCTTTGGTAAAAGTAAGAAGGCGAGAAGATCACGTGCGAGACACGAAAGAAATTTTTGAGCGAGGTGAGGCGTTTTAACATCAAAGTAAATCCGAGAAAAATGTACCTTCGGAGTTGCGTCGGGGAAGTTCTTGGGTTACATTGTATCAAAGGAAGGAATACATGTTGACCGGAGAAAGTAAAGCGATTCGCGATATGCCGACACACTGCGACGATAAAGGATGTTCAAAAGCTGAATGGGTTGTTAGCATCATTAGGAAGGTTCATCTCGCGGTCATCCGATAAGTGTAAACACTTTTTCAGCGTTCTGAAAAAAGGATCGAAGTTTAGGTGGACGGACGAATGTGAAAAGGCTTTACAAGGGATCAAAGAGCATTTAATGGATATATCCATTATGCAGAAGGCAGAACCAGGAGAGGAATTATTAATATACCTCGCGACAACTTCGCATGCCTTAAGTGCGGTTTCACTGCGACGGACTTGAGGAGTAGAAAAACCAATCTATTACATCAGTAAAACTTTTAACGTCGCAGAAAGAAATTATTCGAAGATCGAAAAATTAATCCTGGCATTAGTTTATGCAACATTCAAACTTCGCATATATTTTCAAGCGCATACTATTAAGGTAGTCACGAAAATACCAATTGAGTCAGTGATGAAACATTAAAAAAGATCGGGAAGAGTTGAAAGATGGAATGCTCAAATAAGCCATTGTAAGCTCAAGTATGAGATATTATCCTCAACTAAGTCACGAGGTTGTCGCATGAGACTTTTTTTAGCGAAATTTCCCTTGGAAGAAGATGAAGCGATAGATGAAATGATGGATGTAGAAGAAGAGTATGGAGACCCAAAAGAGACGCTATTTGATCCAGACGGATGGGAAATATTAGTAGATGGATCATCAAATGGAGAAGGAAATGGAGTGGGAATTGTTATGATTTCACCGAGAAGGCAATAAATTAGCTTTCTCTTTTAGATTGGAGTTTGAATCCACGAATAATGAAAGCAGTATGAAGCTATAATACATGCTCTGCGACTTGCAATAGAAATGAAATTGGAGAATATAAGGATTACCGGTGATTCGCAACTAGCAATTCACCGAGCAAACAGAGAAATACACTACAAATAATCCATCTTTGAAAAAGTACAAGAAGCATGTCGAAGAATTGTCGGCACTGAGATCCGAAAATAAAATGGAGGCACATATCAAGGAAAGATAATAGACTCGCGAGACGCTTTTGCCTTTATATCAAGTATGATGACAGACCCATTGCGAGGAATATCAAAATACGAGACACTACTTGGCGCCATCAATTAATAAAGAGGAAGAACAAGAAGCGAGATATAATGATGGTAGTAGATGAAATGCAATGTCGCGAGGAAGACGGAGAGTAGAACTTCACGCGTACTTAATGAAGGGAGAGGTACCAAAAAATAGATTGGAGGCACACAAGTTAAAGAGCCGGGCAACAAATTATGAATTACGAGATGGCGTGCTTTATCGGCGATCTTTTGATGGGCCCTCGCTTCGATGTCTAACAAGGAAAGAAGGAGAAACCATATTGAAGATCTTTGCATAGTGGGGATCTTAGGAAATCATAGCGGCGGGAGATCTTTGGCATACAAGGCAAAGACGCAAGGATATTATTGGCCATATATGCATGAGGACGCAAGAACAATATCAAGACGCTGCGAGGACTTGTCAAAGACATGGGAAAAAGATACACGCGCCAGGGGCGCTGTTAAATTCTTCCATAAGTGTGTGGCCTTTTGGAAAGTGGGGTTTAGATATTGTAGGACCATTTTTACCAGGAATAGGACAAAGAAGGTACTTAATCGTCGCAACGGACTATTTCACAAAATGGGCGAGAGGTGAAAGCGGTCCAAACATATTCGCGATAAGGATGTCTTTACTTTCATATTTGAAAATATTATATGCAGATTTGGGATTCACGCACAATTGGTATCGACAATGGGAAGCGGTTTGAAGGGCAAAATATAGAGTTCTTTTGCTTAATCCATTTCGAGATAAGATGTGGGAAATCAACTCCATTATATCCGCAAGCTAACGGCCAGCGGAAGCAACAAACAAAACAATTGCCGATATCTTGAAGAAAAAGTTGGAAGGACACAAAAGGGGATGGTGCGAACAAGTACCCAATGCGGTATGGGCTTATAATACAACTAGAAGAGAAGCCACGGGAATGTCCCCTTTTTGCTTAACTTACGGAGTTGAAGCAAAGTACTCCCAACGGAGGTCGTGATTCCGACAACCAAAAAAGAGGTTTGGGAGAAAAATCTTAGCGCGAGGCAACATTCTAATCAAGTTGGATGAATTGGAAGAAAAACGAGAAAAGGCATTGCGACACATGGAGAATTATCGAAAGACCGGCTAGAGAATATAACAAGCGTGTCAAAATACGTGAGTTCCAACCAGGAGATTTGGTCTTTGCGAGAAACCCCAATATATCAACGTGAAAGTGGAGGCAAGTTGGCGAGAAAATGGGATGGACCTTATATCATCAAAGAAGTAGTTGGTACGGGGGCATATAGATTGATGGATCCCGAAGGAAAAGATGTGGGACAAAAATTGGATAGACCATGGAATAGATTATATCTAAAGAAATATTACCCATGAAAATGGGAGAGGGAAAATGAATCAAGAAGAAGTACTTCTACGCAAAATATTTGCGAAATTCAATAAAATGCGAGAGAAAATCCGCGAAGATCTCGCGATAAGAATAACAAAGAGTCATGAATGGCTTAACAAAAATGAACGAACAAAAGAATGGGACGGACCTTTATGGCGTACACCCTAGTTCGCGAATAACATTTCGTAAGAGGCAAATGTAAGACCTAAAGTGCGTCATATAAGGGGTATCTCTCGACATGGCTCGGGGAAGGTTACACCGCTCCCGAAGCTGAGTCATGAAAATTTGGGGCCCATGAAAGCCTACTCGGAAGAGGTACCTTGGATTCCCAACTATATATATAAGGTTATACCTGGTTGGGCGACCGAGGGTCTCTTCCAAGGAGTCGGTGTATGCTCAAGGCGCCGAGGTACACGGTTGAGCCGAGTGCCGGGATGGATGAACCTACCCTGGCCATTCTTGGCAAGTCTTGGCATATGTTGCACTCGCCCAAAGAAAACTCCACTTAGGGTGCAGCCTCGTAACAATAAACCCTATAGGTATAAGGGATAAAAGGCTGCGAAAACAACTGGTTGTTGTTAAGACCGGATGGGAGGAGCTAGTCTTGTATGGCCGATGTTTCGCCTCCTTGAAGGGGCAACCGGGGAGATGATAAGGGCGACGCTTTCCATTAGGGGGAGTGTCAAAGCAGACGCAAATGTCATAAGGCTATGTTTTCGCAAGAGAATTTAGGCTTGTCATATTTGTGCAATGATCCCCAGAGGCAATAATACTAACGCGAGGGTAAGGCGAGATCAATGGGTCTTTACACGACGGTGTACGGACGTCTGCGATTTCGTCGCAAGACGGCAATGTCGTGGGGCTTTATGTTCGCAAGGATATCTAGACCTGTCATATTGTCGCAACTAAAACATCTGCAGAGGCAAAAATACTTGGAAAATGATAAGGCAAGATCAATGGGTCTTTACATGCAAGTGTAAAGACGTCTGCGATTTTGTCGCAATGAAAGGTGGCGGGGAAGACCTCTAATTAGGGAGGTTTAACTTGGAAGACCACACAAAAATGATAAGGCAAGGTCAATGGGCCATTGCATGAAAATGTAAAGGCGACTTGCGACCTTGTCGCAACAAGAAGAGATAAAATAAAGACTACCGAAATGATAAGGCGAGAAAAGTAGGTTTCTTCATTCATGGAGATACCCGCGACCTCGTCGCAATATAAAATTCGACATCAGTGAAGAATACAATGCAAAAATGATAATGACTGAGTAAAAATCATTTCATAAAAATGTAAGCGAATAAGCTTGCGAGATTATAGTCATAGTTAAGAAGAAGAAAATAAGAGGATTATTCAACAAGGGGTTTAATCTTTCAAAACAAAAAGAAAGTTGCAGCAAAAGTTATAAAACAGTTAATTCTCTACATCAATGTTATCATTTTCGCCAATAGTTTTCTCGACTTGACTTCGCGAGAGAATGGAATTTCGTCGAAACTTTTTCAAACAAGATCTTTATTGACAACCGGCATCGGCGACGTCTTCGCCGCTTTCATAATCATAATCATCATCAGGAGAGTTGGGGACTTCATCATCACTTACTTCTAAAGGTTTGACACGAACAGGTTCAAGAGATTTAGACAATAAAATGTCATTCACAATGACCTCGGCCTTGAGATGAAATTGACGAAGGAGCGCTTCGCTGATTTTTACTATCTATGTCCTTACAATCGGACATATAGTCAAATCTCCTTTCGGCACGATCGCGAGAAAGAGCAAGGGAAGTAGCAAGCGACCCATTTTCTTTGCGAAGTTTAGAGTTGTCGACTTGAGAGTAGAAATAACAGAGCGAAGCTTTTTCTCGAGAATCTGCACAACAATTGAATAAGTAAAGATTAAAAGACAATCTTAAAGATTATGGGATTCATAAATGAATTAAGGTAGTCAAATAATATGACTACCTTCCTTTTGAGAAACAAGATCTTTGAATAAAAGACGAACAACTATTTCCCAATCGGTCCATGGCGTCATCGAATGTGTCCCCAACTAAGCCCTCCAGACGAGATCGCAAAGATTTTTCGTTGGAAATAAGTATGGCATTCTCGGTAACAAGCGAAGAATTGGATTTTTCTAGCCGAGAACATTGATCCTTGAATTGGTTCGCTTTTACACTCAAGGATATTCTACCTTGAATAAGTTTATCTCTTTCATTTGTAACTTCTTCAAGATGACTCCTCGAAGTGTGTGAATAGCTCGTCCTTGTTCTTCACATAATTTTTGACAAGCATTATATTGTTGCGAATAGGTCGCCACTTTGTTTAATAGAGAACGCTTTTCTTGAGAAAGAGTTCCGTTCTCATCGATAAAGTTTCCATTTCCAAATTAGCTTTATTCAAAGAATAAGAGAGGCGAGATATATCATTACTTAATGAGTCTTGACTCGAGCTAACGTGATGTTTTCTTTAGACAAATTATTTATTTGGTCGGCAGCATATGTATGAAGATTATTTAAGTAGTTATATTGCTCCATCCAAGCGTCTCTCTCAACACGAACTTCTTCACCAATGGATTCCAATTGATATATCTCCATTATTCGTTTCGGTTTTGGGCTTGAAGAGCAGACAAAGGGTTTGAGATAAAAAAAAAAAAAAAAAAAAAAAAAAAAAAAAAATGATGGGGTGGCGAGAGTATACCTTTTAACTCCTCATTCTTCTGCGAAGATTATCACGGTCTAGCGAGAGGTTGTGAAATTTTTGATTTTCAAGGTGGAAACTGTTACATTTCTCGGTCATAGCTTGGAGATCATTCCTCAATCTAGTGATTTCTTGAACCAAAGATGCTTGCGAAATCCTATCGGGACCAAGATGTTTACTTAGAATCTCGCAAACATCGGACTTGACGGGGGTCGACGGAAGTTTTCTTGGCATCATTCACAAGATACGAAAGGACTTTGAGAGCCACTTCTATCCCTTCCAAGTTTTCTTTGGTAAGAGGGATTTGCTCGGATGAAGAAGTAATAATAGCAGTGGAAGGAGGAGACGGGGCATCTTTCATCAAGGCAGCGTCACGGGGAAAGGAAGTCTCGGGAAGGATGATGACTGGAGAAATGTCAGAGGCATGAATAGTAGGATTATTATGAGGAGCTTGATCTGCGAAGAGTTCAGGTATAGGAATCTTTGTCATTAATAATGTTCTCGCGAGAATCGCCAAGAAATCATCTTGCGATGATCTTGCAACCGGAGAAGAAGGTGTAAAAGAGGGAAAGGAAACACTTGGGAGTAACGAGGCTTGGGTTGGCGAAGTCTTTTAGGAGTTTTGTCAATACTTCCATCATCCTGCGAATAACAAGTTAAATAAGAAACAGAGGCAACAATATATTGTTAATAAAAAACAAATGTTTCTTAAATACCTTGTCACTCGCAGACTTTCTCTTTGAAGCCATAGATTTTACTCGCGAAGAGGGCTTTGATTGCGCAAGGGATTCTTGTTGCGAAGTAGATTTCGACGGCGAGCCCAAAGAAAGAAGAGGGTTCTTCACGGTAAATTTAGTTAAGGCTGGTTCTTGCTAAATAACAATGGCGAGAAAGAAAACTACGAGAATTAATCATACCGGTGAATTTTAACAAAGAAAGATAATCTCAAAATTAATCAACCACAAAATCAGTCGAGATATGGCAAGATTAACAAACCTAGACGCCATGAGAACGACAGCGATAAAAATGGTAAAGAAGAGGGTGAGAGAAAATAGCAGGCCGACACTTGCGAGAATGATGAAGAAGAAGAACACTTAGGAGACGATGAAGAAGATGAAAAAGAAAAGGAAAATTCTTCACGGGGACACTCCTATAAATAGACGAGAAAAAATATTACGATTTAGGATAACATTAAATGCACCGGTAAAAGGGGTAAATATAGACACGTGTAAAGCGGTCACTACTAAATCCAAGAAAACCAGGCAAAAGGAATTTGGTAGGATCCAAATATCGCACAACATATTTCCTAACAAACGAGAAGAGCTTGCGAGATTGATTATTTTCCGTAACTCATGAGGCAAGAAATGACACTTCATATATATATTACAAAGAAGCTCCAGAACTTCGCCAAAAGAATAGAGGCAAGTACGTACTTTTCAAGAAAAGTATTCTTTCGCTCGTTCCTTCACCAATTAAAACCAAGGATTATTACAACAATGAATTTTTCCTTCAAATCGCTCTTCAAGCAATATTCAAGGAAAAAGAGGCAAGATGTAGGATCATAATATCGCAACGGACAAGGTTCACGGGATTAATAAACGACGGTGTCGCGAGGGAGTCGCAGGGAGCTAAAACGCGATGAATAACGACAAACAAAACAATTGGAAGACATGAAACCTGGCGAGGGTTAAGAAGTGTCGCGAGAATGAATATTCGTGCACTTGCGACACTTCGCGAGACATTCCCGAAAATAAAGGATAGCTTAGCTGTCATCCACTATGTACTACCCTATATAAAGGGCTAAATGAGTCTGTTGAAAGGGAGAGATCTTTTTGAATTGTGAAGCAAGTCATTAGGAGAGAGAAAGTTTAAGAGCGCTTTAATTTCCAAGTGTAATTCTATTGTACTGTGTAAACATTTCATGGAATCAATTAATAAATATTCTTGATCACACATCTTCCAATGGATTAGTCAAGCAAAACTGAGTAAGGGGTGTAGTGTGGGATTTCCTGCAACTACAAATTTAAAGATATTTTCGCGTGGAACATGGATGAGATGCCTGGAATAGACCCGTCTGTGGCGTGTCATAGGTTGGAGATTGACAAAAATGCGAGGCCATTCAAATAAAGGATAAGAAAAATCACAACAACATATCATCCTCAAATAGAAGAATAGTTGCAGAAGATGCTTGAGGCAGGAATCATAAGACAAGTGTAGGATCAGAATATCGCGACATCAATATCTTGCGAGATCAATAAGCGACAGCATTATGAAGGTGTCGCAGGAAAATAATATAAATGACGCAATGGATGACGACAGCCATAACATGAGAAAAGTGTGAAGATTTGGCGAGATTTAGGAGTGTCGCGAGGACGAACACTTATAAATTTGCGACACTTCGCAAGTTATTCCCGAAAATAAAGGACAGCTTAGCTGTCATCCACTGTATACTACCCTATATAAAGGATTGAGCCAGTCTGTTGTAGGAGAGGTCTTTTTGAATTGTTAAGCAAGACATTAAGAGAGAGAAACTTTAGAGTGATTGTAATTTCCTTAATTCTGTTCTATCTTTCTTTGTACAAGAAAATAATCAATCAAATTCATAGTTATTCATCTTCAAATGGATTAATTGTGTTGAATCTAATGAGGGGTGTAGTGTAGGAAATCCTGCAACTACATATGCGCTAGAAACAGGGATTGAGTAGAAGATCAACCTTGTGAATTGAAAGAATCAGGAGTAACGAGAAAGAAATTTTGAATAATTTTCAAACAATTTACTAAAATTGATAAATGGCTAGAAGAAGGAATGCATCAGAACAACCAGCAATTGTGAGGAGAAGCGGGAGATTAGCTGGAGAAAGGAGAAATGAAGTAGGTGAACCATCAAGAATAAACGCAAGAGATAGAGAAGAAGGTCAAATTCAACCACCAATTCAACCAAAGACCGAATAGAGTAATAGATTATGATAGGGTGAGCGTGCATACATGGAGATCGGATTTCTGTGGAAGAAAGAGAAGAAGTGCAACAATTGATAAATAATGGACAAGAGGAGAGAAATCGAGAAGAAATGGGAGAAACAACTCATAGAAATGAAGAAATCGTAGCATTAGAAACGTTGAGACAAACAATACATGAAGAAAGACGATTAGAAGCGGAAGAACGCGCAAATTTAACAAGGCAAAACCATGAGTTAAGAATGGAAAATATGAGGTTGCAGAATAGGAGGTCGAGAAGTAATACCGAGGTCAAGACCGGGATAGGTTAGAGATGATAGAGGGAGAATGTTTTGTAGAAAATGTTAATGAAGAAAATTTAGAAAGAGAGCTAAATCTCGGTGAAGGATACTTTGCGAAAGAAGGGAAGTGGTGTGTATTCCGCGTCCGAGAGATTTTCTGAGGTGACCAAAATAATGGAAATCAAGGAAATAGGCGTGAGAATAATCCAATTGATGAAGAAAATCGGGAAGAAGGAAGAAGAATACTTGCATGGAAGAGAAACACGAGAGGAAACAAAAGGAGATTGAAGATGACATCGAAAAGCATTATATTGAACAAGCGCGTCTAGCTCGCGAAAGGGAAAGATTAAGAGTAGAAATGGAAGAACGAGAATTGGAGGAAGCAATCCGTGAGAATAATCATGACAATCGAGAAAGAAGGCGCGAGCAAAATCGCAACAATGGAAATATCAATGAAGAGTATGAAAGAATACAAAGGAGAGATGATAGACAACCAAGAAGAGAAAACGATGGATACAATGGTGTGTGAATTCGAGAACGAGATGGAGGAGAAAATCGCAGAGAAAGAAGAGAAGAAAATCTTTGAACAAGAAAATCAAGATAGACATGAACGAGAAGGAGAGAAACGGAACTAAAAAGACCAATAAATTCGAACCACGATGTAAATGAACAAATCTTAAGAGAGTTGGCGAGAGATGAGAGGAATGTTGAATAATAGAAGAGGAGGAGGAAGAAGACAATTGGATGAGGCCATCGAAGAAGCTGCGAAAACTCCCTTTACACTAGAGGTGCAGTTAGGTGGAATACCCCCAAAATGCAATTTACCCGCATTAACCAGCATTTTTGATGGAACAACTTGCGCAATACAACACATCAAGGCGTATGTGAGATGTATGTTACAATGGGAAAATCATGATGCAATATTGTGCAAATATTTCACATCAAGTTTAACAGGAGAAGCACTGAAATGGTTTGAGGGTTTACCAAGAAACACCATCACGTCATTCAACCATTTACAAGCTATATTCTTAGGGGCATACATAAGTAACAACTCCTCACGACCAGGAATTGAAGATGTATTTGGGCTGAAACAAAGAGTTGGCGAAAGTTTAAGACACCTAACTGTGAGATGGAAGACGATGTGTAGCGAGATGGCTGGAAGAGTGGATGAAAGATATCTCATTTTATCATTTATAAACGCTATGTTCGCAACCAATGTGCTATATATTCAAATTTTTAGAGTCAAGAATACAATCACGATGACGGAGCTGCGAGAACTTCAAGAGGAGTATATTGCTTTAGAGGAAAGGCAAAATGAGATGGAATCATATCCAATTGCGAATACAAGTTCAAATCTTTGCGAATGCAAGTTTATTACAAAACTGATAAACACGGTGGCGAGTACTTCGCAAGGTCAACAAGAAAGGGTGAGATGATGGACAGCCAAAGATAGTAGCCATGGGAAGCCGTGATCAAGAAGAATTTGAAAGAGAAAGGAACTACTACCACCGTGGTGGCAATAACAAAATTCAAAGACTTGATCATCCGCAGGAGACATATGGAAGTCAAAGGCAGAATTATCATGGAGGACAACGACGTCACAGAGTAGTATGGGAAGAAATCAAGATGCCACCACTAAATACTAGTGTGGAAAAAATATGGGAAGCTATACTCTTGATGGAAAACATACCCGCACCATGGAACATGGGAAATGAACCGCCACCAGGTGATAGAAGTCACGAATTCTTCTCTTACCACCGTTTTCATGGACATCTGACAAATGACTGCAGAAACATAAAAAGAATCATCCTTAGAATGATTAATCAAGGAAAGCTGAATCACTTTCTAAAAAGTGAAGAGAAAGTTCAACCATTGCCGCCACCACCATCGAAGGGGAAAGAAACGTTCGTAATAGAAGTTGGATCGAAAGCTAAAAATTTGTTTTGCAACTCCATTGTACACTCTTACCGAACAATTGAAGATTTTCATGATAATGTTCTCAGTAGGGTTTTTGCGAAGGATGCTAATAATAAAGAAGTGATGAACATTGCGAAGACGTCGCAGTTAAAAGAATGGCAAATGCAGATTATTTCTTTCAATGCAGAAGAGGTTCCTGAAGGCAATGAGAAGCATGATAACCCATTGGTTGTAAAATTGGAAATTAATCTGAAACATGTAGATGGCGAAGACGACGAAGCAGAGAATTGCTGGGCGATCAATAGAATCTTGATTGATACGGGGAGCTCAATAAATATTCTTTTCTACCATACTTACAAGACCATGGGGGGGAAGGATGAAGAATTGATACCTTCGACATATAAGATATATGGTTTCAATGGAACAACGAATAAGCCTAAAGGAGAAGTTCATATGAGAATACCTTTGCAAGGGTTATCAACGAGGATTTTGTTCTGTGTAGTTGATGTGGAGTCCCCTTATAACGCATTGATTGGAAGGCCATGGTTGCACGAAATTCTGGGCGTAGCGTCAACTTATCATCAATGCATAAAATTTCCTCATCCTAGCGGTGTTGGAATTATAAAGGGAGATTGGACGGAAGGACAAAAATGCTATGAGATCGACGTGGAAAGTTGCGAAGAGAGAGCTGCGAAAAGAAAGGGTTGGAAGCAACATGCAAAAGATGAACAAAGGAGAGAAAGATTGATGGTGGATGCCATTGATGTAAGAGGAGAAGATACATTGCGAAACAGGTGCATGAAAACAGTTAAAAATTATGATGGAAAGGAATCATTAAGAGATTTGAATGGTGAAGAAGCAGAGAGCAGCAGGAGCAAAAAGTGTAAGAAGTAAATAATCATCAAAAGGCAGTAACAAAAGCTTGTTAAGGGTAAGAGAAAGAAAAAATAATTAAAGAGGAAATATGCGAGGATCTCGCCATCAAGAATGTATGATGGAAAAAAAATGTAAACAATGACTAAACAATGTAAGATTGCGCGATAGCTTCGCAAACAAAATGAATGATTGAATGAATTAACAAAAATGAAAGAGTGAGTGAATGGGACGAACCTTTATGGCGTACACCCTAGTTCGCGAATGATATTTCGCAAGAGGCAAATATAAGACCTAAAGTGCGTCATATAAGGGGGTATCTCTTGACATGGCTCAGTGAAAAGGTTACACCGCTCCTGGAACCTGAGTCATGGAGATTGGGGGCACATGAAAGCCTATCCGGGAGAGATACCTTGGATTTCTAGCTATATATATATGGTTATACCCTGGTTGGACGCCCGAGGGTCTCTTCCAAGGAGTCAGTGTATGCTCAAGGCGCCGGGGTACACGGTTGAGCCAAGAGTGCACGGGGCATTTGAAGTGTCTCGGCCATTCTTGGCAAGTCTTGGTATATCTTGCACTCGGCCGAAGAAAACTCCACTTAGGGTGTAGTCTCGTAACCATAAGCCATATAGGTATAAGGGATAAGAGGCTGCGAAAACAACTGGTTGTTGTTAAGACCGGATGGGAGGAGCTAGTCTTGTATGGCCGATGTACGCCTCCTTGAAGGGGCAACCCGGGGAGAAGATAAGGCGGCACCCTCCATTAGGGAGCTGATAAGTGTCAAAAGACGCAAATGTCATGAGGCTTTATTTTCGCAAGGAAATTTAGGCTTGTCATATTTGTGCGATGATCTGTAGAGGCAATATCCGACGCAAGGATAAGGCGAGATCAATGGGTTTTTGCATGAAAATGCAAAGATGTCCTGCGATTTCGTCGCGAAGACGGCAATGTCATGGGATTTTACATTCGCAAGAATATTTAAGCCTGTCACATTGTCGCGAATAAAATATCCTGCAGAGGCAAAAATACTTAACAAATGATAAGACAAGGTCAATGGGTCATTATATGAAAATGTAAAGACGTCCTGCGATTTTGTCGCAACGAGGGGTGGCGAAATAAGACCTTTAATTAGTAAGGCAAAATAAGACCACACAAGAATGATAAGGCAAGATCAATAGATTTCTTCATTTGTGAAGACATCCTGCGATCTTGTCGCAATGATGAACTTCAACATAACTAAAAATATAGACATACATAAAATTGAGGAAGCAAATAAGCTTGCGAAAACGATTATGTTCCATCATAAAATTACAAATAATAAGGGCCAAAGTCAGAGATTTCATTACTCAGAGATAATTGATCAAATCTCTCATTTGAAAATGAATAACGAGAGGCAAGTATGGGAATGAATAGGATAAAATCTTGTTATTCATTTCCACATGATGGATTTATGTATTCATAATGCTGGCCAGTTGAATTATAAAGGAGAATTGCTTGATTAATATGCGTAAGTAAAGAAAACAAAGATTGAATTCATATTTAGCAATGTAAGAAGATTAAAAGAGTACATATACAGATATTACAAGAAGCGAAAGGAGAAAAAGAAGTTATTTCTTTGAGGATTCTTCTTCTTGGTCAGATTCTTCAATTCCATCATTCTTTTCGCCAGATTCTTCATCTTCGCTAGCTTCACTATCAGAGACATCCGAGAAAGGTATATCTTCAGTAATATCATCGCGAAGACAAGGATATGAACTAAGAGGAATGCGGTGATCATTGCAAACCATTTCAATAGTTTGATTGCGAAAACGAACAACATTATTGTTGAAATGCGCCCTTTGTAGCTTGCAGTTGTTTCTTCAACTTAGAATACTTGTTATTGCGAAGAGAAAGGTCTTCTGCGAGTTCCCCTTTTTCAGACTCAAGTTCTTCAATCCTTGTTTGAAATCTCTTCTCGGATTCTGCAAAACATATGACAATGAATTAACAACACAATAACAATACTACAAAGATAAGGAGCAGTAAAGTATAATAAATAACCTTCTCTGTCAGATATCATGTCTTTAACCAAGGCAGTATGCTCGGCATGAAGGCTAACATCAACACCTAAGTTATTCCTGGCATTATCTAGAACCTTCGCAGCCCAAGCGAATTCATCATTATTATTTATAACAAGAAGCGAACGAATTTGATCTTCTCGCTCATTAAGTATGGCATTCTGACGAAGAGATTCATCTCGTTCAATTTGTACTTCGAGAAGAGATTTTTGAAATTTTGCTAATGCCTGTGCACCTTTATTAGCAATACGGTCTTTGTCATCTATGAGACCACTAATTTTCTTCCTTAAAGTTTTGGTTTTCTTATGGGAATCAAGATACATCTGTTTAAATCGGTTGGCTAAACCAAAAATAGATCTATGCTCAATCTCTAAGAGACGATATTTGGCTTGAAGTTCATTTAACGAAAGGGAATCAATTTTGTTTGACGAACTGCCTAAAGATTCGTTGAGATGGGTGAGAAGAACATCATTGTCCATAGGTTCGGGAAATGAATAGAGGAGAATGGCTTCTTCAGAGAGATTATATATGTCTGCGAAAATAATAAATTAGGCAAAGAAAAGCAGATGATAAAATAAAGACGACTTGAAGAGTAAAAGTTTTATACCATAAAGTTGTTGATTTGCACTTTGAAGAGTAGACATTTTAGTCTTCGAGAAGCGCAGACTCAACTTCCAACTGTTGAATTCTTTCATCTTTCTTGCGAGACATCGCAACTTCAGTTTCTAGTTCTTGGATCTTCTTTTTGAGTTGGAGATTTTTCTTTTCAAGGTTGTCGCGTCTTTTCTCGAGATCTGAGGCAACAACAAAGGAAGCTCTCCCAGACTATAAAGGAAAATAAAGAAATTGTTAAGATAAAGCTTATAATCGAAATTACAGAGAAGCAAAGGAATATGAACATACCAAAGTAGTGAGAGCATTTAAGTGACTGGAGGTCAATGTTCGGGAAACTCCGCGAAAAGATTCATTATCCTCTAACAGCGGGGCATCGCAAATTTTAGCGAGAGCTTCGCAAGTAGAAGTTAAATGATCATCTCCTAATCCTTGCATAGAATCGGAGAAGACACTAGACAATTGCGCCATAGAAGAAATAGTCGAGTGATTCTCCTTTGCAGAGGAAGTACCAACCTCATTTTCATCCTCATCAGAGTTCTCGCTGGCTTGAGAATTAGAATGAGAAGAGGGATGGGTTTTCCGTTTTTTAGAAAATGGAGCAGAAGACTTGTCCTTGCGAAGAGTGATTTTATTCTTTCCCTTAACCTTCGCAGATTCGGGGATGTCTGTTTCTTCAATAACCTTCGCACACGAATGAAGATAAGAAATAGAGGCAACAATATTGTTAAAAATAACAAAAGAAAATATTTCTTACTTCATCCGTGATCGATCGGAGTATCGCCAGAGTACTCGCTTTTGGGTTTCTTTCATAACTTTTCCTCAGTTTGTCAACCTGTAAACTTTGCAAATTCAATAAATGCTTGTCATCGGGAATATCGCAAGAGCAAAACCTGAAAAAAAGGAAATATACCTCTTTTGCCTTCTCGGGCCACTTAAATTCCCAAGGATGATAGTTTGCGAGAACCGCAGGGAGTACGTGTGAACCTGCGATATAGGGTCCATTCAAAAATAAAGGAACAACCCACCATTTTTCATCTTTGGAATGACGAGGAGTACTATTGTTGCCCGAGTGCCAATCAATGTCTTGCATAAGTAGCTTGTCATCGGAAATATTATCTTTTCTTTTCAACCGAGCACCCCAACGAGATTTATCATTTCTCATATTTATTACTTTATAATTTTCAAAAAAGTTTTCCACGGTATACTTTTCAGCGACTATTTCTAAGTTTGCGAATCTAGGATCCTTGACATCAACAGGATATAAATATCCTTTACCAGCGCCACGGTTGGCGAATTCAAGCATCAGACGGATGCAGTCGCCGCTCAATTGATAAATAGCTCGCGAGAATTTCTCATGAGCAAGAATTTCATAGAATAATGGTATCTCGGGATTATATAGAGGAATGGGGAGGCCTGCGAGGAGTTGACCTAGCGAGACTATGATTTTCTGATCATCACACTGATGATCAGAAAACAGTTTTGCAGAGAGAATAGACGAAGATCCTTGATCAGGAATGGTTGATAAAGTGAAACCCTTCTCCTGCAAATTCTTTTGAGTTTCTTCAAAAAGGGGTTTATATGTACAACCAAGTGAAGCCATTAATATAGTATGGGAATGAATGGAGAATTGAAGATCGAGAGAATTGAAGGGGAAGATTACAGTAGCAGAAGCGCAAATTGCGGAGGAAGAAAGTTGAAGGAAAGTTGCAGAGGGAAAATAAAAGAGAAAAAGAGAAGGGTAAGAAAACTATATATAGAGAAGAGAATCCTCGAGAAAACAAATGCATTTAATGCGAGATGGGACGTGAATGGTCAAGAATAAGCGGTTGAAAGAGACGTGTCAAGAAAAGAGTGGAAGAAGAAACACCTGTAATAAATTCCGTACATGAATAAAACGGATAAAAGTGAATAATCGCGAGATAAAGATGAGCAATTGCGGCATTTTAAAATATAAATTCTCATGACATTTTCTCCTTCGCAGAAAAGACATGAGAAGAGGCAAGATGTAGGATCAGAATATCGCGACATCAATATCTTGCGAGATCAATAAGCGACAGCATTGCGAAGGTGTCACAGGAAAATAATATAAATGACGCAATGGATGACGACAGCCATAACATGAGAAAAGTGTGAAGATTTGGCGAGATTTAGGAGTGTCGCGAGGACGAACACTTATACATTTGCGACACTTCGCAAGTTATTCCCGAAAATAAAGGACAGCTTTGCTGTCATCCACTGTATACTACCCTATATAAAGGATTGAGCCAGTCTGTTGTAGGAGAGGTCTTTTTGAATTGTTAAGCAAGACATTAAGAGAGAGAAACTTTAGAGTGATTGTTATTTCCTTAAATCTGTTCTATCTTTCTTTGTAAACATTTCAAGAAAATAATCAATCAAATTCATAGTTATTCATCTTCAAATGGATTAATTGTGTTGAATCTATTGAGGGGTGTAGTGTAGGAAATCCTGCAACTACAACAAGCAAAATATCCAGAGTGGATAGCAAACATGGTTGTGGTACCAAAGAACAAAAATGGGATAAGAATTTGTATAGATTTTACTGATCTAAATAAAGCTGCTTAGAAAGACGGTTTTTCCGTTACAGATTTTCCACAAATGGTCGAATCAGCTGCAGGAAATGATAGAATATCTTCTCTAGACGGATATGAAGGCTACAATCAAATCCCTCTCGCTGAAGAAGATCAGGAGTATACTGCTTTTTTCGCTCCAAGAGGGTTATATTGTTATATAAAAATGCCATTTGGTTTGCGAAATGCTGGAGCAACATACCAAAGGATGGTAGAGAAGGTGCTTGCGAAATGGATACACAAAACATTAGAAGTGTATGTGGATGATATGTTAATAAAAAGTAAAGAAACAAAAGATCATGTCCAAGATCTGAGAGAAATTTTTTAACAAATGAGATATTTTAACATCAAAGTAAATCCAGAAAAGTGTATCTTTGGGGTTGCGTCAGGAAATTTTTTAGGCTACATCGTATCAAAAGAAGGAATACAAGTTGACCCAGAGAAATTGCAAGCAGTTCGTGACATGCCAACACCAGCGACGGTAAAAGATGTACATAAGTTAAATGGGCTCTTAGCTTTGCTGGGAAGGTTCATTTCGCGATCATCAGACAAATGTAAACATTTTTTCAACATACTCAAAAAGGGGACGAAGTTTAGATGGACAGACGAATGCGAGAAAGCTTTTCAAGGAATAAAAGAACATCTGACGAATATATCTATTTCGCAAAAAGCAGAACCAGGAGAAGAATTATTAATCTATCTTGCGACAACTTCGCATGCATTAAGTGCTGTGTTATTACGAGTAGACGCAGGAGTTCAAAAACCAATTTATTACATCAGCAAAACCTTCAATGCCGCAGAGTAAAATTATTCAAAAATTGAAAAGCTAATTTTGGCATTAGTTTATGCAGCATTTAAACTTCGCATATATTTTCAGGCACATGAAATAAGGGTACTGACAAAAATACCAATCGAGTCAGTAATGAAGAATTCAAAAAGATCAGGCAGAGTTGAGAGATGGAATGCACAAATTGGACATTTCAAAATCAAATATGAAATATTATCTTCACCCAAATCGCAAGTTGTTGCAGACTTCTTAGGAGAATTTCCTTTAGAAGATGATGAAGCTGTGGAAGAAATGATGGATGTAGAAGAAGAACATGGAAATCCGAGAGATCTATTAACAGAGCCAAATAGATGGGAAATATTGGTGGATGGATCATCAAATGGGGAAGGTAACGGAATTGGAATTGTTTTGATTTCACCAGAGGGCAACAAAATGGCTTTTTCCTTCAGATTCGAGTTTACATCCACCAATAATGAAACAGAATATGAAGCTGTGATACATGCATAGAAGTTCGCAATAGAAATAAAGTTGGAAAATGTGAGAATCACCAGTGATTCGCAGCTAGTCATTCGTCAAATAAAAGGAGAATACACTACAAATGAATCATCCATGAAGAAATACAAGAAACTTGTTGAAGAATTGTCAGCGAGAATCCCAAAAATAAAATGGAGACACATATCAAGAAAAGATAACAGACTCGCAGATGCTTTTGCTTTTATTTCAAGTATGATGACAGGCCCAACTGCGAGATGCATAAAGATACAGACACTTTTATCACCATCAATCAATAAAGAAGAAGAATAAGAGGTAGATGTAATGATCATAGAAGATGGAGAACAAACACCCAATATCGAAGATTGGAGAGCAGAACTTCATGCATATCTCATGAGAGGAGAAACACCAAGGAATATATTGGAGGCGCACAAATTAAAAAGCCGTGCGACAAATTATGAACTAAGAGATGGGATACTGTACCGGAGATCCTTTAATGGACCTTCACTCAGATGTTTGACACGAAAAGAATGAGAAGAAGTGTTAAAGATGTTACATAGTGGGGATGCTGGCAAGCACAGCGGCGGAAGATCTTTGGCATACAAAGCGAAAATACAAGATTATTACTGGCCATATATGTATGAAGATGCGAAACAAATATCAAGACGTTGCGAAGATTGCCAAAGGCTTGGAAAGAAAATACATGCACCTGAAGCACCATTAACATCTTCAACAAGTGTATGGACTTTTGGAAAATGGGGTTTAGATATTGTAGGACCGTTTTTACCGGGGTCTGGACAAAGAAGATATCTGATTGTCGCTACAGACTATTTCACAAAATGGGCAGAAGTAAAGGCAGTACAACACATTCGCGACAAAGACGTTTTTACATTCATATTTGAGAATATCATATGCAGATTTGGAATCCCCGCACAATTGGTATATGATAATGGGAAACAGTTTGAGGGACAGAATATAGAACTGTTACTTAATGCATTTAAGATAAAATGTGGGAAGTCAACTCCTTTATACCCTCAGTCCAATGGACAGGCAGAAGCAAAAAATAAGACAATCGCAGATATATTGAAGAACAAATTAGAAGGGCATAATAGAGCATGGTGCGAACAGGTGCATAATGCAGTATGGGCTTACAACACAACCAGGCGAGAAGCTACGGGAATGTCACCTTTTTGTTTAACATATGGAGTTGAGGCTGTGCTACCAACAGAAGTTATTATTCCAACAACAAAGAGAGAAGCTTGGCAGAAAAATCTTAGTGCGGGTATTATTTTAACCAAGTTAGATGAATTAGAAGAAAAAAGAGAAAGAGCTCTACAGCATATGGAAAATTACCAGCGAAGATAGCCCGAGAATATAATAAACGTGTTAAAACACGCGAATTTCAACTAGGTGACTTGGGCTGCGAGAAACACCAATATATCAGCGAGAAAGTGGTGGAAAGCTTGCGAAAAATTGGTATGGACCTTATATCATTAAGGATATAGTTGGAACAGGGGCATGTAGATTGATGGACCCTGAGGGAAAAGATGTGGGCCGCAGACTCGATAGACCATGGAACAGGTTATACTTAAAGAGATATTACCCGTAAAAGATTGTGGGGAAAGAATAGACTGCGAAACGATGTATGATTGAAGCAAAATGAATCTATATGAAAATCTTGTGAAAGAATTATTGCGAGATTATACAAAACAAAGAAAGAACATGCGAAAATTTCGCACAGATAATGGCAAGAGATAATCAAAGATCAATGACATACTAGAAAGGGCGAAACACTGCTATGGCGTACACCCTAGTTCGCGAAATCAAAATTTCGCAAGAGGAAAATGTAAGACCTAAAGTGCGTCATAAAAGGGGTTTTTGTTGCATGGCTCAGGGAAAAGGTTACACCGCCCCTGGAACCTGAGTCATGGAGATTTGGGGTCAAGAAAGCCCATCCGGGAGAGGTACCTTGGATTTTCAACCTAAGCTTATGACTTAGGTTGGACGTGAGATCTCTTCTAAGGAGTCGACATCGATCAAGGCGCCGAGGTACACGGTTGAGGCAAGAGTGCCTGGGGCGTTTGAAGCGTCTCGGCCATTCTTGGCAAGTCTTGGCTTATGTTGCACTCGGCCCGAAGAAAACTCCACTTAGGGTTCAGTCTCGTAACCATAAGCCCTATAGGCAAAAGGGATAAAAGGCTACGAAAACAATTGGTTGTTGTTAAGACCGGATGGGAGGAGCCAACCTTGTATGGTAGAGGTACGTCTCCTTGAAGGGGCAAGCAGGGGGAAGATAAGGGTGGCACCCTCCATTAGGGAGATGATAAGTGTCTTAAGACGCAAATGTCATGAGGCTTTATTTTCGCAAGAAAATTTAGTCTTGTCATATTTGTGCGACAATCCTGAAGAGGCAATAATACAAAAGAAAAAGATAAGACGAGATCAATGGGTCAGTACATGAAAGTGTAAGGACATCCTGCGATTTCGTCGCAAGACGGCAATGTCATGGGGCTTTATTTTCGCGAGGATTTTTAGGCCTGTCATATTGTCGCAACAAAATTTCAATAAAAAAGAGAGAGTTAAGGCAAGATCAATGGGTTTTTGCATGCAAATGCAAAGACGTCCTGCGATTTTATCGCAATGACAAGAGGTGGCACAATAAGACCTTTAACTAGGAAGGCAAAATAAGACCGCATGATTCAAAAAAATAAAATAATAATAATAATAATTAAGAATTAACTATTACTTATGCAGATCTTTCATCGCAAGAAAAATAATGAGAGGCAGTATGGGAATTGTTAAACAATAAGCATTATCTTCCTCGCTAGTAAGCAGAATAATAAAAGAGTAAATACATCTCAAAGATGACTGAAGTACACCATTTGCAAGAAGTTATAAAGATGAAGTAATCCAAAGAAGTAAAATTACATAAGAAGTTCAAGCCTCAACATCAACTTTTTCGCCAGAAGGAGATAATGGACATTCTTCACCAATTTTATCACCTTCACCAGCTTTCTCACTTTCGCCAGCTTTTTCAGCTTCGCCAGTCTTTCCTTCATTCTGGTTTATTCTGGTTTCTTTTTCATTTGGGTTATTATCAACAGTTTCATCATTAGGAGGAACTTCCTCTTCATTTGCGAAATCTTCGCCACTTTCATAATAATAATCACTATCAGGAGAACAAGGAGCTTCATCATCATCTACTTCCAAAGGTTCGACAGATATAGGAGCAAGAGATTTGGACGATAAGATATCATTCACAAAAACTTCAGCCCTGAGATGAACTTGGCGAAGGAGTGCTTTCTGGTGATTCCTACTTTGTATATCTTTGGAGTAAGCAAGATAATCAAATCTTCTTTCTGCCCGATCGCGAGAACGAGCAAGAGTAGAGGCAAGTAGTGCATTCTCTTTGCGAATCTTGGCATAACTAGATTCCAAAGTAGAAAAGGAGGAGCGAAGATTTTTCTCAGATTCTGCAAAAACAAAGAATATAGAAAATCATTCAAGCGAAGAATTTGCAAGGAAGATATCATAAAAAGATTTAACAAAGAAAAAATGGTTGAGGCAGTCAAATTTTATGACTACCTTCCTTTTGCGAGATAAGATATTGGGTTAAAGCCAAGCAACTATTCTCCAAGTGGTCCATGGCATTGTCAAACTTATCTCCAACCAAACATTTCAGTCGAGATCGCAAATTCTTTTCATTAGAAATGAGTAAGGTGTTTTCCTTCGCAAGAGAAGAGTAAGATTCTTCTAGCTTGGAATATTGATCCTTGAGTTGGCTTGCCTTTACACTTAAAGTTATTCTACCTTGAATAAGTTTGTCCCTCTCAACAGTAACTTCTTTAAGTTTACTTCTCAACGAATAGAGAGATTGTTCTTGCTCATTACATACTTTTTGACAAATGTTAAGCTGTTGCGAAGAGATCGCCACCTTATTTAAAAGAATTCGCTTCTCTTGAGATAGGGTTTCATTCTCATCTGATAAAGTTTCCAACTCCAGATTAGCTTAGTCAAAGAGTAAGAGAGGCGAGATAATTCACTACTTAATAAGTTTTGCTTATGAACTAATTGAGCATTCTCCTTGGTAAGATTATCTACTTGATCAACAGAGTATGTATGAAGATTATCTAATTGGTTATATTGATCCATCCAAGCATCTCTATCCATTCAGGCCTCTTCAGCGACGGATTCAAACTGATATATCTCCATTTTTCGTTTCTGGTTTAAAGCTTAAAGGGCGAACAAGGGATTTCAAAAAAAAAAAAAAAAAAAGTTATACCTTTTAATTCCTCGTTCTTCTTGCGAAGATTGTCACGATCCAGCGAAACATTCCGAAGCTTTTGATTTTCGAGATGAAGAGTATCACATTTAAAGGTCATGGCTTGGAGGTTATTCTTCAGAGTTTCAACTTCCTTTTCTAAGGATGTTTGCGAAACCATTCTGTCAGAGCCAAAATATTTACTCAAAATTTCGCAGACACCAGATTTGATTGGATCAATGGAGGCTTTCTTGACATCATCCAGAATATCTGATAAAACCTTGAAAGCAATATCCATCCCTTCCAGATTTTCTTTAGTAAAAGGGAGAGATTCGGATGAAGAAGTGATGATGACAGAAGATGGGAGAGTTGAATCATCTTTCGTCATAGATTTGTCATCCGAAGATGAAATTTGATGAAGGTTAATGATTGGGGCTGAGGCAGTGTCAAGAGAAGAGGCATTGACATTCGCAACAGGGTTATCACGAGGAATTTCATTTATAGAAAGGTCAATTACAGGGGAGAAGTCTGCGGCGACACTTTCGCGAATAAGGAGAGGGGATTCAGCTTGCGAAGGTATTGCAAGAGGTGTTGAAAGCTTAAACATAGGAAATGGAACAGAAGTTTCAACATTTTTAAGGTGGCGAGATCTTTTGGGGGGCCTATCGCCATTTCCATCACCCTGCGAATCACAAGTCAAATAAGAAACAGAGGCAACAATATTGTTATTAAAAGAATAAGTGTTTCTTAATACCTTGTTATTCGCAGGGTTTCTTTTGTTTACAACGATTTTTGGCTGCGAACCCTTGGGAACATTAGGGTTTTGGATTGTGAACTTGGTGCTAGAGGTTCTTTTCTTGAAAACGAAACAAAGTATGGGAATTATTCAAAGATGAACAAAATCAAATAAGACAATTTGGTAGAAGAGATCAATCCCAAAAAAATCGGTTTCAAACAAAATCAACAAACCTTGATGGCTCCATAAGAACAATGAGCGAGAAAGATGGAGAAGATTTACAGAAAGATGAACAGTAGTAAAAAGTTGCAGAAGACAAAAAGATTCACAGAGAATGTAGAGATGAAGAAGACGAAGTAAAAGAAAGAAAATATTCTTATGATGGATATCTTGTTAAATAGACAAGAAAATGATGACCGGTTAGCATTTAATGTGCCGGTGAATAGGGGAATATTTAACACGTGTAAGCGGTTATACTTAAGGAAAGAAATGAACAACTGCGGCATTTCGAAAGTACTAGTTCTCATGACATTCTCTCTTCCGCAGAGAAGGCATGAGAAGAGGCAAGATGTAGAATCAGAATTTCGTAACATTAATATCTTTGCGAAATCCTTGAACAATACACTGTGAAGATATCGCAGATTGGTAATAAAAATGACGCAATGGATGACGACAGCCTGAACACGAGAAAGATGTGAAGACCTAGCGAGATTTAGGAGTGTTGTGAGATTTAACTTTTGAATACTTGCGAGAATGTCGCAAACCAGATCCGAAAATAAAGGACAGCTTAGCTGTCATCCACTATGTAATGTCCTATATAAAGGACCGAGTAGGCTTAAGAGGGAGAGAGATCTTTTTAGAGTGGAGGGAAAGTTTTGAGGAGAGAGAAAGTCTAGAGCAATAGTTGTATTCTTGATTTTATTTCCCCTTTGTAAAATTATTTAACTCAATTAATAAAAAGTGTGATTGTTGATCTTAAAGATGGGTTGATTATTATGAATTCTTGTGAGGGATGTATTGTAAGATTTCCTGCAACTATAACAGTATGAGGCATACACTATGGGGATGTCAGTTTAGTGTTGCAGTCTGGGATTGGCTTAATACACTGTTTTGTTTTAGTAATCCATGTTCATTTGAGGAGGTCTGTAATGCTTCCAAAAACAGAAGCCCCATGGTCAAGCAGGTATGGATGATAGCAGCTTGTGCTACCATGAAATAACTGTGGTTCCAGAGAAATGCAAAGTTATTTGATGAAAAAAAACCTAATCTCAATTGCTTCAAAAGTAGAATCTGGCAGACAGTGAATGAAGGAAGATACAAGATTTCTGGAAACAGATGGAGCAATGACTATGATAGTCAGATAATTGAATTCTTCAAACTCTGAGGTATGCTTGTTTGAGTTTTGTTTTATTTCATTTCTCTATTTAGTTGTTGGGCCTCAGTCTTTTGTTGTTGGGCTTTGTAATGAGTCTGTTTAATTGTTGCTTTCTTTGTAAGCTCTTTATTAAGTCAGTCCTGTAATTTCAGCTTGACTTTTTAGTCCTTTTTATTACTAAAAAATGTGATTTAGCAAAAAAAAAGAAAAAAAAAAAGAAAAAAAGAAAGATATGGTCCACAAATTATATGGAACTTCCTCTTCAAAATTCCAAATGCTCGTTCGACATCCTTCCTACGCCCCATCTACTTCTTGTTAAAATATGTTCTATCACGCTTCTCCTCGTCCGCCAGAAAATACCCCATGTTATAGTTATTGCCGCTGACAATGAAATTTGCATATGGAGCGTTTCCATACTCCAGTTCTTCAAACAAAGACAATTTATACAAAATATTGATGTTGTTATTGAACTCGACAGTCCATATCCAAAAATCATAAATTCCGGGTAATCCTCTATTCGCATTTTCAATCAATAGTCGGTCGACATCAGTTTTCTTGGTTGTCATAAAAAACGTGGACCAAAATAATTGACTACGATTTTGCGAAACATACCGAGTGAGATTTCCGTATGCTGTTGTTTTTACCGTATATCACATGCATCCGTTGCATACTATAACCTGTAATCCTTTTGGATGCAATGATATTTTGTTTAGGACTATGTCCTTGTACATTTGTGCATCAAGTTGAATTAAAAGAGGAACCCAAACAGGACAACAGTTGGAAGAAACAGCTACCAGAGACTGAATTGTAACTAATCTATTTACTAAATTTAGCTACTTAAGCTTATAGTACAAACCATAATAAATGGATTTATTTAGCCTGGCATTTTTAGGGGCGACCCCGAAAGAATTAGGGGCGACACAAAAGACAAAATAGGATGAAAATACTTGTATGCCCCTTCATAATCGGTAGTTTAGTTAGCTACCGGTGCAAAATCTCATTTTTAGGACAACTCTATATTCGGTAGTGTTGATGGGTGAAAACTACTCTGCAGAATTTGGTAATTTGGGGTGTGGATGAGGAATGAATTTAAACCTTCAACAAATGCTGCTGCGGTGAGTGCTTGTAGATTCGAGAGATCAATCTGTGCAAGTCCGGCCTAAACCAAGAAATGGCCGTTCCGGACTTGTTTCGGTCACAAAGTGAAGGAGATGGGGTTGATCTTAGGGAGGGAAGCGAAGAAGGTGTTGAGATTGTGAAGGTGTTGGCTTGCTTATAACTTGTAACAGAAAGGTGAGCAGGCTTGCGGTTGATGCAAGCGAGCTCGAGTGTTTGAATACGGTTTTTGTATTAACACTTGGTTTTACATCGTAAATCGAACTTGTGTTGTTCTCCGTTATTCCCTTGTTGTTGGAAATAGGGCGGAGAACCTATTTATACAAGTCATTGAGCCTCATTCACGTTTCTCGTGGGAAGTGGAGGTAGTGGAATGATGGAGTAGTGGAGTTGTGTGTCGGTAACACACGACCAGTCTTGCCCACATTTCCTGTTCATCTCTAACCGTCCATGACTTCCTAACACGTTCTTGTGATGGCGCGTTGCACGCTGCACGCTGTAAACCGCTGAGACCAATACCCAGTATGTATCCCCAGTTTGTGACATGATTGATGTCCGGAATGTGGATCGTGGATCCACGAAAGATAGCATGTAATGCTGAATTGAATAACTACGTTATTGAGAAAGTCGATACTTGTGAAATATCGTGTGTATTTTATGCAGTCTTGCATTACGGTGTGGTAAAGTGATGGGTAACGACTCCTCATTAACCAAATAACTCGACCGGGGTTGTATAACCAAGCTGGTGAGGTCGGACGGATGAGATGATGTTTGAGACACTCATCTGCGACCGTTGATGAAATTAGGGTTTTAAAAGAGGTGCGCAAGCATCACTCTTGACTTGGTCGAAACCAAGCATGGGAAGGGTTTTGAAGAGGACCGACCGGGCATGTGTGTAGACAACACGCCGGTGTGCACGTCCATACTCCACTTTCCCAAGAAGGCGCGATCTAAGCCACTCAATTTGACCGAGTAAAGTTGAGTGGTTGAGATCGATTTGCGATAGGAGTTTGATGCCGCAAGGAGTCGCGCACCATACCCTTTTCGGCGTGTTTTCCAAGATGACCCGACTTGGTCGGTCTTGGCCGGTTGGTTTGGCGTGAAGATGGTAGGCTGATGTTCACGCCCATGTCTCACCGTCCCATGAAAACGTGATCTAAGCCACCCAATTCGTCGGTGAAGTTGAGTGGTCGAGATCGATTTGCAATTTGGGAGGTGCGACCACATAAGTTTGTGGGCGTTTTGGGGTTAACCAGGCATGATATGCCTTGGCCGACCGCGTAAGGAGGTAGATGGGCCCACGGTGGTCATCTTTGGTATAACTTAGGACTGCTTAATCTAATCTGTGACCCTCCATTCGTGCTAGGAGAAGATGGACGCGCGTGATGGATTGAACCCTAATTTTGGCTTTCAAAGCCGTGCGACCACACTCTTTCGGGCGGGTGAATTTGTTGTAACCAATCATGGTTGGTTTTGACCGACTGGTCATGTATGTAGGCGGTCACATGGTGATTGTGTCGACATGCTCGGGCCTTTGAGTCTACATCTACACCCTCCATCTATGCCTGCGAAGATGGGCCGGTTGAGACCGTTTTGCGGCACATGTAATATGCCGCAAACCCTAATTTAGGGTTTTCCGTCCATAATGCTTGGTATGGACGGTTTCTTGGCAAGCAAAGGCCAATGGTCAACCATGCGGGGTCGGTAGTGTGTATTCCATACCGCTTGGGGTGATGGAATTGATCTGTGGTCATCCAATCATGCTTGTGGAGTTGGATGGCTGCGATCGAATCATATCCGGCAAGCTAAGGCCGTGGGTATTCCATACCATGCTTAGGGTGATGGAATTGATCTGTGGTCATCCAATCATGCTTGTGGAGTTGGATGACTGCGATCGAGATCATATCAGGAGATCGATCTGATCAAGTCCGGATGCTCAATCGGGCTAGTATAACACACCGAGAGGGGCTCAATCGGGCTAGTATAACACACCGAGAGGGCTCGGGCTAGTATAACACACCGAGAATCAGCCTGTACGGGTATTTCGTACATGGTTTCATTATAGTGCTTGGAGGTTCGTGTTACTCTGTAAGAGTAACACTCAGTCGTCATGCCACACGGATAATGATTCATTATAGTGCTTGGAGGTTCGTGTTACTCTGTAAGAGTAACACTCAGTCGTCATGCCACACTGATAATGAGTACAGGAAATACAAGGCCGAATTAAGTGAGGGAGTATCAACACTTATAAATGGCTTTATCTTTTACAAGATGTCAGCGCATGAGTTTTACGGTTATTTACAAATTTAACCTTAAATGAAAATCCACCATCAACATTAAGTCCCTGCCTAGCACACAATGGTTACACTATTGTGTGGTAGGCATGAGATGGTGACAGATTAAAGATAAAACTTATGAGACAAAGTTAGATGTTACTGGGAGAGACGGGTCATCTGTCCTTGGAGTATGTCATATTCAAAAGGCATATAGGAGAGCGTTCCCCTAGTATGATGTCGGTCTTGCACTGCTTCGATCGACCTTGCTATGTCCGCCCGGTCGAGGGCCGCTCCGTGCTTGCTCCGCTCGATCGTGGGGTTGTGCCTAATCGACGGACTGCTGCGCTGCTTCGTTCGTGGGGCTCTGCGCGCTGCTTGATCGAACGTGGGCTTGAATTTCGTGAACATGATTCCCATGACATAAGAGAACCGTGTTGTGCAAATAAATGTGGTCCCGCTATATATGCTTGATTGAACGTGGGTCCCATATCGTGTATTCACGATCGAATGTCACCCTCTGTACCAGCCTCGTGCCCTTGACCAACACCGGTCTTGAAACTTGAGCAATACCGAACTTGTGACTTGATCAATACCGGACTTGAAGCTTTGAGCAATCACAGGACTTGAAGCTTGAGCAATACCGGACTTGAAATTTGTACCGGAGAACTTGAGACTTGAGCCGGTGTTCGAACCCAATCCCAACTTTGTGCATTCCAACGTGAATGCGTTTCACACACGTATCGTGTGTTTTTTTACAAGTACTGACTCCTGTCTTCATTGTAGAGTGAAGAAAAGAGCTCTTGTTGAGATGTCTTCTGGAGATAATGTTGGTGCCAAGTCAGGAGGTGTTGACAGCTTCAAGGATATGTCGAACATTGTTGATGAGTTGTTCACCGCGCCCTTTCAACTATATGAAAATATCCGTTCCACAGGATAACCCTCCTCCTATCGACTTCAGGGTTTTTCATGCTCCACTTGATCCTCATGAAGGATGAATGAGACGCACGTTGAGCAATGAGTACATCAAAGATAACTTGACCCGGAGCGCGAGATTATTGATGTAGCTTGAGTATTGAAACGACTTGAGAGGATGTTAAAGTGGCTTCAGTGCGAACGTTGAGGTAGATCTGGAGAGAGTGTTGAAGCGAGGATTAAAGCGAACGGGGGTCCGGGAGAGAGCATTGAGGCGTCTCTTGAATAGACTATTGAAGCAGCTTCTGCGGGAGGGAGAGTTGAAGTGGCTTCCTCTCCAGTTCGATTTACCCTTGCAAATTCCATGATTCTTGACAGACCATCTTTCTCGTGTTGAAGAAGTCCTTGACTGACGGTGAAGGAACTTCATGCCGAGCCTCGATCCCCAAGCGTGGTTTACATGGTTTGTTCGTAGTGGTTTTTGTCGAGCACTGGTATGGAATATCTCGAACGTTGTTGCATCATTGCGGGAGTCGTACATGTGGCTGGAGTTGGAGTTGGCGGACACGCGGGATATTGTATCTCGGAGGTTTTCCCCTTGCTGCTTGAGGAAGCGCATACGAAGGTTTGAAGGTTGTATCGCTTGTTGGTGAGATATATGCCCTTGCGTCACGCTCGTACATCCTTATCGGTTGTAGCCGCTACATCCATCCATGGAGGAGAACATGCCGTGTCCGCTGGTTGCATCTACTAACATGTCGATGTTCAGTAGAGGAGAATCGTTTTTGGAGCATTCCATTGGGCGGAGAGACTGGGTGTCAGTCTCTCCTGCTAATTGCTAACAACGACCCCGGTATATTGTCTTCCCCTTCTAATCACGTCTTGCTTGAAAGTGCGTCCCCTTTTGGTGTGAGTATGGGTTGAAGCTTCACCGTATGTCTTTGGTCCGGTTTCCTTGAAGTCCGTCATTGTTGTGGGATGACGCACAATCTTGCATGGGCTAACCTTGGCCGTCCGAGAGTCTTGAGAGAAATCACGTTGGAAGATGCTCTGTGTCGACGAGGGCCCTCGAACTCGAACCCTTGATGTGTGCGGTAACATGTAGGGCCGGTCGTGATCTTTTCTGCCATCATGTCGTCTTAGTAAATGTAACATTATTTGAGTGTTTTCGATGCGATTAAGACTTCTGGACGTGAAGGAGTCAGGTGTACGTCCAGAGCTATTTTATTAACTACAGCAAACATCTCTGCACGTTGATTCTTTGAGAGGCGCAAGAGTTCACACAAGCTTTCCACTAGAGATGCCGCTTCCTGATCCACTGGTCTCTGGTTTGTAGTAAATCTGTTGACCTGGGGGAGGATCGTTGTGAGGATCAGTCCCCAGTGTAGGAATCTCCATGACATGACCGTTCATATCTGATGTCGCTCATTTGATCAGGTCCACGTAGGTCCGCGCGGCTGAAATACCTCTTTCTGAGTTGCGTCCATATCCGTTTGAGTCTTAGCAAGAACTTCCTGCTTCTCCATCAATTCTGAAATGGTAATGGATGGTGGTCCTCCTCTCGTCCCTCCGGCTCCTCGTCCTGATGCAGGAGTGAAAGTTGTTGCTCTGGTGACTACTGGAGGCGTTACGCTTGAGGAGTTGACGGGATTTGCGGCTGCTCGACTCGGTGACGGGAGATGTTACACTTCTTGGAACATCTCCTCGTTACTGCTGGCACCGGTGGTAGAAGTGACGGCTGCATAAGGTGTATTGACCACGGTAGCTCCAGAAATTATAGGACGGAGCCCCTTACGTATCTTGTGTTACTCGCCGGGGAAGAAGAGGTTGAAAAGTTGCCTAAGGAATTGAAGGTGACGGGTTGTACTTGAAGGATGAAAGTCTCTCTTGCCAGAAGGACGAGTTCTTTGAAGGACTTTCCTTGAAGGATCGTAGCTACCTACTTGTCTTTTTAGATGCTCTTGTTTTTGAGTGATAGTGAGGATTCCTTTGACTACCGGTTTTGAATTAATAGGTAATTGAATTGGTTCATTTTGAGATAGTTTGGTGAATGATTTTTTCTGAAAGAGGTTATTTTAAATGAAATTTGCATCTTGGTCATGAATGATTGCACATGTCACATGAAGTTGCAAACGTTATGTAAAAGAGGGGCACGAACGGAAACAAACGTGGCATTTGATCATTGAGCCTCTTTTTCCACATGCGGGATGCTAAGTCCCCAGTGAATTCTAAACTATCTCTCTTGTAAAGTTGTTGAGTAAAACTTACTTGCTTTTGAAGCCTCACTATATCAAACCGGAGTAGCCTCTCTAAGAAAATCCTCTGCAAGCTATCTTTCTGAACCGAGCTTCTCCTGAACAATGCGCTTCAAAGCGTTGCATTCACTGGTGGGGTGATGAAGGAACCGGTGGTAATGACAGTACCTCGGGTCCATTACTTCTTGATCAGTAGGCGGACGCCATACCGGGGGTAGCTCCACCTCTTCATTTCGCACCCATGTCTCCAGTACCTCCAGAATCTTCTTCATTGGGAATGGGAAATGTAAGTACCTTGAGTCTGGCTTTCCCTGCGTTAGTGGGCGTTGTAACGTCTCTCCGCGGCTTTGACGTGGAAAAGGAGATGAAGTTGGGAGATTTGTGAGTGCCATCATATCTGCGGATCGCTTGCCTAGGTAGAGGGATGTGGAAGGTGTCGTAATGTCACTCTTGAGTGACCGGATTGAACGCTCCCATCCCTCGTATTCAGGCATTTCCTGATTGATTTCTCCTTCCTCAAGCGTTCCTTCAGTTGGTTGGAAGGCCGACGCGGATTGGACAGTCTTCCGTGCTTCAATAAGAGTTTTGAAATACAAATCTTCTAGCAGGGCTCCATAGGCTGCAGGCTCCCTTTCTTTATCGCGAGACGTTGTAGTACTCGGACAAGTCTCTTCCTTCAATGCGGACCATGTTGTCCATCTCTTCGATTAAATCCTGCGATTACGCGCTCTTTTTGCTTCTCCATTGGTAAAGGTGTGATCCCTGGCTAAGGATTCACCGTTTCTTGCGGAGCGGATGCATCCTTCTCGTAGTTGTGCTGCTATGTCATTCAAAAGGCGAAATGTCTCGCTGCGCTTACGGTGATACGGCTTGATTCGCCAAGACATCCTCCAACATTCCAGCTATGCTTCCCATGATATCTCGAACCACCTGCGGACTCGGGTGAAGATACATCGTGACACGAAACCGAAGAATTGAGAATTCGATTTTTTTGTAACCGATAGATCAACCTCCCACCTTTGTGGTCGCCAATTGTTGATGGGTGAAAACTACTCCTGAGAATTTGGTAATTTGGGGTGTGGATGAGGAATGAATTTAAACCTTCAACAAATGCCTTGCGCGGTGAGTGCTTGTAGATTCGAGAGATCAATCGTGCAAGTCCGGCCTAAACCAAGAAATGGCCGTTCAGGACTTGTTTCGGTCACAAAGTGAAGGAGATGGGGTTGATCTTAGGGAGGGAAGCGAAGAAGGTGTTGAGATTGTGAAGGTGTTGGCTTGCTTATGACTTGTAATGAGAAGGTGAGCGAGGCTTGCGGTTGATGCAAGCAGTGCTCGAGTGTTTGAATACGGTTTTTGTATTAACACTTGGTTTTCGTAAATCCCGAACTTGTGTTGTTCTCCGTTATTCCCTTGTTGTTGGAAATAGGGCGGAGAACCTATTTATACAAGTCATTGAGCCTCATTCACGTTTCTCGTGGGAAGTGGAGGTAGTGGAATGATGGAGTAGTGGAGTTGTGTGTCGGTAACACACGACCAGTCTTGCCCACTTTTCATGTTCATCTCTAACCGTCCATGACTTCCTAACACGTTCTTGTGATGGCGCGTTGCACGTTGCACGCTGTAAACCGCCAGACCAATACCCCAGTATGTATCCCCCAGTTTGTGACATGATTGATGTCTGGAATGTGGATCGTGGATCCACGAAAGATAGCATGTAATGCTGAATTGAATAACTGCGTTATTCAGAAAGTCGATACTTGTGAAATATCGTGTGTATTTTATGCAGGTACTGCATTACGGTGTGGTAAAGTGATGGGTAACGACTCCTCACTAACCAAATAACTCCTGACCAGGGTTGTATAACCAAGCTGGTGAGGTCGGACGGATGAGATGATGTTTGAGACACTCATCTGCGACCGTTGATGAAATTAGGGTTTTAAAAGAGGTGCGCAAGCATCACTCTTCGGCTTGGTCGAAACCAAGCATGGGAAGGGTTTTGGAGAGGACCGACCGGGCATGTGTGTAGACAACACGCCGGTGTGCACGTCCATACTTCACTTTCCCAAGAAGGCGCGATCTAAGCCACTCAATTTGACCGGTAAAGTTGAGTGGTTGAGATCGATTTGCGATAGGAGTTTGATGCCGCAAGGAGTCGCGCACCATACCCTTTTCCGGCGTGTTTTCCAAGATGACCTGACTTGGTCGGTCTTGGCCGGTTGGTTTGGCGTGAAGATGGTAGGCTGATGTTCACGCCCATGTCTCACCGTCCCATGAAAACGTGATCTAAGCCACCCAATTCGTCCGGTGAAGTTGAGTGGTCGAGATCGATTTGCAATTTGGGAGGTGCGACCACATAAGTTTGACGGGCGTTTTGGGGTTAACCAGGCATGATATGCCTTGGCCGACCGCGTAAGGAGGTAGATGGGCCCACGGTGGTCATGCTGGTATAACCGGACCTGCTTAATCTAATCTGTGACCCTCCATTCGTGCCGGAGAAGATGGACGCGCGTGATGGCTTGAACCCTAATTTTGGCTTTCAAAGCCGTGCGACCACACTCTTTCAAGGCGGACGAATTTGTTGTAACCAATCATGGTTGGTTTTGACCGATCGGTCATGTATGTAGGCGGTCACATGGTGATTGTGTCGACATGCTCGGGCCTTTTGAGTCTACATCTACACCCTCCATCTATGCTGCGAAGATGGGACGGTTGAGACCGTTTTTGCGGCACATGTAATATGCCGCAAACCCTAATTTAGGGTTTTCCGTCCACAATGCTTGGTATGGACGGTTTCTTGGCAAGCAAAGGCCAATGGTCAACCATGCGGGGTCGGTAGTGTGTATTCCATACCGCTTGGGGGTGATGGAATTGATCTCGTGGTCATCCAATCATGCTTGTGGAGTTGGATGACTGCGATCGAATCATATCCGGCAAGCTAAGGCCGTGGGTATTCCATACCATGCTTAGGGTGATGGAATTGATCTGTGGTCATCCAATCATGCTTGTGGAGTTGGATGACTGCGATCGTGGATCATATCAGGAGCCCCGATCTGATCAAGTCCGGATGCTCAATCGGAGCTAGTATAACACACCGAGAGGGCTCAATCGGGCTAGTATAACACACCGAGAGGGCTCGGGCTAGTATAACACACCGAGAATCGGCACTGTACGGGTATTTCGTACATGGTTTCATTATAGTGCTTGGAGGTTCGTGTTACTCCGTAAGAGTAACACTCGGTCGTCATGCCACATCGATAATGATTCATTATAGTGCTTGGAGGTTCGTGTTACTCGTAAGAGTAACACTCGAGTCGTCATGCCACACCGATAATGAGTACGGGAAATACAAGGCCGAATTAAGTGAGGGAGTATCCAACACTTATAAATGGCTTTATCTTTTACAAGATGTCAGCGCATGAGTTTTCTGGTTATTTACAAATTTAACCTTAAATGAAAATCCACCATCAACAGGTAGTTATATGAACTATTTTGACTACCGATTATAGGCTCAACCAAATTAGAAAAAAAGAGGATTTTTGCAAAATCTCTTTTTGGGGCAACTCTATATTCGGTAGTTATATGAACTATCTTGACTACCGATTATGGTCGGATATTTGCAAAGAGAGCCACTGTATAATCGGAAGTCATGATAGCTCTTCCTTTCTTACCGATTATAGGCTCAACCAAAATTCAAAAAAAGAGGATTTTTGCAAAATCACATTTTGGGGCAACTCTATATTCGGTAGTTATATGAACTATCTTGGCTACCGATTATGGTAGGATATTTGCAAAGAGAGCCACTCTATAATCGGAAGTCATGATAACTCTTCCTATCTTACCGATTATATGCTCAACCAAAATTCAAAAAAAGAGGATTTTTGCAAAATCACATTTTGGGGCAACTCTATATTCGGTAGTTATATGAACTATCTTGACTACCGATTATGGTAGGATATTTGCAAAGAGAGCCACTCTATAATCGGAAGTCATGATAACTCTTCCTATCTTACCGATTATATGCTCAACCAAAATTCAAAAAAAGAGGTTTTTTTTCAAAATCACATTTTGGGGCAACTCTATATTCGGTAGTTATATGAACTATCTTGGCTACCGATTATGGTAGGATATTTGCAAAGAGAGCCACTCTATAATCGGAAGTCATGATAACTCTTCCTATCTTACCGATTATATGTTCAACCAAAATTCAAAAAAGAGGATTTTTGCAAAATCACATTTTGGGGCAACTCTATATTCGGTAGTTATATGAACTATCTTGACTACCGATTATGGTAGGATATTTGCAAAAAAGAGAGCCCTTTGTATAATCGGTAGTTATATGAACTATCTTGACTCCCGATTGTTGATTAACTACCGATTGTATAGTTACCTCCCGATTGTAAAGGGTAGTTTGGCCATTAAAAAAATGGGATTATGGATTAACCTTCCGATTATGGATTAACCTTCCGATTATGACCTATTTTGTCCTTTTGTGTCGCCCCTAATTCGTTTGGAGGCGCCCCTAAATTTGCCAGGTTATTTAGGACACTGCAGGATTTGTAACAAATTTTGGTAGAATGGATTATTGGGATAACATGCAAAAGAAAGAGAAATCAATCGTACAACTCAAGTTTGGACCATAAATATCATCAATAAGCGACAGGGAAAGCATTTCACGAATTTTCTAGACTCAGTTTAAAATGACGACACACCTTTAATTTTGAAACATATAAAATGAATGACACACGGCTGGTACATAAATGATGTCTATGTGAAGAGTGAAGTCATATTATATCTAGGGCTGCACATTGGGTAGGGTGGACAGGATATGGCCTATTTCGCCACCCTACCCGCTAAATGATGGGTAAGAAAAATTTTACCCGCCACCCTACCCGTCATTAAACGGGTAAGATCCTACCCGACCCATCAAATAACGGGTCGGGTAGGGTGGCGGGTTCACCCTTTTTTTTTTTGGTTTATTTTTTTTATGTTCCCGTTACTACCTTGTACACTTCATATACAAAAATTTCCAACAAAAAAATAATAAAAGCCAATCCATCCACATGTACCCAATGCTGTCATTCAAACTAGGTAAAAATGATCTAAACAAAAGCATCATGCATTCCTGCTAGGCACAAAAGTTCTGTTCTTTTCAAAGTCAGGAGGGGGTAAAGCAGAACCAAACCAAGAACAGATAAAATACACTATGACCAGACAAAAAGTAACTCAGGGGCATCATCAAAGATGAACCACTCTAGTCCTTAATCCCCAACAAAATAGATAGAGAGGATCCCTAGTCAGATGTCAAGTATAAAGCGGCTCGGTGATCAACTACCTTGTTTCCCTCTGTATTGCGATGCACTAACAAAGTTCTAAAGTTCTGATTTGGAAAATTACTCCAAAGGGCGAAAGCTCTCCGTGGGGGCTTGATGCTAAGATGAATCCCAGCATAATTCCATGTTCTTCATGTAACCTTGTTCTTCAGTTGTCATCTATGATGATGGGATGAGCACTAAGATCACCAAACAACTCTGCAACATAGCAAAATTTAGTCAAATCTCAGTAACCATTGGCACCAAAATTCAGTCATGTCTCAATAACCCATTGGCAACAAAATAACTCAAAACATGATAGATCGGAAGATGGGTTTTGTCTTATGCACAAAAGTTCCCAACCATCTAAATGAGGAAGACAAGAGGAATTTAGTAGTATGCAGAAAGAGAAATGTCTTAGTGTTGATGGTGGATTTTCATTTAAGGTTAAAATTGTAAAAAACCAGAAAATCATGCGCTGACATCTTGTAAAAGATAAAGCCATTAATAAGTGTTGGATACTCCTTCACTTTACTAATTCACCTAGAATGGAGCATGTGGCAACAATCCCATTCTGTGGATACATGAAATTCATCCAGGTTGGAGCATGTAGCAACAATCCCATATACCCTGTGAATTTATAGCATTATTAATTAATGCGTAAGCAGCCTTGTATTTCCTGTACTCATTATCGGTGCGGCATGATGCGAGGGTTGCTCTCGGCAGAGCAACACGAACCTCCAAGCATTATAATGAAAGCATGTACGAAATACCCGTATAGGTTGCAACTCTCGGTGTGTTATCTTGGCCCGATTGAGAACTCTCGGTGTGTTATACTAGCCCGATTGAGCATCCGGACTGACCGTATCAGTCTGGATATGATCTCGTTCATCCAACTTCACCAACATGATTGGATGGCCCAGATCGATTCCATAACCCCCAAGCAGGTACGGAATATTCACTGCCGAACCAACGCGGACCCGCATGGTCGGCCTCCGCACTGGCCTAGCTTTCCAAAACGTCCAAACCGAGAGCAAGTATGGCGGAAAACCTAAATTAGGGTTTGCGGCACATTACATGTGTCGCAAAACAGTCTCAACCATCCATCTTCGCAGGTATAGATGGAGGGTGTAGATGTAGATTCAAAGGGCCCATAGCATGTCAACACAATCACCGTGGGCCCGCCTACATACTTGACCAATCGATCAGGACCAACCATGGTTGGTCGTCCCAGTCGTGTGCCCAAACGGAGCATGGTTACACGGCCGTGAAAGCCAAAATTAGGGTTTCGAGCATCACGAGCGTCCATCTTCTCCGGCACGAATGGAGGGTCCCAGATTAGATTAAGTAGGTCCGGTCATACCAGCATGACCACCGTGGGCCCATCTATCCCCTCACCTGATCGGCCAAGGCATATCATGCTGGCTATCCCAAACGCGCGTCCAAACTTGCGTGGTTACACTTCCCAAATTGCAACCGATCTCGACCACTCAACTTCACCGGACGATTTGAGTGGCTTAGATCACGTTTTCATGGGGACGATCAGTATAGGCGTGAACACCAGCCTACCACCTACACGCCTGATCGATCGACCAAGACCGACCAAGATTGGTCATCTTGGAACGCGCGTCCAAACTAGGCATGTCACGCGGTTTCCAATTCCTTTGCGGCAATGGATTTACGCCGCAAACCGATCTCAACCACCCCTCTTTGCCGGTCAAATCGAGTGGCTGGATCGGGCCTTTATGGGACAGAGAGAGGTACGGACGTGTACATCGACATCTTTGTTTACACGCATCCCCGGTCGGTCCTTTCCAAAACCCTTCCCATGCTTGGTTTCGACCAAGGCGAAGAGTGATACTGCGCACCTCTTCAAAACCACGATTCCATCAACGGTCGCAGATGAGTGTATCAAAGATCATCTCGTCCGTCCAGCTTCACCGGCTTGGTTATACAGCCCTTTTCAGGAGTTAATTGGTCAATGAGGCGTCATGGTGATCACCACCCGTCGCTTTACCACACCAGGATGTAGTACCTGCATAAAATACACATGATACTTCACAAGTATCAACTTCATCGAATAACGCAGATTATTCAATTTAGCATTACATGCTACCTTTTGTGGATCCCACGATCCACACACTCGAGACATCAATCATGTCACAACTGGGGTATACATCTTTGGGGTATTGGTGCGGCGGTTTACAAGGCGTGCAACGTGCAACGCGCCATCACAAGAACGTGTCAGGAAGTCATGGACGGTTAGAGATGACATGAGAAGTAGGCAAGACTGGTCGTGTAACACCAGCATACACCTCCACTACTCCATCACTCCACTTCCTCCACTTCCCACGAGAGATGTGAATAAGGCTCAAATGACTTGTATAAATAGGTTCTCCTCCCTATTTTCAACACAGGAGAAAAACAACACAAGTCCAGACGAGACAAAAACCAAGTGTTAATACAAAACGTATTCAAACACCCAGAGCCTGCTTGCATCAATCGTAAGCCTGCTCACCTTTCTGTTACAAGTCATAAGCAAGCCAACACCTTCACAATCTCAACACCTTCTTCGCTTCCCTCCCTAAGATCAACCCCATCTCCTTCACTTTGTGACCGAATGTCTGGAACGGCCATTTCTTGGTTTAGGCCGGACTTGCACAGATTGATTTCCGAATCTACAAGCACTCACCGCGCAGTGCATTTGTTTAGGGTTTAGATTCATTCCTCATCCACACACCCCAAATTACTAAATCCGGCAGGAATAGTTTTCACCCATAAACACTTAGATACAAGAAACATGATAGATGACGTATGATTATGTTGATTTCTACGTTGTTATGTATATTGTAATAGAGTAGTCAATTCTTGGATGTTTTATATCATCCAAAGCATATTTGAATCAAGCCATACATAAGGACTAACTGAACAGGACACAACAAGGTACGTGTACACAACAAAAATAAAATATGCTCCGTCAGATGTATCACATGGTGGTCCAAAAGAATAATTTCAATGATTATCATCTACTAATCAGTCTTTTATCCATTATTGATTAAATTACTGAATGAACTTATAAAAGTAGGAATAAGAACAGATATTGGTACTTAAAAACCCTAAGCTAGTCGAATCTAGACATTGTTGAATTATAATCTATAAGATGGACATGCGATTCTAAGGTATCAGCCCCATTTTCATCAGGCATCAAAAGTGGATGCAAATAGTGAAGTTGTGATAGAAACAATAATCTGAACGAATTAAATTAACTAACCCATATCTAAATCACATGAAACATTCCATGGTGTGTTCTTGCATTCTAAATCATCATCTTCCTCAAGGTTGTAGGTGGTTCAATCACACTAATGGCATTCCTCTGTAGCTTCACTTCAAAACCGTTAGTAAGAACCTACAAATTCGCAGAACATAAATAATTAAAGAACTAATCAAAACACAGAAGCAAGCTGAGACAAAATCACAGTAACATAAATTATTTTTTCTAGTCAACCGAATTCTATTCCATATAAACAAGACAAACAAATACATTTCTCAATATGTCCCCTAAGCATGAAAATTATGGATGACACGTAAATGTAATTTATGACCACATTGGGCCAACGACAAAGCTTATCCTTGGAAATGATCCACTAACACCATGCACGACAATAATGAAGGCTGACCGACGGATCAACAGGCAAACTTTTAACCAGAAAATCAATAAAACAAACTTTTGATTTAATCACATTCCATAATAATATTAACAATGGGAAATTTACACTAGACAGATATCTGAATAAAATATAGAGAAAAAAAAAAAGAAATTTGCATTTTTGAGCACAAATGGAATGGCAAGAGGTAGACCCAAGAGATCCACAAATGGAATGACAATGCAGGGAAGAAAATTCCCACACACAACATGTATTTTGGAATGTTATTTTCTTGTTTATCCAAATTCCTATCATTCTGTAATCGTAACACAGGTATATCCGTACATATTGTACTATCATTTCCTTTGTGCATCGGAGTAAAACCAACCAATGTGATACTAAACAATCTAAACTAACATTGGGTTGACTTGATTACTTAACTAAATCTAGTACAAATTTATCTAAGTAATAGCACTAGATTACCATTAAACAAACAAACTGCAGTAAACAAAAATCAAGTAATTTTGCAGTAAACAAAGCAGCATATTTTTTTTTTCAAGTCATTGGGTGTTGAACTAATAATAAATAGCTCATTGATTATATCCTGATCAACAACAAGTTAGACTATTCTATCACATTGGTAAATCAGATACTAAGTTCTCATTAACTTGTCTTCCCAACAAAAAGTAAACCAAATATGCTAGATGGAGGTACTAGTGGAAATTGGCTACACCCAGAGACAACAGAGTACTTAAGATTGAGAGACAATCATATATTCATATAAACCCACAATCACTCAACCAAATTTATGAATTTTACAGCACCAAACTGACTCTACATACTGAATCACAATTTATATGAAAATCCCATTGAAACTCGTCCTCCATGTGGAACAAACTAAATTCCTATGAGAAATTTCATCAATCAGTTAACATGCATGTTAAGTTTTCATAAAATCTCATTTATTTAGGAATTAGGGTTTGATTTCATAGTACAAAGAGTAAAAGTATGAGAGTGAGTAGTTGATTCAGACTAGTCTGTGTTCCTTTTCTAAAATCAAACATGCAGAGTATGCAATTAATTGATAGATCAGAGTTACCAATAAATCAAACAAAATTCTCATAACATAATCAAACCTGAATTTACCTGAACTTGAGGTATTAGACGGAGATGGAGCAAGAACAGGAGAAAGGGGTTTCGTTAAAAATCCAATTGATTGAGTTCTCCACTTCTCCTCCTGTAGGATCAGAATATCGCGAAATCAGTACCCTGCGAGATCAATAAACGACAGTATTGCGGAGGTATCGCAGGGAAGTGATTTAAATGACGCATTAGATGACGAAAGCCAGAACGTGAGAAAAGTATGAAGACTTGGCGAGATTTAGGAGTGTCGCAAGGAAAAATGTTTATAACACTCGCGACATTTCGCGAGTTATTCCCGAAAATAAAGGACAACTTAGCTGTCATCCACTATGTATTACCCTATATAAAGGGTTGAATTAGTCTGTTGTAGGGAGAGTTCTTTTTGAATTGTTAAGCAAGTCATGAGGAGAGAGGAAAATCTAGAGTGATTGTAATTTCTTTAGATCTGATATATCTATCCTTGTAAACATTCCGAGAAGATTATCAATGAAAGTATATAATTAATCACCTTCAAATGTGTTAATTGAGCAAATTCTAGTGAGGGGTGTAGTGTGGGATTTCCTGCAACTACATATGCGCTAGAAACAGGGATTGAATTCTAAAAGATTGTAGCCAAAATTATCCGAATCAAGAAAATGAGAGAAAAAGATGTTAAATCAGATGAGGTAGAGGAGTTAAGAAACAAGGAATATAATGAAGATATGGAGTACAGTTTAATTAATGAATTTCACGAAAATATCAGAGGAAGAATACATAAACGAGATTTTGAAGGAAAGAAGATTATAGATGAAGAGAAGATAACGTCATTAAAAGAGTGGGAAAAGCAGAAAATAACATTTACAGCAGCTGAGGTACCTAAAGAAGGATTGAATCATACATCTCCATTAGTGATCACAATAAATGTATGCAAAAATGAAGAAGAATCGGCGTAAAGCAAATGGAAGAATGGGCAATAAATAGGATTTTGGTAGACACAGGTAGTTTGGTGAGCATCATGTTTTACCATACTTACAAAAAACTAGGATATAAAGATGAAGAAATGATTTCCCCAGCGTATTATGTCCATGGTTTTGGAAAATCTATAACAAGACCTAAAGGAGAAGTAAAGCTACGAATTCTGCTTGGAGAAATTGAAACGCAAGTGACAGTGAGTGTAGTGGATATGGAATCGCCGTACAACATGTTATTAGGGAGGCCATGGGTACATGCAATCAAGGCTGTAGCGTCAACACTTCATCAGTGTATCAAATTTCCCACGCCAACTGGAATTGGTGAAATTAGAGGAGATATTGATAAAGGGAGAATATATCATCAAGACGAAGTAAAGCATTATGAAGAACGAGTGAATAAGCGAAGAGATCGTAAGAAAATGGTAAAAGCAGCTAGAAAAGAAGAAGAATTTAAAATTTACATGATAAGGGCAAAAGAAGGAAAAGGAATACCTAGCGAAATCTCGCAGAATAAAGAAATGAAAGGACCAACCCCTATGGGAGAACCGAAAGCTAGCTACATTGCAGCAGAACAAACAAAAGAGGTGAATGTTGGAACTAAAGAAGAACCTAAGGTGTTAAAAATTGGGACTAAAATGGAAGAAGATGAAGAAAAAAGAACTATTGATTTGCTGCGAGACTATAAAGATATCTTCGCGTGGGATATGGATGAAATGCCTGGTATAGACCCATCTGTAGCTTGTCATAAATTGGAAATTGACAAAAATATAAGGCCATTCAAACAAAGAAATAGAAAGATCGCAACAGCATATCATCCTCAAATAGAAGAAGAGTTGCAGAAAATGCTAGATGCAGGAATTATTAGACAAGCAAAATATCCCGAATGGATAGCAAATATGGTTATAGTCCCAAAGAAGAAGAAAGGGATAAGAATTTGCATAGATTTTACCGATCTAAACAAAGCTTGTCCCAAAGATAGCTTCCGTTACAGATATCCCGCAATTGGTTGAAGCAAAGAAGAGAAACGAACGGATATCATCTCTCGATGGATATAAAGGGTACAATCAAATTCCTCTCGCGGAAGAAGATCAAGAACATACCGCTTTCTTCGCTCCAAGAGGATTATACTTGTTATACAAAAATGCCGTTTGGTTTGCGAAATCTTTGGAGCAACATATCAAAGAATGGTAGAAAAGGTGTTCGCGAGATGGATACACAAAACGCTAGAAGTGTATGTAGATGATATGTTAATCAAAAGTAAGAAAGCAAAAGACCACATACAAGATCTGAAAGAAATTTTTGAACAAATGAGACATTTCAACATCAAAGTAAATCCAGAAAAATGCACCTTTGGAGTTGCATCGGGAAAAATTTTAGGTTACATCGTATCAAAAGAGGGAATCCAAATCGACCCGGAGAAAGTACAAGCGAGTTCGCGATATGCCAACGCCAAATGACAAGTAAAAGATGTTCGAAGTTAAATGGGTTACTAGCTTCGCTAGGGAGGTTTATCTCGCGATCATCTGATAAATGTAAACACTTTTTCAGCATTCTCAAAAAGGGATCAAAGTTTAGATGGACGGACGAGTGTGAGAAAGCCTTCCAAGGAATAAAGGAACATTTAATGGATATATCAATTTTACAAAAAGCAGAACCGGGAGAAGAATTATTAATCTATCTTGCGACTACTTCGCATGCACTAAGTGCAGTATTGCTGCGAGTGGACGCAGGGGTAGAAAAACCAATCTACTACATCAGCAAAACCTTCAACGCCTTGAGAAAGGAATTATTCAAAAATTGAAAAACTAATCTTGGCATTGGTTTACGCAACATTTAAACTTCGTATATATTTTCAAGCGCACATTGTTAAGGTAGTAACGAAAGTACCAATTGAATCAGTAATGAAAAATTCAAAAAGATCAGGGAGAGTTGAGAGATGGAATGCCCAAATAAGTCATTGCAAACTCAAATATGAAATATTGTCTTCACCAAAGTCACAAGTGGTCGCGGACTTTTTAGCAGAATTTCCTTTGGAAGAGGATGAACCAGTAGAAGAAACAATGGACGTAGATGAAGAACATGGAGATCCAAAAGATTTGTTAACTGAGCCGAATAGATGGGAAATATTAGTAGATGGGTCATCTAATGGAGAAGGTAACGGGATTGGAATTGTTGTGATATCGCCAGAAGGTAACAAAATGGCTTTTTCCTTCAGATTAGAATTCGCGTCAACCAATAATGAAACAGAATATGAAGCTATAATACATGCTTTGCGATTCGCAATAGAGATGAAATTGGAAAACGTGAGGATTACTAGTGATTCACAATTGGCTATTCGCCAAATAAAGGAAGAATATACTATAAATGAACCATCTTTGCAAAAGTACAAGAAACTTGTTGATGAGCTGTCGGTGCATATACCAAAAATAAAATGGAGACATATATCAAGGAGAAATAATAGACTCGCAGATGCTTTTGCCTTTATATCAAGTATGATGACAGATCCGACTGCGAGAAATATAAAGATACAAACACTTTTAGCACCGTCAATTAATAAAGAAGAAGAACAGGAAACAAGTGTAATGTTAATAGAGGATGGAATACAAACGCTTTGCGAAGAGGATTGGAGAGTAGAACTTCATGCATACTTGACAAAATGGGAAACACCAAGAAATAGATTAGAAGCACACAAATTAAAAAGCCGGGCAACAAATTATGAATTAAGAGATGGAGTACTATACCGACGATCTTTTAATGGACCTTCATTCGATGTGTAACAAGGAAGGAAGGAGAAACCATATTGAAGATGTTGCATAGCGGGGGACGCTCGGTAATCATAGTGGTGGAAGATCTTTAGCATATAAAGCAAAAATGCGGGGCTATTATCGCATATATATGCATGAGGACGCGAAACAGATATCAAGGCGTTGCAAAGATTGCCAAAGACATGGGAAGAAGATACATGCACCAGGAGCACCATTAAATTCTTCAACAAGTGTGTGGCCTTTTGGAAAATGGGGCTTAGAGGGGCCATTTCTGCCAGAATGGACGAGAGAAGATATCTAATTGTCGCCACCGATTATTTCACAAAATGGGCAGAGGTGAAAGCAAGACAACACATTCGCGACAAGGATGTTTTTACTTTCATATTTGAGAACATTATATGCAGATTTGGGATTCCAAAGACAGTTGGTATCGACAACGGAAGCAGTTTGAAGGACAAATTATAGAATTCCGCTTAATGCATTTCGATATACGATGTGGAAAATCAACTCCTCTGTACCCGCAGGCTAATGGCCAGGCAGAAGCGACAAATAAAACAATCGCAGACATATTGAAGAAGAAGTTAGAAGGATACAATAAAGGATGGTGCGAACAAGTACCCAATGCAGTATGGGCTTATAATACAACTAGAAGAGAAGCTACGAGGCATGTCACCTTTTGTTTAACATATGGGGTAGAAGCTGTACTCCCGACAGAAGTTATGATTCCAACAACAAAGAAAGAAGCTTGGGAGAAAAACCTCAGTGCGGGTAATATTTTTATCAAATTAGATGAATTAGAAGAAAGAAGAGAAAGAGCACTGCGACATATGGAGAATTATCAGCGAAGATTAGCCAGAGAATATAATAAACGTGTCAAGATACGTGAATTTCAACCAGGAGATCTGGTGCTGCGAGAGACACCAATATATCAGCGTGAAAGTGGTGGTAAATTGGCAAGAAAATGGGATGGACCTTATATCATTAAGGAAATAGTTGGCACAGGGGCATATAGATTAATGGATCCTGAAGGGAGAGATGTAGGACAAAGATTGGACAGACCATGGAATAGGTTGTATCTCAAGAAGTATTATCCATAACAGATGGATGAAATGATATGAATTTGGACGAAATGTTTTTGCGATAGAATGATGGCGAGATTAAATAAAACAAAGAAAGATTATGCGAATATCTCGCAATCAATACATTGCAGAAAATGAATGATCAAATGAATTAACAAAAATGAATGAGTGAGTGAATGAATGGGACGAACCTTTATGGCGTACACCTTAGTTCGCGAATGATATTTCGCAAGAGGCAAATGTAAGACCTAAAGTGCGTCATATAAGGGGTATCTCTTGACATGGCTCGGGGAAAGGTTACACCGCTCCCGGAACCCGAGTCATGGAGATTTGGGGTCCATGAAAGCCTATCCGGGGGAGATACCTTGGATTTCCAACTATATATATAAGGTTATACCCTGGTTGGACGCCCGAGGGTTTCTTCCAAGGAGTCAGTGTATGCTCAAGGCGCCGGGGTACACGGTTGAGCCAAGAGTGCCTGGGGCATTTGAAGTGTCTCGGCCATTCTTGGCAAGTCTTGGTATATGCTGCACTCGGCCCGAAGAAAACTCCACTTAGGGTGCAGTCTCGTAACCATAAACCATATAGGTATAAGGGATAAGAGGCTGCGAAAACAACTCGGTTGTTGTTAAGACCGGATGGGAGGAGCTAGTCTTGTATGGCCGATGTACGCCTCCTTGAAGGGGCAACCAGGGGAGAAGATAAGGGCGGCACCCTCCATTAGGGAGCCGATAAGTGTCAAAAGACGCAAATGTCATGAGGCTTTATTTTCGCAAGAGAATTTAGGCTTGTCATATTTGTGCGATGATCCTGAAGAGGCACTAATACTAACGCGAAGATAAGGCGAGATCAATGGGTTTTTGCATGAAAAGGCAAAAATGTCCTGCGATTTCGTCGCAAAAGACGATAATGTCATGGGATTTTACACTCGCAAGAGTATTTAAACCCATCATATTGTCGCAGATAAAATATCCACAGAGGCAAAAATACTTAACAAATGATAAGACAAGGTCAATGGGTCATTACATGAAAATGTAAAGACGTCCTGCGACTTTGTCGCAACGAGGGGTGGCGAAATAAGACCTTTAATTAGGAAGGCAAAATAAGACCACACAATCAATGATAAGACAAGATCAATATATTTCTTTATTTGTGAGGATATCTTGCGATCTTGTCACAATGATGAACTTCAACATAACTAAAGGTAAGCGAATAAGCTTGCGAGATTAAAATTGCAAATCTAAAATGAGATAGAAAGAGAAGATAAGAGATTGTTCATCGAAGGATTTGGTCTTTCCAAAAAGTCAACAAAAATTGAAAAGCATCCCATACAAAAAGTCATGCAGAAAGAGAGAATGAAAGATATAAAATTATAAGAGTAACTTAATTTTCTACATCGATATTCTCGGCAACAGGAGATGATAAATGTTCTTCATTAGGATTCTCAGCTTCATAAAGATCCTTCTCGACAAGTTCATTATTTGCGATATCTTCACAGGCTTTCATAATCATAATCACTATCGGAGAATTAGGAACTTCATCATCTCCAACTTCTAAAGGTGCAACAAATGGAGTTCAAGGGATTTAGAGAGTAAGATCTCATTCACGACAACTTCAGCTTTGGGATGAAATTGACGAAGAAGTGCCTTTTGTTGATTCCTACTTTGGACATCTTTAAGATGGCTGAGATAATTAAGTCTCCTCGCGGCCCGATCACGAGAATGGGCAAGAGTAGCAACCAGAATCGTATTTTCCTTGCGAATATTGGCATGGGAGGATTCCAAAGTAGACAGAGAAGTGCGAAGATCTTTCTCAGATTCTGCGAAAATATATAAGGACAGCAGGGTTAAGATTAAAAAATAATGAAAGAAATTAGAAAGGAAAAACGGTGGTTGAGGCAGTCAAATTTTATGACTACCTTCCTTTTGCGAGATAAGATGTTGGGTCAAGGCAAAGCAACTATTCTCCAAATGATCCATAGCAGTATCAAAATCATCACCAACAAGACCTTTTAATCGAGAACGCAAGCTTTTTCATTAGAAATCGAGTAAATTATTCTCCTTCGCAAGGGAGGAATGAGATTCTTTTAACTTAGTATATTCATCCTTGAGTTGTTTTGTTTTCACACTTAGGGTTATTCTACCCTGAATAAGCTTATCTCTTTCGGTTGTGGTTTCTTTGAGTTTATCTTTCAAAGAGCAAATAGATTGTTCTTGCTCATTCAATGCTTTTCGACAAACACCAAGTTGCTGCGAGGATATAGCCACTTTATCCAACAAATCTCGCTTCTCTCGGGACAAAGTTCCATTTTCATCTGATAAGGTTTCCAATTCCAAATTAGATTTAGTCAAAGAATATGACATATGCGACAATTCGCTACTTAATAATTCTTGTTTCGGACTAAGTAGGCGTTTTCTTGGGTAAGATTATTTATCGGTCAATGAGAATACGTATGGAGGTTATCTAATCGGTTATATTGCTCCATCCAAGCATCTCTTTCTGTTCGAGTTTCTTCCGCGATAGATTCCACTTGATATATCTCCATTTTACGTTTCTGATTCAAAACTTTAAAGGCGAACAAAGTCTTCAAAAAAAAAAAAAAAAAAAAAAATGGGGAGGAAAGAATACCTTTCAGTTCTTCATTCTTCTTGCGAAGATTATCGCGATCCAGTGAAGTATTATGAAGGCTATTCTTCAAGGTCTTAATTTCTTGTTCCAGGGATGCTCGCGACATGGTATCGGAACCAAAATACTTACTCAAAGATTCATAAACACTAGACCTGACAAGATCAGTGGAGATTTTCTTAACATCATTCATGGTAGTTGATAAAACTTTAAAAGCTATATCCATCCCTTCTAAATTTTCTTTAGTAAGAGAGATAGATTCAGAGGAAGAGGAAATGATGGAAGAAGAGGCAAAGGCTGAGTCATCCTTAGTCATAAGAATGCCAATTGGAGGAGCTTGATCAACAAGGGAAGATGAGGTAGAGGCATTAAGAGTAAAAGTGGAGAGGGGAACATTCTAAAGAATTTGATTAACGAAAAATTCAGGGACTAATTTGTCAAAGCAGTTCATCGCAGGAGAAGGTGATTTGTCATGAGAAGAAGGAATTGGGTTATCTTGCGAAGATGCCGCAAGAGAAGTAGTAAATTTAAACCCAGGAAAAGTAATGGCAGGTGCGACAGGTTTAAAGTGGCGAGGTTTCTTGGGAGATAAATTAATATCTTTGTCGTCCTGCGAATAACAAGTTAAGTAAGAAACAGAGGCAACAATATTGTTATTAAAAGGGTAAATGTTTCTTAATACCTTGTCATTCGCAGTCTTTCTCTTGGAAGCAAAGGATTTTGGCTGCGAACTCTTGGGAATATTAGGATTTGTAACGGTGGATTTGGTGCTAGACTTGTCCTTGCTAAAACAAAAAGGGGAAAAGTATCAGAACAAAACTATTTCATAAGAAAAGATCAATCAACGAAATGATTAAATTTAACAAAGTTTGCAAACCTTGATGCCATGGAAACAGGAGAGCGAGAAGAATTTACAGCGGAAAGACGATGAAGAAGACGGTGAAGAAAAACAGCAGAAGAAAATTGCAGACAGTAAAGAAGATGAAATAAAAGGAAAGAAGGATTTTCATGGGAAATTCTCCCTTAAATAGACAGGAAAAGAGTAACCGGATAGCATTAAAAACTATCGGTAAAAAGGGAATTTTAGACACGTGTAAGCGGTCATCCCTAAATGCACGGAACCTTGCTGACAAAAAATTTTTGGAAAGAAATAGACGATCGCGATATTTCAAAGTGTAATATCGCAAACCCAAATATGACTTCGCGGAGCATTAAAAGAATGATGTAACATATGATATCAGTATAATTCATGAGGAAAGTATGAGCAACCTGCAAAATTATAGAGTGAACCTGCGAGAGTAAGAGCTCATAGCATGAGGCAAAGAACATGGAACGAAGGTTTCGCATGATGGATTTGCAATACTTCTTACATTTGGAGGACTAAATGTTTCTTATATTTCTTTAAGAATATTCCATATTTCGTATACTACGGGATGATAATTTTAAAATCACTTTTCAAAGCTTCGGAATCTCGCAAAAGAATAGAGGCAAGTACGTACTTTTCAAGTCCAGTATTCTTTCGCTTGTTCCCTCATCAACAAAAATCAAAGACTATTACAACAACGGATTTTTTCTTAAAGATCGCTCTTCAAGCAATATTCAAGAAAAAAGAGGCAAGATGTAGGATCAGAATATCGCGACATCAGTACCCTGCGAGATCAATAAACGACAGTATTGCGGAGGTATCGCAGGGAAGTGATTTAAATGACGCATTAGATGACGAAAGCCAGAACGTGAGAAAAGTATGAAGACTTGGCGAGATTTAGGAGTGTCGCAAGGAAAAATGTTTATAACACTCGCGATATTTCGCGAGTTATTCCCGAAAATAAAGGACAGCTTAGCTATCATCCACTATGTATTACCCTATATAAAGGGTTGAATTAGTCTGTTGTAGGGAGAGTTCTTTTTGAATTGTTAAGAAAGTCATGAGGAGAGAGGAAAATCTAGAGTGATTGTAATTTCTTTAGATCTGATATATCTATCCTTGTAAACATTCCGAGAAGATTATCAATGAAAGTATATAATTAATCACCTTCAAATGTGTTAATTGAGCAAATTCTAGTGAGGGGTGTAGTGTGGGATTTCCTGCAACTACACCTCCTAGATTTGGTTTTGTTTGATTTGGGACGAAGTCTTTTCTCTTTTCTGTGTTCGATTTGGTCTGGGGAGAAGAAGAAAGAAGAGATAAGGAATAGAAAAAAAAACTTCCTCCTGATGTGTTTCAAAATTACGAAAAAATAGGCAGGAGAAAAAAACAAAGCATGCATTTTAAAGTCATTTCTATATTAGCGGGTAGGCGGGTAGGGTAGGTTAATTTCGAGCTTTACCCTCCACCCTACCCATTTAACGACGGGTAAGAATTTTTTAACCGTCACCCTACCCATCAAACGGCGGGTAGAGTAGGATACAGGTAAAACATTGACGGGTAGGGTAGGAATAATGGGTATGGGTAGGATATGTGCACCCCTCATATATCGTAAAAATTGATCAGTACTTGAGAAGCTCTTATACTTCGGACTCCAAGCATATCTAGATGTAAGAAATACCATTAGGTCCTAGAAATAATATATTAGAGAGAGTCTAGTCCATTTGACCCAGTCAAATGTCTATTTGGTCCTATTTGGTAATATAAATTATAGTTTGGTCCTAAAAATTATTGTTTGGTCTTAGGCTGATGTCATGGATGATGTAAATGTCATCCTGTAGTGGCACAAATACCCTTTTGGGACCATATATATAGAAAGAAACCCAAGAAAATATCTTATTTCAGATTTACTTTCTCTCTCCTCCTATTTTTAGATCTAGTTTCTCTCCTCCCCATTTTTTTTTTCTGTTGCTACTCATGAAGACGATTAAGAATGATGAAATTTTTAGATTTTTCTGCTGCTATGTATGACGAAGAAGAAGAAAAACATGAAGAAACACATTACTGCTGTTGTTGTTGACAAAGAGGAAGAAAAGGGTGAAAAGAAAAAGACGAAGAAGAAGAAGAAGAAAAAGTTTTTTCTGCTGCTGTTGTAAGAAAAAAAAGATGAAGAAGAAAAAGACGAAGAAGAAGAAAAATATATTTCTGTTGTGTTGTTGACAAAGAAGAAGAAAAAGATGAAGAAGAAAAAGACGAAGAAGAAGAAGAAAAAGATTTTTTTGTTGTTGTTTCTTAAGAGAACTTCATTCCTGGAATGAAGTCTATTTTTTTTAGGTTTTTATATGGACTTCATTTCTGGAATGAAGTCTGTTTTTTTAGGTTTTTATATGGACTTCATTTGTGGAATGAAGTCTGTTTTTTTAGGTTTTTATATGGACTTCATTTTTGGAATGAAGTCTGTTTTTCTAGGTTTTTATATGGACTTCATTCTGGAATGAAGTCTGTTTTTTTAGGTTTTTATATGGACTTCATTTCTGGAATGAACTCTGATTTTTTAGGTTTTTTTTTTAGGTTTTTATATGGACTTCATTCACGGAATGAAGTGGAATTTCTTTTTTTAGGTTTTTATATGGACTTCATTTTCTGGAATGAACTCTGTTTTTTTAGGTTTTTATATGGATTTCGTTTCTGGAATGAAGTCTGTTTTTTTAGGTTTTTATATGGACTTCATTTTCTGGAATGAAGTCTGTTTTTTTTAGGTTTTTATATGGACTTCATTTTCTGGAATGAAGTCTGTTTTTTTAGGTTTTTATATGGACTTCATTTCTGGAATGAACTGCTACAAGAAAATAAGTAAAAATTAACACGGAAGGGTATTTTTGTCTGTTTTATATTTTTAAATAATTATGGACCAAACAGTAAAGGCGTTTGACCAAAGGACCAAACAGGCATGGGCCCACCTAAAAAAGGACCAAACGATATTTTTCCCCATCTAGATATGTAAAAACACTAAGTACGTAGCTCCACGCTTCTTCTTTTGAGACCTTGAAGAAGCATTCCCCATTTTACCAATCATGTACTAATTACATATATGCTTCAAAAAAAAAGAAGAAAAAAATGTATCAATTTCACTATTTTACCAAGAAAGATGCTTGTTGTTGATTCGTACATGGTAATGAGTGATTATTCGAGTATTGGACTATAAAACCTTGTTAAATTGGGGCTATGCCACTTAATTGAGGCCTATAGCTACATGACAAAATAGGGTCATTAAGAAGTAATTCATGGAAACCCCTTATCCACTATTTTTGTTAATGCCTCATATGCCCTTGTTCAATTAGTGCTAATTCGAAAAATTAAAAAGTTTTTAATCAAGTTAATTCTTGGATTGACTATGAATCACCACTTGTAATTTTTTTTTTTTTTTTTTTTTCAAAAGACTCGATCCAGAATCGGTTTATGTTAGTGCATTTGTAAACCGATTCTGGGTTGGGTTTTCTGTAAGTTACGACGTAAACCCAGAATCGGAGTTTGATCAATACCCACATAAACCGATTCCTAAAATCGGGCTTTTGTAATGCACATGTAAACCGATTCTTAAAGTTACGGAAGTTTTTTTCATAAAAATCGGATTACAAATATATACATGTAATCCGATTCTTAAAGTTACAGAACTTTTCTTCTTAGGAATCGGTTTTTATATATGTATCGTGTAAACCGATTATAACAAAAAAAAAAACACAGGAAAACAATTATCTTTTCCATACCAAAATCGGGCTATGTGGGCATTAACGTAGACCGATTCTGGTTCAAATTCCTCCGACCAGAATGCCATCCAGGACAATCGGTCTTTGTGGGCATAAACAACAACTGTTTCTAAATGAAATCGGTTTACAAATGCATTGACGCAGACCGATTGTTATAAACCCAAAAAATTTTGATTTAAAAAAATTGGATTGTTTGAGTGATTACATGTTATTGAAACCTACTCTAGGGGATTGGGTTAATAGAAAAGTACTTGATTCGAGCTAAAACGAAAAGTTACCTATTTTAGTGAATTTGGATTTTAAATTCATAATTTTGATGGAAATCGAAATGGAAATGGAAGTGATTTTGATTTGATTTAGTTTTTTTTTTTTCTTTTGTTATTAGGATTAAATGAGGATAAATTGGTAGTATTAAAATTTCATAGAGGGTAAAATGATAGTTTCATCAAACTTAGACACCCCTTATCATTATCTATGGGGTGGATGAAAAAATCCATAGGCCCCAATTTAGCCAGGCTATAAAAAGTCTTCATCTATGCATTTAATTTGCTATCAATGCAACATTTAATTTGCTGAAAGTGACTGTTCTATTTTTGGCCTTCATTGTCTAGAAATGCTTTATACCCCACCACTTCTCCCCTGAAGCTTTTCCTTCCGTCACGTGTCGCGTCCCCATTGGTCGTTCGCACTCGGTCAGGGATCCATGGCCGGTTCCGAGAAGTTCAAGGCTTCCGGATGTGGGGTTTAGATGCAACACACGTCACGGAGAAAAAGCTGGGGGCAATGGTGGGAGGTATGTAACAGGGTCGGTCTTCCGTTGTTCCCGTATTTAATATAAGTCAGCATTTTAGGATCATTTTGCTACAGGTTCAACTAGGATATAAGCTGGGTTATGACCATGATATTTATTTTTCCTACGGACCAAAGAGATAAAAGAAGAAGCCATACTTAGAAAACACTCATGGTTATATAGGGCTGGATTTTGGTTAAGGGGATATTTTTTTAGTGGTAAAATATCTATACGGCCCTTTACCCTAATAAAAAAGAAAAACTAAAAACCGTAAATTGAAATAACTAAGCTATCAACAAATTTCGATTTATTCATATCAAAATTGTGATTACATTATCGCTTACAAGAATAACAAAAAATCAAAATACAAGATAATTAAAACCCTAATACAAATAAAGATATCAATTACAAGTAAATCGCGAAAAGAAAGAGCCATAAACCGCAACGATATTCAATTTTTGTACATGTAGTAGGGAAGAATGATGGTATTATCCGGAATCGATTCCGACCATTTTAATCTGATTTTTTTTCTTCTTCAATAAGAGATGCTCCTAAAAGAATGGAGTTTTTTGCCCATAATCTCGTAGATCCAAACGTACCTAGATGCCCTAAATCCCTTCTATTGATATGGATTCAAAGCAATACCGTGTTAAAACCTCGATGTTTTTGAATCGAGAATAACAAGCCACAAACCATCTATCAAGGTTTGAATAAATCACTCTCAAAGCGAAGAGAAAATCGCCCTAAATGGCGAAAAAAAAATTCACTCCAAATAGCGAAGAAATATGTTGAATGACATAAAAAAACCAATATAAAAAAAAACAATATAAAAATCAATTTTATTAAAAAACTACCTACTAAAACTTAAAAACAGAAGCAACCTTGCTCAGGTATGGTCCAAAAAGAACCAAATCTGAGCAAGATGTTAATGGAGGCTAGAGTTTTTTTGTTAGAGAAAAGGGGAAAGGAGAGGAGAAAGAGTATTTTACCAAAACTCTAATACAAGATAATAATCTGAAGTACTTAATATTAATAAGAGATGAAGTAAGTGGAAGGGAAACTTCTTATTAACTTAAAGTATAATAAGAAATGGGTTGCCCAAAACCGTAAGCATGGTATTTATACAAGTTTTTGAGAAAGAGATCGATAGCCACATGATAAAAGAGTCTCTATGTAGTAACATGCAATGAAACATCCGATGGCTCATGCTATTTGGATTAACACAAACTTTTGCATGCCAATGTCCACCCAACTGCTACATGTTAAGCTAACATGTGAATCACTAATTATGGATATACATTGAAAGGATAATCTATATCCTAGATTATTGTAGGATCAGAATATCGCAACCACAATACCTCGCGAGTTCAATAAACGACAACATTGCGACAGTGTCGCAAATGAGTAATATAAATGACGCAATGAATGACGACAGCTAAAACACGAGAAAGATGTGAAGACCCAGCGAGATTTAGGAGAGTTACGAGATTATATATTTGTACACTTGCGATATTTCGCAAGTCATTCCCGAAAATAAAGGACAGCTTAGCTGTCATCCATTGTGTAATACCCTATATAAGGAGTCGAGCAGGACTGTTGAAGGGAGATCTTTTTCCGAGTGTTAGGCAGGTCATTAAGAGAGAGAAAGTTTGTAGTGATTGTAATTTCTTTAGCTCTTTTCCATTTTATCTTGTAAACATTCAAGGAATTAATCAATAAAAATCATAGTTGTTCATCTTCAATGGTTTAGTTGTGTGGATTCTTGTGAGGGGTGTAGTGTAGGATTTCCTGCAACTACATATTGGCGCTAGAAACAGGGAGAGAGAGTAAGGATTGACATCGTGATTTGAAAGAATTTGGAGTAGTAGGGAAGGAATTTCATATAATTTTCAACAGTTTACCAAAATTAAGAAATGGCTAGAAGAAGAAATGCATCCGAGCAACCAACGATTTGTTAGAAGGAGTAGGAGACTTCTTTGGAGAAGGGAGAAATGAAATGGGAGAATCCTCAAGAATGAACATAAGGAATAATGAAGAAAATCAAATTCAATCACCAATTCAAGCAGAGCGAATAGGCGTGGATTATGATAGAGTAAGCGTGCATACTTGGAGATCGGACTACGTGGACGAAAGGGGAGAAGAACAACAATTGGTACACAATGGACAAGAGGAGAGAGACCTAGAAGGGATTGGAGAAATAATTCATGGAAATGAAGAGATCGCAGCATTAGAGGCGTTGAGACAAACAATACATGAAGAAAGACGATTAGAGGCAGAGGAACGTGCAAATTTGACAATACATAATCATGAGTTGAGGATGGAAAACATGAGATTACAAAACAGAAGGTCGAGAAGCACTACAAGGTCAAGCTCAAGATCAATTAGAGAGGAAAGAAGGAGAATTTTACCTACAGAAAATGCTGATGAAGAAAACCAAGAAGAAGCGCAAAATCCGAGCCTGAGAACATTGCGAGAGAAGAGAAATGATGGAAGATCGTTATATCCCACGTCCCGAGACTCTTCAAAATGGGCGAGAATGATGGAAATCAAGGAAATAGGCAGCGTCGGGAGGCAGAATAATCCAGTTGATGAAGAAAATCAAGAAGAAGGAAGAAGAATATTGCATGGGAGAGAAGCACGGAGGAATCAAAAAGAGATTGAAGATGAAATTGAAAGACATTATGTTGAACAAGCACGTCTAGCTTGCGAGAGAGAAAGATTGAGAGCAGAAATGGAAGAACGGGGAGTTAGAAGAGGCAATTCGCAGAATAATCATGATAATCGAGAAAGAATGCGAGAACAAAATCGCAACAATGATAATATTAATGAAGAATATGAAAGAGTACAAAGGAGAGCTGATAGGAAACAAAGAAGAGAAAATGATAGAGGTATTGATGTGCGAATTCGCGAAAGAGACGAAGGGGAAGATCGCAGAGAAAGACGAGGAGAGAATGATGAACAAGAGAGTCAAAGCAGAAATGAACGCAGGAGAAGAGAGGCGGAACTAAAAAGACCAGTAGATTCAAGTTCTGATGTAAATGAACAAATTTTGAGAGAATTGGCGGAGATGAGAGGAATGATAACTAATAAAAGGGGAGGAGGTAGGAGACAATTGGATGAAGCCATAGAAGAAGCTGCGAAAACTCCGTTCACACAAGAGATACAATTAGGAGGAATACCACTGAAGTGCAACTTACCTACATTAACCACATTTTCGATGGAACAACTTGTGCGATACAACATATCAAAGCTTATATGAGATGTATGTTACAATGGGAGAATCATGATGCTATATTGTGCAAATATTTTGCATCAAGTTTGACAGGAGAAGCTTTGAAATGGTTTGAAGGACTACCGAAGAATACAATAATATCTTTCAATCACTTGCAGGCTATATTTTTAGGGGCATATATAAGTAATAATTCCTCGCGACCTGGTATTGAAGATGTATTTGGGTTAAAACAAAGGGTTGGTGAAAGTTTGAAGCATCTAACTGTGAGATGGAAGACAATGTGTAGCGAAATGGCTGGTCGTGTGGAGGAGAGATACCTCATCTTATCATTCATTAATGATATGTTCGCGACAAATCTGTTATGTATTCAAATTTTTAGAGTCAAGAATACAATCACAATGACTGAGTTGCGAGAGCTTCAGGAGGAGTATATTGCTCTAGAGGAAAAGCAAAATGAGATGGAATCATACCCTGTCGCGAATACAAGTTCAGGAGCTGCGAATGCAAGTTTGTTATCTAAATTGATAAACACTGTGGCGAGTACCTCGCAAGGTCAACAAGGAATGATGATACCGGATGATGGTCAGCAAAAGTTGGTAGCCATGGGAAGTCGCGATCAGGAAGAATTTGAAAGAGAAAGAAATTTCTACAACCGTGGCGGAAATAATAAAATTCAAAGGCTTGATCAGCCACAAGAAACCTATGGAGGTCAGAGACATAATTATCATAGAGGGCAGCGAGGTCATAGGGTAGTATGGGAAGAAATCAAGATGCCTCCACTAAACGCTAGTGTGGAGAAAATATGGGAAGCTATAATCCTGATGGAAAACATACCTGCACCATGGAACATGGGGAATGAACCGCCTCCAGTTGACAGAAGTCATGAATTTTGTTCCTATCACCATTTTCATGGACACCTAACGAATGATTGCAGGAATATAAAAAGAATCATCCTCAGAATGATAGACCAAGGGAAGCTAAATCATTTCTTAAAATGTGAAGAGAAGACTCAACCATTACCACCACCTCCAGAAATTCACAGAATAAATACAACAAAAGGGAAAGAAACGTTTGTAGTAGAAGTTGGAACAAAAGCCAAAAACTTGTTCTGCAACTCTATTGTACATTCGTACAAGACAATTGAAGATTTTCATGATAATGTTCTCAGTAGGGTTTTCGCAAGAGATGCTGATAATAGAGAAGTAATGAACATCGCGAAGAAATCTCCACTAAAGGAATGGCAAATGCAGATTATTTCTTTCACCGCAGAAGAGGTACCCGAAGGAGGAGAGATGCATGACAGCCCATTAGTAGTAAAATTGGAGATTAATCCAAAAGCCGTTGATGATGAGGATGATGAGACGGAAAATTCATGGGCAATCAATAGAATTTTAATTGACACTGGAAGCTCTGTAAACATCCTTTTTTTACCATACATACAAGACAATGGGAGGGAAAGACGAAGATCTAATACCTTCCACCTATAAGATTTATGGTTTCAATGGTACTGCCAACAAACCTAAAGGAGAAGCTCATATGCGAATACTGTTGAAAGGATTATCAACCGAAATTTTGTTCTACATAGTCGTTGTGGAATCCCCCTACAATGCGTTAATTGGGCGACCTTGGATACATGAGATTTTGGGCGTAGCGTCGACTTATCACCAATGCATCAAATTTCTTCATCCCAAGGGTGTTGGAGTTATCAAAGGAGATAGGGCTGAGGAACAAAAGTGCTATGAAGTTGATGTGGAGTCTTGCGAGGAAAGGGCTGCTCAAAAGAAGAACTGGAAGCGGAATATCAAAGAAGAACAAAGAAGAGAAAGACTGATGGTGGACACAATAGAAGTGAGAGATGAAGATATATTGCGAAACCAATGCTTGAAGACAATTGGAAATTGCGATGGTCTCGCAAAAGGGAAGGAAATATCAGGAAAATTGAATGAAGAAACAGAGAGCAACAGGAGTAAGAAGTGTAAGAAATAAATAATTGATTTTAGAGTTGTGTAAAAAAAAAAAAAAAAAAAAAAAGAGAGATTTGGAGTGACAAAGACATGTCAAAAGTACAAAGAATATGACGATCGAAGAAGGAGTACGCGAAAGTCTCGCGATACATGAATATGACGAAAGTTTGGTTAAATAATTACAGCGAGATCACAACAAATGAAGCAAGATTATGCAATAATTTAGCAAAAATAATGAGAAGAAATAATCAAAAATCAATGATATATACGAATGGGACGAACCTTTATGGCGTACACCCTAGTTCGCGAATGATATTTCGCAAGAGGCAAATGTAAGACCTAAAGTGCGTCATATAAGGGGGTATCTATTGACATGGCTCAGGGAAAAGGTTACACCGCCCCTGGAACCTGAGTCATGAAAATTTGAGGTCAATAAAGCCCATCCGGGAGAGATACCTTGGATTTCCAACTATATAAGGTTATACCCTGGTTGGACGACCGAGGGTCTCTTCCAAGGAGTCGGTGTATGACCAAGGCGCCGAGGTACACGGTTGAGCCAAGAGTGCACGGGGCATTTGAAGTGTCTCGGCCATTCTTGGCAAGTCTTGGCACATGCCGCACTCGGCCAAGAAAACTCCACTTAGGGTGCAGTCTCGTAACCATAATCCCTATAGGTATAAGGGATAAGAGGATGCGAAAACAACCGGTTGTTGTTAAGACCGGATGGGAGGAGCTAGTCTTCTATGGCCGATGTACGCCTCCTTGAAGGGGCAACCGAAGGGGAGATGATAAGGGCGGCACCCTCCATTAGGGAGCTGATAAGTGTCTTAAGACGCAAATGTCATGAGGCTCTATTTTCGCAAGAAGATTTAGGCTTGTCATATTTGTGCGATGATCCTGAAGAGGCAATAATACTAACGCGAGGTTAAGACGAGATCAATGGGTCTTTACATGAAAGTGTAAAGACGTCCTGCGATTTCGTCGCAAGACGGCAATGTCATGGGGCTTTAAGTTCGAGAGAATTTTTTAGGCCTGTCATATTATCGCAACAAAAACATCCTGCAGAGGCAACAATACTAAAGAAATGATAAGGCAAGATCAATGGGTCATTACATGAAAATGTAAATACGTCCTGCGATTTTGTCGCAATGAGGGGTGGCAAAATAAGACCTTTAACTAGGAAGGCAAAATAAGACCACACAAGAGCAATGATAAGGCAAGATCAATGGGTCATTACATGAAAATGTAAAGACGTCCTGCGATCTTGTCGCAATGATGAATTTCAACATAAATGAAGATAATGGAAAACAAAATAGTAATTATTAAATATCAAGAATTATACTCGTTGCAAGAAAGAGTAATAATAAGCGAGATGAACACATCTAAAAGATGATTGAAGTACGTAAAGAAGTAACAAAGACAAGAAGAAAAATTACAAGAGAAAGTCAATTCTCAAATATCGGTTTTTCACCGGAAGGAGATCTTGGATTTTCTTCAAGAACTTTATCCATATTTTCGCCGTTATTATATTTCCACCGAGATCCTCCTTCACCTGGATCATCGTTGATGACTTTACTAGGAGGGATTGTCTCTTCATTTGCGAACTCTTCACCACTATTGTAGTCATAATCGCTGTCAGGAGGGTTAGGAACTTCATCATCGCTTACTTCCAGAGGTTCGATAGATACAGGATCAAGAGATTTAGATAGTAAAACATCATTCACAAGAACTTAGGCTTTAAGATGAAATTGACGAAGGAGTGCTTTCTGATAATTTCTACTCTCTATATCTTCTGATCGGACATATAATCGAATCTTCTTTACGCACGATCGCGAGAGCGAGCAAGGGAAGCAACGAGTATTCCATTTTCTTTGCGAATTTTTGAATAGTCGATTTTAGAGTGGCAATAGAGGAATGAAGATTTTTCTCAGAATCTGCAAAAGAAAAGAACATAGAAAATCATTCAGATTTTTGGAATTCGCAAGGAAAATATCACAAAATAATAAATAAATGGATTAAGGTAGTCAAATAATATGACTACCTTCCTTTTGCAAGGTAAGATATTGGATTAAAGCCGAACAACTATTCTCCAAGTGATCTATGGCATTGTCAAAATTATCTCCAATTAAACCTTTCAGCCGAGATCGCAAGATTTTTTCGTTAGAAACAAGTAAGGCATTTTCTTTCGCAAGGGAAGAATTGGACTCTTCTAACTTGGAACATTGATCCTTGAATTGGTTTGCCTTTACACTTAAGATTATTCTACCCTGGATAAGTTTATCCTTCTCGGCAAAGAACTTCTTCGAGTTGATTTCTCAACGAACAAAGAGATCGTTCTTGTTCTTTACATATTTTTTGACAAACATCGATTTATTGCGAGTAAATCGCCACCTTGTTTAACAGAGTTCGCTTCTCTTGAGAAAGAATTCCATTTTCATCTGATAAAGTTTCCAACTCCAAATTAGTTTTAGTCAAAGAGTAAGAGATGCGAGATAATTCATTACTTAATGAGCCTTGTTTCTGAACTAAGTCAGCATTTTCTTTAGAAAGATTATCTATTTGATCAACAAAATATGTATGAAGATTATCTAATTGGTTATATTGCTCCATCCAAGCATCTCTATCCATTCGAGCTTCTTCAACAGTAGATTCCAACTGATATATCTCCATTTTTCGCTTCTGGTTTAAAGCTTGAAGGGCGAACAAGGGCTTGAGGATCAAAAAAAAAAAAAAAAAAAAAAGAGATTCTTACTTTAGAAATACAGAGGTAAGATTGTACCTTTCAATTCTTCGTTCTTCTTGCGAAGATTATCACGATCCAGCGAAACATTTTGAAGTTTTTGATTCTCAAGTTGGAGAATATTACACTTTGCAGTCATAGCTTGGAGATTATTCTTCAAAATATTAACTTCTTACTCCAAAGATGTTTGCGAAATTCTATCGGAGCCAAGGTATTTGCTCAAAACCTCGAAGACATTAGATTTGATAGGATCAACAGAAGTCTTCTTGGCATCGTTCATAATATCTGATAGAACTTTGAAGGCCACGTCTATTCCTTCCAAATTTTCCTTAGTAAGAGGGATTTGCTCAGATAAGGAAGTAACGACGATAGAAGAAGGAAGAGATGAGTCATTTTTTGTTAAAGGAATATCATGAGAAGAGGAAGTCTCATGAAGATCAATGACTGGGGAAACGGTAGAGGCATTGACAATAGGAAAAGAAATGGGCTCATTCGCAACTGGACTATTATGAGGGATTTGATCTATGAAAAATTCAGGCATAGGAGAAAGATCACCAACAATATTTTCGCAGGAGAAGTTGTAAGTTTGAATGTAGGAAAGGAAATAGTAGGTGCAACAGGTTTAGAACGGCGAGGTTTCTTAGGGGACCTATCAGCATTTTTGTCATCCTGCGAATTACAAGTTAAATAAGAAACAGAGGCAACAATATTGTTATTAAAAGAGTAAATGTTTCTTAAATACCTTGCTATTCGCAGCTTTCTTTTAGTAACAGTGGTTTTCGGTTGCGAGCCCACGGAGACAGTAGGGTTCACAATGGTGAACTTGGTGTTAGATTTGGGAATCATTAAAAGAAGAACAATATCAAAACAAAACTTCAATAAGAGAGATCAATCACAAAGTGATCAAATTCAGCAAAATTAATAAACCTTGATGGCTCCATAGAAACAGTAGCAGGAAAAGAAAGATGAGAACAGTGTGAGAAGAATAGTAGCGAGAAAAATGATGAAGAAGACGATGAAGAAAAACAACGGTAAAAAGTTGCGATTTGATGAAGAAGACGAAGTAAAAGAAAAGAAATACTTTCATAAGGAATTCCCCTTTAAATAGACAAGAAAAGAGTAACCGGATAACATTAAATGTGCCGGTAAAAGGGGAAAATTTTAGACACGTGTAAGCGGTTAACCCTAATTCACATAATCTTGTCGGCAAAAATACCGTAAGCATGGTATTTATACAAGTTTTTGAGAAAGAGATCGATAGCCACATGATAAAAGAGTCTCTATGTAGTAACATGCAATGAAACATCCGCTGGCTCATGCTATTTGGACTAACACAAACTTTTGCATGCCAATGTCCACCCAACTGCTACATGTTAAGCTAACATGTGAATCACTAATTATGGATATACATTGAAAGGATAATCTATATCCTAGATTATTGTAGGATCAGAATATCGCAACCACAATACCTCGCGAGTTCAATAAACGACAACATTGCGACAGTGTCGCAAATGAGTAATATAAATGACGCAATGAATGACGACAGCTAAAACACGAGAAAGATGTGAAGACCTAGCGAGATTTAGGAGAGTTACGAGATTATATATTTGTACACTTGCGATATTTCGCAAGTCATTCCCGAAAATAAAGGACAACTTAGCTGTCATCCATTGTGTAATACCCTATATAAGGAGTCGAAAGGAGATTTGTTGAAGGGAGATCTTTTCCGAGTGTTAGGCATGTCATTAAGAGAGAGAAAGTTTGTAGTGATTGTAATTTCTTTAGCTATTTTCCATTTTATCTTGTAAACATTCAAGGAATTAATCAATAAAAATCATAGTTGTTCATCTTCAATGGTTTAGTTGTGGGGATTCTTGTGAGGGGTGTAGTGTAGTATTTCCTGCAACTACAATTATATAATACTCCCCCTTGGATATCCATTTTTTGATCAGGATTGCTCCATTAAAACCTTATCAATAAAACCCAGTAGGAAAACTAAACAAAGAAAAAAAGAGTACAACTCTAAAAAAGTAATTATGCATATATTGCCTCGTTAAAACCTTGACAAGAAAAAATTCTGAGAGATAAAAACCTTGAAGAGGAAAAAGAGTACAATGTGAATATCCAAAATTAACCCCCCCTCGTCAAAAATTTGTTGAGTTTACTACTTGTACAGATGTCGCATTCCGATTCCATAAACTAGCTTTTTGAAGACTGTACTGATAAAGACTTGGTGAATATATATGCATAGTTTTCACACGACTGTATCTTGTGGATACATATTTTTTTATTCTTTTCTAGGTGGATAGAATAAAATAGTTTAGGTGGTCAGAAATATGCTTCGTTCGATCACACCTGACATAACCTTCCTTGATCTGTGAGATGTATGACGCATTATATTCATAGATGATGGTTGGTACTTTCATGACAGAAGGTAAATCACATGAACTTCAGAGATGAGTGATTAATGATCTTAGCCATACACATTCTCTGCAAGCTTCATGGAGGCGATAATCTCGGAGTGGTTGGAGGAGGTAGCTGGAGAGCACTGCTTACACGATCTCCAAGAGGTTGTGTGGATCAAAAAGATAATCTACATCTGTATATCCCATTAACTTCGAAGAACGGGATACATACTTTGAGTAAAACAATCCCATGTTTGCAGTACCCTGAAGATATCGAAAGATATGTTTTACACCTGCCCAATGTCTCTTTGTTGGAGCAGAGCTGAATCTTGCTAAAAATTAACTGCAAAAGAAATGTCAGGTCTAATATATTGTGCAAGATATAATAGTGCACCAGTTGCACTCAAATATGGTACTTCTAGACCAACAAAAATTTCATTTTCTTCCTTTAGACAAAAAGGGTCGTTTTTAGTGTCAAGAGATCTTACTACCCTACGAGTGCTAAGAGGATAAGCTTTATCCATGTTGAACCATTTTAAAAGTTTCTCAGTGTACATCTTCTTATGAACAAGTATGCCACTCGGTTAGTGCTCGATCTGCAGGTCGAGACAAAACTTTGTTTTGCCAAGATCCTTAATTTCACATTCTCCCTTTAAGCATTCAATTGACTTTGAGAGTTCTTTAGGAGTTCTAACTAAGTTGATATCATCACATATACAACTATAATAGCAAATCCTATTGGGGTCCTTTTTATAAAGACACATGGACAAATATGATCATTTATAAATCCCTTATAGTTATCAAATATTTACTTGGACGATTATACCACATTCGTCTAGATTGCTTTAATCCATATAAAGCGCTGTTAACTTTGAGTGAATACAAATGATGTGGTTTTTGTGCAGACAATCTAAATCCTTATGGGATTTTCATATGTATATCTTTATCCAACTCTCCATACAAATATATTGTAACCACATCCATTAAATGCATATCAAGTCTATCAGAGACTGCCATACTAATCAAGTATTGGAACATAATAGCATCCATAACAAGGGAATATGTTTCTTCGTAGTCAACCCAAAGTCTCTGCGAGAAATCGTGCGCTACAAGTCTATCTTTATAGGGAACAACTTCATTTTTATCATTATGTTTTCATACGAACACATATTTGCAATCAACTGGGTTCATATTTTTAGATGTTTGAACTGCAGGTCCAAAAACATTACGGTTAGAGAGAGAAAATAATTATGCTTTAATGTCGTCCTTCCATTTTGGCCAATCATGTCATTCACGACATTCTTCTATAAATTGTGGCTCACAACCATCTTTATCCATAGTAATCTTAATAGCTATATATTGTAAACAAAATTTATCATCGATAAGAACTTTAGTACTGTAGTTGCAGGAAATCCTACACTACACCCCTCACAATAATCCACACAACTAAGACATTTTAAGATGAATAACAATGATTTTATTGATTATTTCCTTGAATGTTTACAATATAAAATAGAAAAGAGCTAAAGAAATTACAATCACCACAAACTTTCTCTCTCCTAATGACTTGTCTAACACTCTGAAAAGAATCCTCCCTATAATAGACTTGCTCAACTCTTTATATAGGGTAGTACATGTGGAAGAATGACTCATTGTCCTTTATTTTCGGGAATGACTTGCGAAATATCGCAAGTGTACAAGTATATAATCTCGCGACACTCCTAAAGTTCGCTAGATCTTCACATCTTTCTCGTGTTTTGGTTGTCGTCATTTATTGCGTCATTTATATTACTCTTCTGCGACGCCTTCGCGGTGCTGTCGTTTACTAATCTCGCGAAATACTGATGTTGCGATATTCAGATCCTACATCTTGCCTCTTCTCATGTCTTCTCTGCGAAGAAGAGAATGTCATGAGAACCAAATATTTTGAAATGCCGCAAATGTTCATCTTTATACATTACAATCCCGTACTTTTACACGGAATTTATTACACATGTTTCTTCTTCCACTCTTTTCTTGACACGTCTCTTTCAATCGTTTTTTCTTGACCATTCACGTCCCCTCTCGCATTAAATGCATTTATCTTCTCGAGAATTCTTCTCTCTATATATAGTTTTCTCACCCTCCTCTTTTTCTCTTTTACTTTCCCTCTGCAACTTTTCTTCAACTCTCTTCCTCCGCAATTTGCGTTTCTGCTACTGTAAATCTTCCTTTTCTTCTTTCTCTTGATCTTCAATTCTCTAATCATTCCCATATTCTAAGAATGGCTCCTCCTGGTCGTAAATATGAAACCCTTTTAGATGAAACTCAAAAGAAATTACAAGAAAAGGGTTTCACCTTGTCTACTATTCCCAATCAAGAATCTTCATCTAGTCTTTCTGCAAAGTTGTTTTCGATCATCAGTGTGATGATCGAGAAAATCATAATCTCGCTAGGTCAAATCCTCGCAGGTCTTCCCATTCCTCTGTACGATCCCTAACTGCCCTTGTTCTATGAAATCCTTGCTCATGAGAAATTCTCGCGAGCTATTTATCAATTAAGTGGTGATTGCATCCGTCTAATGCTTGAATTCTCCAATCGCGGCTACCGGTAAGGGATCTCTATATCCCGATAACGTTAAAGATCCTAACTTCGCAAGTTTAGAGATAGTCACTTTGAAAAGTACATCGTAGAAAACTTTTTGAAAATTATGAAGTAATAAACATGAAGAATGATAAATCTCATTTGGGGTGCCCGATTGAAAAGCAAAGAGAACGTTTCCGACGATAAGATACTCATGCTAGATATTGATCGGCATTACGGCAAGAACAACGTTCCTCGCTACTCTAAAGATGAGAGGTGGTCTGTCTTTCCACTATTTTTGAGTGGACCTTACATTTCAGGTTCCAATATACTCCCTGCGAATCTCGCAAATTATCACCCTTGGGTATTTAATTGGCCCGAAAAGGCAATAGAGGTATACTTCCTAACTTTTACTTATTTTACAATCTTCACTCCCTATTATATCTAATCTTGCGAATTTTTCAGATCACCAAACTGAGAAAAAGCTACAAAAGAAATCCAAAAGCGAGTACTCTGGCAATACTTCGTTCAATCACGGATGAAGTAAGAAATATTTTTCCTTAATATTTTTAACAATATTGTTGCCTCTGTTTCTTATCTTCATTCGTGTGTGAAGGTTGGCGTTGAAGAAACTGACATTCCTGAAGCTGCGAAGGCTAAAGGCAAGAATAAATCACTCTTCCCAAGGATAAATCTTCTGCTCCATCTTCTAAAAAACGGAAAATCCATTCCTCTTCTCACTCTAATTCCCAAACCAGCGAGAATTTTGATGAAGATGATAATGAGGTTGATACTTCTTTTGCGAAGGAAAATCATTCAGTCGAATCTGCTATGGCGCAATTGTCTAGTGTTTTCTCTGATTCTATGCAAGGAATGGGAGATGATCGTTTTTCTGCTACTTGCGAAGCTCTCGCAAATATCTGCGATGCCCCCCTGCTAGTGGATAATGATTCTTTTCGTGGAGTTTCCCGGACAATGACTCCCAGTTTATTAAATGCACTTAGTGCCTTGGTATGTTCATTTTTTTTTATTTCTTTGTGATTTCGATTATAAACCTTATCTTAACAATTCCTTTATTTTCCTTTATAGTCTGGGAGAGCTTCCTTTGTCGTTGCCTCAGATTTTGAGAAGAGACGCAACAATCTTGAAAAGAAAAATCTTCAACTTAAGGAGAAGAACAAAGAACTAGAAGTTGAAGTTGCGACATCTCGCAAGAAGGATGAAAGTGAGACTTCCGCTCTTCGCGAAAGAATTCAACAGTTGGAAGTTGAGTCTTCTAACCAGAAGAACAAAATATCTACCCTTCAAAGTGCTAATCAGCAACTTTATGGTATAATACCCTTCTCTTTTCTTCGTTTCTATTTTGTCATTTATTTTTCTTTGCCTGACTTATCATTTTCGCAGACATTTATAATCTTTCTGACGAAGTCATCCTTCTCCATTCATTCCCTGAACCTATGGATGATGATGCTCTTCTCGCTCATCTCAATGAATCTTTAAGTAGTTCTTCAAACAAGATTAATTCTCTCTCATTAAATGAACTTCGAACCAAATTTCATCTCTTAGAAATTGAGCACAGATCTAGTTTAGGTTTAGCCAACCGATTTAAACGTTTATATCTTGACTCCCACGAGAATAATAATATTTTAAGGAAGAAAATTAGCAGCCTTATAGATGATAAGGATCGCATTGCTAATCAAGGTGCACAAGCATTAGCGAAATTCCAAAAAACTCTTCTTGAAGTCCAAATTGAACGAGATGAATCTCTTCGCCAAATTGCCATACTTAATGAGCGAGAAAATCAAATTCGTTCACTTCTTGTCATAAACAATGATGATGAATTCGCTTGGGCTGCGAAAGTTCTAGATAATGCCAGAAATAACTTAGGTGTTAGCGTCAGTCTTCATGCTGAGCATCTTGCCTTGGTTAAAGATATGATTTTCGACGAGAGAAGGTTGTTTATTGTTCTTCATTACTTTACCACCTCTTTTTGTGAAAGCTGCTATTAAGTTGCTAACTCATTATCATTTGTTCACGAGAATCGAGAAGAGATTTCAAACTAGAATCAAGGAACTTGAATCGAGAAAGCACAACTTGCAAAAGATTTCTCTCTTCGCAACAACAAGTATTCCAGTTGAAGAAGCAATTACAAACTACGATGGCGAATTTTAATAATGACGCATTCGTTTTCGCAATCAAACTATTGAAACAGTTTGTAATGACCATCGCATTCCTCTTTCCTCATATCCTTGTCTTCTTGATGAAATTCGAAAATATGCCTTCCTCGAGATGTCTCGATAGTGATGCAAGCGAAGAAGAGGAATCGATAAAGAATCGATGAAGAAGAAGAATAAGCTGAGAGATAGTTCCATTTTCCTTTTTCTCTTCTTGTAATGCTTGTACATTTATTCTTCTAGCCTTTCATTTTTGTAATCTCTTACTGTAAATCTATCATATGAAAATAAATAACAAGTTTTTACTCTAATCATTCCCATACTTGCCTCGGTTATTTATTTTCACATGAGAGATTAAGTCGATAATCTTTAAGTAATAATACTTATTAGTTTCGCAACTTTTGTTGCTAATTCTCCACAAATAAATGAAGAAATATAGCCGTTTTTACTAGCTTGTTTAGTTACTCAATTTCTATGTTGAAATTCATCATTGCGACAAGATCGCAGGACGTCTTTACATTTTCGTGTAATGACCCATTGATCTTGCCTTATCATTGTTCTTGTGTGGTCTTATTTTGCCTTCCTAGTTAAAGGTCTTATTTTGCCACCCCTCATTTTTGCGACAATATGACAGGCCTAAAAATTCTTGCGAACTTGAAGCCCCATGACATTGCCGTCTTGCGACAAAATCGCAGGACGTCTTTACACGTTCATGTAACGACCCATTGATCTTGTCTTATCATTTCTTTAGTATTATTGCCTCTGCAGGATGTTTTTATTGCGACAATATGACAGGCCTAAATGTTCTTGCGAACGTAAAGCCCCATGACATTGCCGTCTTGCGACGAAATCGCAGGACGTCTTTACACTTTCATGTAAAGACCCATTGATCTCATCTTACCCTCACGTTAGTATTATTGCTTCTCAGGATCATCGCACAAATATGACAAGCCTAAATTTTCTTGCGAAAATAGAGCCTCATGACATTTGCGTCTTAAGACACTTATCAGCTCCCTAATGGAGGGTGCCGCCCTTATCATCTCCCTGGTTTCCCCTTCAAGGAGGCGTACATCGGCCATACAAGACTAGCTCCTCCCATCCGGTCTTAACAACAACCAGTTGTTTTCGCAGCCTCTTATCCCTTATACCTATAGGGTTTATGGTTACGAGACGCACCCTAAGTGGAGTTTTCTTCGGGCCGAGTGCAAAGATGTGCCAAGACTTGCCAAGAATGGCCGAGACACTTCAAATGCCCCAGGCACTTTTGGCTCAACCGTGTACCTCGGCGCCTTGGTCATACACTGACTCCTTGGAAGAGACCCTCGGTCGTCCAACCAGGGTATAACCTTATATATATAGTTGGAAATCCAAGGTATCTCCCCCGGATGGGCTTCATTGACCCCAAATTTTCATGACTCGAGTTCCAGGGCGGTGTAACCTTTTCCCTGAGCCATGTCAAGAGATACCCCCTTATATGACGCACTTTAGGTCTTACATTTGCCTCTTGCGAAATATCATTCGCGAACTAGGGTGTACGCCATAAAGGTTCGTCCCATTCACTCACTCATTCATTTCTGTCAATTCTTGTAATCATTCATTGATTTTTGATTATTTCTTCTCGTCTTCTTTGTGAAATTTTCATATAATCTTGCTTCATTTGCTGTGATCTCGCTGTAATTATTTAACCAAACTTTCATCATATTCATATATCGCGAGATTTTCGCGTACTCCTTCTTCGATCATCATCACATATTTTTTTTTTTTTTTTACACAACTCTAAAATCAATTATTTATTTCTTACACTTCTTACTCCTATTGCTCTCTGTTTCCTCATTCATATTTCCAGATATTTCCTTCCCTTTTGCGAGACCATCGCAATTTCCCATTGTCTTCAAGCACTGATTTCGCAATATATCTTCATCTCTCACTTCTATTGTGTCCACCATCTGTCTTTCTCTTCTTTGTTCTTCTTTGATATTCCTTTTCCAATTATTCTGTTGAGCAGCCATTTCCTCGCAAGACTCCACATCGACTTCATAGCATTTTTGTCCCTCATCCCAATATCCTTTTATAACTCCAACACCACTGGGATGTGGAAATTTGATGCACTGGTGGTAAGTTGATGCTACACCCAAGATCTCATGTAACCAGGGTCGCCCAATTAATGCATTATAAGGGGATTCCACATCGACTATACAAAACAAGATTTCGGTTGATAATCCTTTCAGCGGTATTCTCATGCGAGTTTCTCCTTTGGGTTTATTGGCAGTACCATTAAAACGATAAATCTTATAAGCTGAAGGTATCAAGTCTTCGTCTTTCCCACCCATAGTCTTGTAAGTGTGGTAAAAAAGGATGTTTACAGAGCTTCCAGTATCAATTAAGATTCTATTTATAGCCCATGAATTTTCTGCCCCATCATCTTCATCATCAACAAGTTTTGGGTTAATTTCTAATCTTACCACTAATGGACTGTCATGCATCTCGCCACCCTCAGGTACCTCTTCTGCAGTGAAAGAAATAATCTGCGTTTGCCATTCTTTTAGCGGCGATATCTTCGCGATGTTCATTATTTCTCTATTGTCAGCATCTCTTGCGAAAACCCTATTGAGAACGCTATCATGGAAATCTTCAATAGTCTGTCACGAATGTACAATTGAGTTGCTGAGAACAAGTTTTGGCTTTCGCTCCAACTTCCACTACAAATGTTTCTTTCCCTTTTATTGTATTCACTCTGTGAGTTTCTGGAGGTGTTGGTAATGGTTGAGTCTTCTCTTCACATTTTAAGAATTGATTTAGTTTCCCTTGATCTATCATTCTAAGGATGATTCTTTTGATATTCCTGCAATCATTCGTTAGGTGTCCATGAAAATGGTGGTAAGAACAGAATTCATGACTTCTGTCACCTGGAGGTGGTTCATTACCCATGTTCCATGGTGCGGGTATGTTTTCCATCAGGATTATAGCTTCCCATATCTTCTCTACACTAGCATTTAGTGGTGGCATCTTGATTTCTTCCCATACGACTCTATGACCTCGCTGCCCTCTATGATAATTCTGCCTCTGGCCTCCATAAGTCTCTTGCGGATTATGCCTCTGTCCTCCATAGGTTTCTTGCGGCTGATCAAGTCTTTAAATTTTATTATTTCCGCCACGGTTGTAGAAATTTCTTTCTCTTTCAAATTCTTCCTGATCGCGACTTCCCGTGGCTACCAACTTTTGTTGACCATCATCTGGTATCCTCATTCCTTGTTGACATTGCGAGGTACTCGCCATAGTGTTTATCAATTTAGGTAACAAACTTGCATTCGCAGCTCTTGAACTTGTATTCGCAACAGGATATGATTCCATCTCATTTTGCTTTTCCTCTAAAGCAATATACTCCTCCTGAAGTTCTCGCAACTCAGTCATGGTGATTGTATTCTTGACTCTAAAAATTTGAATATACAACAGATTTGTCGCGAACATAGCATTAATGAATGATAAGATGAGATATCTCTCCTCCACACGGCCTTTGACCATTTCGCTACACATTGTCTTCCACCTCACAGTTAGATGTTTCAAACTTTCACTAACCCTTTGTTTCAACCCAAATACATCTTCAATACCTGGTCGCGAGGAATTATTACTTATATATGCCCCTAAAAATATAGCCTGCAAGTGATTGAAAGATGTTATTGTATTCTTCGGCAGCCCTTCAAACCATTTCAAAGCTTCTCCTGTCAGACTTGATGCAAAATATTTGCACAATATAGCGTCATGATTCTCCCATTGTAACATACATCTCAAATAAGCTTTGATATGTTGTATCGCACATGTTGTTCCATCGAAAATGCTGGTTAATGTCGGTAAGTTGCACTTAGGTGGTATTCCTCCTAATTGTATCTCTTGTGTGAACGGAGTTTTCGCAGCTTCCTCTATGGCTTCATCCAACTGTCTCTTTCCTCATCCCCTTTTACTGTTCATCATTCCTCTCATTTCTGCCAATTCTCTCAAAATTTGTTCATTTACATCAGAACTTGAATCTATTGTTCTTTTTAGTTCCGCCTCTCTTCTCCTGCGTTCATGTCTGCTTTGACTTTCATCATTCTCTTCTCGTCTTTCTCTGCGATCTTCTCCTTCACTTCTTTCACGAATTCGCACACCATTATATCTATTAATCTCTCTTTTTTGTTGTCTATCAGCTCTCTTGTGTGCTCTTTCATATTCTTCATCAATATTATCATTGTTGCGATTTTGTTCTCGCCTTCTTTCTCGATTATCATGATTATTCTGGAGAATTGCCTCCTCCAACTACTGTTCTTACCTTTCTGCTCGCAATCTTTCTCTTTCGCGAGCTAGACGTGCTTGTTCAACATAATGTCTTTCAATTTCATCCTCAATCTCTTTTTGCTTCCTCTGTGCTTCTCTCCCATGCAATATTCTTCTTCCTTCTTCTTGATTTTCTTCATCAACTGGATTATTTTGCCTTTGACGCTGCCTATTTCCTTGGTTTCCACCATTCTGCCCATTTTGAAAAGTCTCGGGACGTGGAACATAACGATCTTCCATCATTTCTCTTCTCTCGCAATGTTCTATGCCTTGATTTTGCGCTTCTTCATGGTTTTCTTCATCAGCATTTTCTGTAGGTAAAATTCTCCTTCTTTCCTCTCTAACTGATCTTGAACTTGACCTTGTAGTGCTTCTCGACCTTCTATTTTGTAATCTGATGTTTTCCATCCTCAGCTCATGATTCTGTCTTGTCAAGTTTGCACGCTCCTCTGCCTCTAATCGTCTCTCTTCATGTATTGTTTGCCTCAACGCTTCTAATGCTGCGATCTCTTCATTTACATGAATTATTTCTCCATTCCCTTCTCGGTCTCTCCCATCTTGTCCATTGTTTACCAATTGTTGTTCTTCTTCCCCTTCGTCCACAGAGTCTGATCTCCAAGTATGCACGCTTACTCTATCATAATCCACAGTTCTATCCGCTACTGGTTGAATTGGTGATTGAATTTGATTTTCTTCATCATTCCTTATGTTCCTTCTTGAGGATTCTCCCATTTCATTTCTCTCTTCTCCGGCAAGTCTCCTACTTCTCCTAATAGTTGTTGGTTGCTCAGATGCATTTCTCCTTCTAGCCATTTCTTAATTTTGGTAAACTGTTGAAAATTATATCAAATTCCTTCTCTACTACTCCAAATTCTTTCAAATCACGATGGCAATCCTTACTCAAACATCCCTATTTCTAGCGCCAATATGTAGTTGCAGGAAATCCTACACTACACCCCTCACAATAATCCACACAACTAAGACATTTTAAGATGAATAACAATGATTTTATTGATTATTTCCTTGAATGTTTACAAGATAAAATAGAAAAGAGCTAAAGAAATTACAATCACCACAAACTTTCTCTCTCCTAATGACTTGTCTAACACTCTGAAAAGAATCCTCCCTACAATAGACTTGCTCAACTCTTTATATAGGGTAGTACACAGTGGGAAGATGACTAAAGTCTGTCCTTTATTTTGGGAATGACTTGCGAAATATCGCAAGTGTACAAGTATATAATCTCGCGACACTCCTAAACTTCGCTAGATCTTCACATCTTTCTCGTGTTTTGGCTGTCGTCATTCATTGCGTCATTTATATTAATCTTCTGCGACGCCTTCGCGGTGCTGTCGTTTACTAATCTCGCGAAATACTGATGTTGCGATATTCAGATCCTACAAGTACGATCCCACGTACATTTCTTTCTTGCATGCAAAATTTATGGAAATTTCTTCATTTCATGGTATCAATTCTCTTTCACGGGCCTTTTCCTCGACCAGAGGTGGTAAATTTGGAAATGAGGATCTCATCTATAAGTCTCCTTATGATCACCATCTTTGGTCGATTATGGTTGGCTTTTCCTTTTTCTAGGAGCAGAATCCTTTGAACCAATGGGGCTTCCACGCTTCAGGCACACCTTAGATGAATCATTTGCTGGGACGATCACAACCTGTCCAACTGGGACATATTATGTGCCAGAAGATTTTTAATGGGTATGTACAATTTTGTTATTCTTATTGTATTAACAAACACATCTGGCATTTGATCAGCAATATTTTAAAGATGGATAATCTATTGCACTAAAAAATAGTTTTTGAACATTAAATTGTTCGAACAAAGATTTCTAAGGACCAATGAATATCCATTGCATGTATGAAAAAAAAAACCACAGTATAGGCAATCTGCACTTTAAGATCATAAAAGGAACTTCAGTTGCTGAAAAGACGAGGGTACCCAAATACACCACAATTTTTAATTTATCCACCTATAAGTCCTCTTACCGAAAGTGATTGTCTATGGAAAAAGTCGAGACAATACTACAAATCGGTATTCACACTTTGTGTGATTGTCTATGGATACGAGATCGGGACAATACGTTTACCAAAGTGTGATTACTTGATAATAGGTTCAGACTTAACCAAACTCTATAGGATCACTATCACGTAAAGCGGAGTTAACGTTTGTGTATTTTACTTTTAATATTAGATAAAGAGTATTACATTAACTAGTTGGAAGCCTAACAAGCTAAGCTCCAACGACGTACTATTACATTAATTGAAAAGGTTGTCGTGCTAGCCTACCAGCGAGCCTCATGGGTAACCTAGCCAAGGGAGCCGAAGCGGATGGGGGGTCTGATATTGTGTCATAAGGGGGGGCAATCTAACTCTACCTTCCATGTTAATTCCTGCAATATTACGCCATTAGGGGGCTCGAACTTGGGACCTCCTGGAGCGCATGAAACTTTGGGAAACGGGGATTACCAGCTGAGCTAGGTGCCCGTTTTTTAATTATAATAAACAATTATAATTGCGGAAATAGAAAAGTAAAAGACACATCAAGATTTTGTTAACGAGGAAACCACAAATGCAGAAAAACCCCGGGACCTAGTCTAGAATTGAATACTCTCAGAATTAAGCCGCTATAAAAAATCTAAACCAACTTCGTATAGTTGAGACCAAGCAACTACCCCTAGTTCACTTAGTTTCCTCAGTATCCATGCGCTTCCGACTTCGATGAGTGCACGCACTGGGACAATTCCTTTGGATCATATTCCAAATAGTAAAGGAACAACAAATCTGTTTGGTAACAACTCTATAGATTCTTTAAGATAAGATATCTCAAGTCATATGCACATGCTCTTCCGTTTAAGCTAATAAACTCCTTTGCCTGATTAGATCAATCCAATCTCTATTACCGAAGTAATAAGATTCAGATTTGTAACACTCAAAATAGATCTCAAAAGAACTATTAGGCGTTATCGATCTCACATAACTATCAATCGAGTAAATCCGATTCTAGTTGGATCCCAGCCGATCAAGGTTTGTGCAACACAAAGATATGAGAAACCAATAACTAATCTTCTTCGTCTTCAAATCTTCTTTAATCATTGCACCACCTTTTGGTAACTTATATCATCTTCCTCGGCGTGCGAAATAAGAAATGGTTGTTTCCATACTACATGAGGTACTTGTAGTTTATTCACTTGATGTTCATTATGCTTATCAAGTTATACGATATCAGCATGCACCAATTGCAAATTGTGAACTCCCAAGAAAGAAATTTATCTAGATTACATGTTAAAGGAGCCTGCGTAAGCCAATTGCATCACAAAAATGATATACATCATGGATTGACAATGTGCCTAGTTGTTACGCCCTTAGCAAAAGCAAGATAAGTGCATGCACCCAATGCATGTTCAAACGAAAATAAGAACCAGAGTAGTTAAAATCGCTCTCCAAGGCCGATTCCAAGAGAGCACTTGCTAGTTAGTCGACGCAGTCTTCAATTCCTCACCGATTTTGAGTTTTTGCAATTTCCAAGCCCAATTTTCCTGATTTTTAATGAGTTCAAGTCTGATTTTCCGGAGTTTTGATCAACACATCCGATTTTCCTTACTTTTGATTCTATTAGAAATATAGCAGAACTCTAAGACTTTAATAAGTATCTTCGAGTGTTTGCGAGTTTTAGCGCGTTCTAGCTCCAAACTCATTGCTCCTCACTCCTCAGTCAAGTAGGACTGATTAGAGTATTTAAACTACTTTGGTAAAATTGTAGGATAAGGGTTGGTCATTGACATGTGTACTAGTCCTATGCATGACCAAGGCCTGGACAATACTTGCAATTCAGGGGCGCACGCAAAATGTGTTGCCATAGCCAGTTATGGCTTTGCACTTTTTGCAGAACAAGACGTTAGTTAGAAAGGTGTGAAAATTATGTTTAAAGGATGATGCTAATAATCATGTTCGGGAAAGACGAATCACCGTGCATTTTTCTTGGTAAGCAATGAAATTTGACAACCCAGTAACTTGTTTAAGTGGCGCATCGGGAGTTTAGGCCTGCCGAGCGCAGCTCGAAGGCAAGATTTTACGGTCTGTCAGAGCGTTCTTATTAGATAAATAACTGTAATGGGACTCAAGCCTATCGCCTATTAAAATGAAGATATCGTAATCGAAAGAATAATCAAGCACTATAAACCAACAGAGATACTCACTTGAGAATGAAGAAAAAGATCCTTGACCATCACAAGTCAAGTGAGAATTTTATTAGCAGAAAATTAGATTAGAATTAATAAGGTAGCAAAGACAAACAAAAGAAAAATAAAAAACAAGAGAAACACTTACATATCACAAAATTATATGATAACCCCCCAACCCCTCCCCCGGCCCCCAAAAAGAAAAGAAAACAAAAATAATAATCTAACAGACGCATCGTATGTTTGAACAAGACTTTTTTTTTTTTTTTCATTCTTCAGGGTTGATATAAAAAATGGCAGAGAATATGGTATATATTACCTAAAGCCCATAAGACTAGTAATGTGACCGGCAGTCAAGCCCGATCCCATGTAAAAGAACACTCTTTAATAAATAGAAAACCACGTGTATGTAAAAAGAATCTATAATAGTCCATGTAAAGGAAGACGTTAAAATAGTACCGTACAATATCATATTATTAAGGTCTTGTCCCTAGTTAGCAATTCGGGGTACGGGTAGTAGTTCGGGACGGCATACGTACGGGAATTATACGGATTCGGATAGGTCGGATTGGGTCAAAAATTCGGTCAACGGTTCGTTGTTTGGACAATAGTTCGGAACGGCATACGTACGTGCAAATTCGTTTCATAAATGTGAGTTCGGCACTTAAAATTCGGCTTAAATATATGATAAATTGATAAGTATTATGACTTATTACGAGACTAACTTTATTTGATATGATTTATAAGATGGAAGAAAACATTTTAGCGTGATTATTTAGCAAGAAGTAAACAATTTAATCGCATAAATGTATTACAAAACGAGTTTTTAGACTTTTAAACAAAAATCAACACATAAAACACTGGTTAAACAACTACTAATAGAAAATTTTAACTGAATAATTGTATTTAAATATAAAGTATATACAAAATCAAACAAAAACCAATCAATAGAACTCTGGTCAGAGAGTTACCTACAGGAGAGCGAGGTTGGGCGTTTGAATCCAGTTCGGAAGTATCATTCGGATTCGGCCAGTTCGGATACGTTCGCGAATCATTCGTGAGGTCCATATAATCCGGGAACTAGGTTCGGTGTTAAAATAGTTCGGAAATATCATTCGGATGCGGTCAGTTCGGATACGTTCGCGAATCATTCGAGAATGATTCGGAGAATTACTAACTAGGGTCTTGTCTCCATGATCTCTTTAACCTCTAAGTTTGGGGAGACCAAGTTGCGGAGATCCAAAGAGATAAAGTCTTATTCCTCCATATTTACTCTACAATTAGTTTATCTTTTACATTTAAGTTTGTTGTCTAATATTTCTAACAAATTATAGTTAGCATACTTGTCACAACCGACTTTATACTTGTCACAAATTAAGCAATCATTGTTAGAAGCAACCGACTTTATACTTGTCACAACATGTTGAAATTGGTTCAACTGATGTCTATGATCATCTTCTGAAAGCCATTTAGTTGTGATTTCATCTCATCTGCTTCGTCCAGACGAATACACAATTGTTTTTTGAGAATTAAGAGGAATTGGGGAACCTAATATACTTTTTGTTGTAATTTGTAATCAGTTAAAGAATATTTTATTTATTTAAGTTTAAAATTATCCATAAAATGAATATTTAACTCTATGGCAACCACAATAACTAACCTCCATATATTTCTAAGAGCTAAATGTATTTCATTTTGGGTGCTTCCTTTTTTAGTTTCCAAAATTCCGTCAAGATTTCAAGATATTCACAAGACTGGTTCAGGGATTACGTGTCACACGAGGAAGGCATTTGAGGAAAGCAATTAGGAAAATCCAATAACAAAAAGACCACAAAAATACCTCTTCCCAAGTAACAAAAGACGACGTACATATAACATACAGACAAGACTTTATTACGTCGTTATTGTTTTTTGAGGAAATCGTAAAAGAGGATAAAGCATAAGTTTCAGAGGCCTTAGCATTCTTCTCTCAGTTTAGCACTCACAATACTAGAATTATATTAGGGTAAGCGTTCTTACTAGAGTAATCAGTATGATGGGACTCAAGCCCATCTCATGTTTAAACAAAGATATCGGTAATTGAAAAACATAAGCAAGCACCACAAACTAGCTGAGATACTCACTTGAGGAGGAAGAAGAAGAAGATCCTTGACTATCATGAATCGAGTAATCAACAATTCTATTTGCAGAAACTCAGAATTATAATGAAGTAGAAAAACCAAACTGTAGAAGGGGAAAAAAAACAAGAGAAACACTTATATATCACAATATTATAAAATAAAAACCGTTTTTATCCGCGAAACATCGTTTGTTCGAAAAAAACACTCGCTAGAAAGCATCCCCGACAACAGATATCCTTACCAAAGACTATCTCTGGAACAACAACAACAAATGCAACGATAGACAAAAGATTTCTCCTTTATGTTATTCCTTTAGGGTTGATGAAAAAGGGGCATATTGTGGATACCATATTTCGTATGTCTCATAGTAATATAAATGGCAGTCAAGCCCAAGTCCATATAAAGAAACACTGTATAATAGATATAAGACCATGCCCATGTTAAAGGACTCTAAAGGAACACGATAAGCTAGTATGACCGTATAATATTAGGTCATAAAAGTCATGTCTCCATAATTCTTACAATCTCCAAGTTTAAGTTGAAATGATCCTGAAAGGTAGAGTCTTTTTATTCTGTTGATTTCTCATCCAAAAAACTGCAAGTTTTTCCTCCTAATATACCATTGTGTCTAGTTTAGCTTTTATGCCCAATAAATCTAGAAATTACAATAGCATAATGATGCGTGTCGTAGGTGCAATCAAATTAATTCAATGTTTCCACTCAATTAAAAATAATATAATGGAAGTCAAGTTCGTTCCCACGAGGAGCAAGAGATTCTAGTTGTCAAAATTGTCACGAAAGGGGGGTGTAAAAAGCAAAAGAAAATAAACAAAGCAATTAAAATCGAAAGTTGAAAACAATACGAGAGACAAGACCAAGGAATCCTTCTTCGTTACGAAACAATGAATCAAGTTATGTTCTATTCTACTTGTTATTAGTCACAAATTATCACCAACCGTAGGTAAAGCAGCTAGATCAGTGCTAAACCCCTAAATCCCTTGTATCACCTGGGATACGGAAGTTCTCGACTAAGGATTCTATTTACCAAACCACCTAGTAGTAGATCACTCTAGATGTAATTTAAATAAACGCATTAAGATTTATGAACTTATTAGGTTAATATTAGTAGTTAGACTCTTAGATCAAGGTCTACTTGCTAACGTTGTTTCTACACACAATTGCTCCACGGAATCCCTCCGCAAGGTCTCGTATTTGCTACTTATGTAAAAAGTCAAGAAACGATTACTTATCCCCTAACTTTCACTAGCTTTAGATCAAATTAACAAATCAATTTAGCGTGCACTCCAAACAATCTATCAATCAATCATGAATGTCTTTAAGATCATTCCTATTAGTAAAAACAAACGATAATCATGTGAAAAACTTCAAGATAGAATTGAAAACAAAAACTTAAATCATATGTTAAGAACTAGGAATTCATCCTCAATCAATAAGAAAATTAGCTACTCATGTTTTTGAAATTAACAAATAATAATAATAATTAAAAGAAGAATTTTCAAGTTCACACAAATAGTTAAAAAGAAGAATTTTCAAAAAAAACAAGCAAAAACACAAGTGTTGTGTGTGTAGAGAGGTGTGTAGAAGTTGTAGAAAACTTCTCTATTTATAAGCTTCAATATTCTCCAAATCTTCTAAGGAGTAGAATCCTTTTCCTTTTGCAATTCAATTTCCAATTCCAAGCTTTTCTCAACTCTTCCACCTTCTCTTTCCAAATTTGAGTCCAATTCTCCATCCGATTCCTAGCCCAAGTCTTCACACCCATGAGAGAAGTCCATAGAAAATTCGGAAATTTTGGCTCGCCGGAAAATCGGGATTGTGGCGGAATCCAGAGCCGGAATTGTATCGCCATTTTGCTCTGAAAGTCGTCACGGTGATGGAATATTCCGTCAAGATTCGTTATAGTTAGCTCGTTGACTAACGGTCGTTAATCAAGTTGACCAAGGTCAAGGTCTAAGTCACCGAGTCGAACCAGAGTCGGGCCGGAGTCGGGTGGACTGGTCCTAGCTGTGCCACTTTGCATTGGCCAAACTTGTTGCAAAGACAATCATTGTGCATGACCAGCCATAATGGCTATACCTTCTCGTAACATTTTGAAATCAGTCTCGAGCACACGTAGCTTCATAACAATTTCTGCGATCTCATCACCAAGTGCCTTGCTCTCCATCTAGAACCATCATCTCATTCTCGGTCTCATTCCAGTCATCACCACAACTCTCTCGAAGTTCGAACCCATCCTAGCCAATTTCTCGCAATATATACTCTACCGTAGCCGCACTTGCATCCACCAAAGACAAATCTTCATCATGTCTTGCTTTGCCATAAACCATTCAATCCACTAGCCCATGTTCACTCGACTTCAAACCAACTTCCAGCAGAGTTGATCATCTCCGCCATACCCGACTTCATATTCTCAAGCATCATTCCCTGGCAAGACATTCATGTCACCAAAGACAAGTCACTTGGCCTGCGGCTCATGGCAACACTCTCACCGACCTGCTCAAAGATCACGGCTTCAATCTCTACTCGGAGGCAAGACCACCCGCAAATTACAAGCCTAGCCCGACTCACTTTGTTGAGACAAGACCGCCAACATCAACACCCTGGCCATACCAAGACCATCACAAAGACTCCAGCCCCGCACCTTGCACAATCGGACCTGCAAACACAGTATAAGTTAACCGCTTTCAACTCCTTGTTTAGCCGATCACTGCTAGCAACAAGACAATACATAATGACCTCAACACTTTGTCACAGACATTCATTCTCTCTTCAACCACCACCGAAACCGCATTTCTTGCTTCATTCTGGCTCAATATGCCACCAATTACCCCCTGAGTTCAAGCTTTCACAACTTCACTCCATCTCAGTCGAACCGGTGTGCACAATCCATTTCAGCATCAACTCTCAGCTCCATTTCCTGTAAAACTCACATCTGCAACCAGTGCAATCCACCATCAAACCTAAATCACCATTCCATCCACCACCGATGCCCAAGCCAACTCCACCTGCATCATAATCAATTCGATCTCGATTCTGACCAACACTAGCTGTCATTTCTCGGTGCAAGCCTCTATGCCACCAGACCTCATTGAGCTGCAATCGCAATAACCGTCATCACAGAGCCCCAACAAGACCCATTATACTTCAACTCGGGCTGCAATGCCATCTCGGTTTAGCCACAATGTACAATAGCTTCGTAACTTCACTAAGACCAAAGCACTTCCATCCGAACTATACCACCAACCTGTCTCCTTTGCATTCTTGGGCACACTAGAACTATTAGAATCCTTCCATTCTTTCACCATGAGAGCCTTCTGCAATTTCTTGCTCAACCCCTTTTTAAATTCAAACCCTAACTCTCACAATTTCTCGCCTCTTCTCTTCTCGATTCTTAACAAGAAAGCGACAACATCGTTTCTCCATTAATTGATTAAGTCCAAACCCATGAATTATAAATACCAATTTCAAACCAACAACCCTTTTCTATCTAGAATCGTTTCTTCGTTATCAACAGCACTTTCTCGATCTTAATTTCAAGTTTGCTCTCAATTTCTTCTCTTGATCTTCTCTCGAACGGAATACAAAGAATAAAGTGATCCCTATCTTCCTTAATTTCAACTTCTCGATCTGTTCTTAAGCTCCTCTGGATTTCACTCAGCAGCAGTTGATGTTTTCTTCTCAATTTTCAGGTGAGAATGAGTAAATAGAAATGATTGAAGAGAAAGAAAAACCCTTTCTCGATTTAGGGTGAAGGTGAAGTAGGTTTGGATCCGGTTTCGGGCCATGGATCAGGAGTGCGGTGTGGGTCTATGGGTTTAGGGTGTGGGTGGATTCGGACACCCACCATAAGTACACCCCAATTGTGCTATTCTCACTCCCTTCTTTTGGATAAGGGACACCTCTTTGACCTCCCCTTAACCTTTGGGCTCCGGATAGTGTTAGCCCCTTGGTGAAATGACAATTTTTACCCTTTTTGCTAAAATATGGTGATTTCTTCTCCTTTTCCTCCGTGTGACTCCATAGTAGCTACAAAACTCAAAACAAGCGTAAAATACATAATTTACAAGAAAAATAGCAAAGAAAGCATAAACTACTATATAGTAAATACGGTGTATTCTACACCTATCACATAACTTCATCATTGTTAATAGTAGCGGGCTTTATACTTGTCACCAGACTGCACAAATAACCGATAAACTAAAGAAAAAAAATGGTCTGAATTGATTATACCTAAAACCATGTTTATAGTTGCGGGCATTATACTTGTCACCAGACTGCACAAACAACCGATAAACTGAAAAAACTGGTCTGAATTGATTATACCTAAAATCAAACCGAGATAAATCAATCCAATAATAATCAATACTTTTAAAATATAGATAACCACCTTATTGCAGCTCTAGTTTACCCAAACACCAGACTGCAAATCTCAATTCGAAACCAATTAACAATATTTTTGTTTATATTAGTTTAATATAAACAAGAAAGCACTTTATTACTATCATTTCCTTAAGATCTCAAATGAATTTTAAAAGAATAAAGTACAAGCAACACATTTAAAATAGAAAATTACATCCCTAGATTCTCAAGGAACGTGATACTATAGTTTATATTTATAAAGCAACTGATAAGAGTAAATTACATATCTCTTGCACCTGACCATAATTATAGCGGATAAATTTAAAATTATATATATATATGCACACACACTAGATGACCATGTGTCAACGGTGGGTGTCCACCGAAATCTCAGAATTTGTAACGGCCTTTAGCAATGGATATAAGCGTTGTTATTCGATTTCGTTATTCACTCTTAACGATGTAATTGAAGGCAAAATTGAACTTTTTTGATCGATTTTATGTTTTCTAGAAACATTTGGGGACTATTAATATTTGAATATCAACTCAATTTTGAAAAAAAAATGATCCAATTTGATCAAATTAAAATGAATTGGAATCAAAATTTAAAAATATTAAAATGACACATGTCACATGGAGAAAGGGCGACTTACATTTGTAGTTTAACCCACCATATAGAAGGTCTCCCTTCAGTCGACCAATAAATCTTCAAAAGTTTAAATAAATATTATATGTAAGTCTTTCAATGATGAACAATGTGATATTTGCAAATCAGTCAAAAAAAAAAAAAAAAAAAACGAGGTGGTTTGCACCTGATAATCCAATTGTACATGATGAGAACCAGATATTTTTTTTTTTTGACGAGAGAACAAGAATCTTAGGTAAGTAATAAGTGGAGTGATTGACATGATGATTTGATGGGTGGAGTTAGTCAAAAGAAAAATACTCTCTCCTCTCACATCTCTTCTTAATGGAAAATAAAAATAAAAAGCTCATTTACTGACAAAGTTATCTGCTCAAATCTAGTTAACTTTGAAATTTGGATCTGAGCGATATTTTCATTTACTTTTATTGTTTGTATGGTTTTCATTTAATTTTTGGGCTGGATCTAGCTAAGTTTAGTTATGTTTTTCTCTTAGCGCTTGGTATGTTTCCGTATGGTGGTTTTATCTTATATATTAGAGAGATTTATCTCGGCTTTATTGGTTGTTCTTAGTTTCTATGGGGTTAAAGATCATTTGAGATGCTTTCCTACGACCAAATTTCCACCATTTTTTGTATCTGGTGACGGAATTCACTCCACTTTTAGGAGTATTTAAATAAGAAAAACAAACAAAATGGTTGAGATTTAATTCCGAGAAAAACCATTACTCTACCGATTTGATCGGTTCTTAATCATGCTTGTATTCGTCATGTTTTGTTAATCCTTCTCTTCTCTTGTCGAATTTTCTTTGTTATACTTGTTTGAAATGTTTTTGTTACTTTGTATTCTCTAATTTTCCATTTTAAACCCAATGTAACCTTGAATTTCCATTAATGAAAAGGTTCCTTTGTTCCAAAAAAAAAGAAGATAATTTGACAAGGTTAGTTAACTCGATCTAACTAATTCAATATCAACAAGGAAAGGAAACACTAGTAATATGATATCTCTCAAATTCTTTCTCAATTTTTCTCCCATAATTTTGACCGACATCATTTTGTAAATTGAACTTTAGTAAGCCTGTGAATGAATTAATATCTATGGACAACCCGTAAAATTTGCCTGATATTTAGCATCGACAAGACTTGTATGTTTTTGTTTGTTGAGAAAACAAGGTAAGTTTTACGGATAAAAAGAAATAATACCATTTGTTTCATTTCCTTTTATGGTATTGTTAGAGCATAGCTCAGTTGAACCCACCAAGCATTGGTATGTCGAATTTGGTTGTCATATTTTAGTATCAAAACTCATCTAGAGTCGCTTGATTAACTACTAGAGTCAACTTCATTTAGGTTAGACTAGAAAGTCTAGGAATGTTGAGACGTACAAGTATTACTCCGAAGAACCGAAGAATGTGAAGAAGTAACGACTAAAACGACGACATCATCCTTCCTCTTGAGGCTAGTAATATTGACTTGATCTTGTTTCCATTCCTAACGTATACTTCAAGTCGGATTATATTGAAAACATAAAATGCGAAGATGTATATATATAATACTCTAGTGGTTAGATTTGGTCATGAAATTATGATCAAAGTGTCAAGGAATCTATTAAATTACGAAGTTGTTGATGGTGGTTTTTAAACAAAGGGTAAAATCGTAAAACCCCAAATAACCTAATGTCACCGGTGACACATTTATTAGAATATTTAATGCATGTAGTCAGTAATTAATAGAGGGTATTTTTCAAATTAGGGTTACGACGAACAAAACCCTAATTCCCCTCCGTGCCAATGGCAAATCATGCCAGCCACACCTAGCCCAAGCTAGCCGCGCCATGCCAAACACACTCTGCCTTGGCCCTAGCTATGCTAGTCACACCAAAACGCGCCAAAGCATGCCAACCATGCTAGCCGCACCTCTGTGCCAATGGCAAATCATGCCAGCCACACCTAGCCCAAGCTAGCCGCACCTCTGTGCCAATGGCAAATCATGCCAGCCACACCAAACGCGCCAAAGCATGCCAACCATGCTAGCCGCACCTCTGTGCCAATGGAAAATCATGCCATCCACACCTAGCCCAAGCTAGCCGCACCTCTGTGCCAATGGCAAATCATGCCAGCCACACCAACCGCGCCAAAGCATGCCAACCATGCTAGCCGCACCTCCGTGCCAATGGCAAATCATGCCAGCCACACCTAACCCAAGCTAGCCGCACCTCTCGTGCCCAATGGCAAATCATGCCGACCACACAAAACGCGCCAAAGCATGCCAACCATGCTAGCCGCACCTCTGTGCCAATGGAAAATCATGCTTGACCACACCTAGCCCAAGCTAGCCGCGCTATGCCAAACGCACTCTGCCTTGGCCTAGCTATGCTAGTCACGCCAAACGCGCCAAAGCATGCCAACCATGCTAGCTGCACCTCCGTGCCAATGGCAAATCATGCCATCCACACTTAGCCCGAGCTAGCCGCGCCATGCCAAACACACTCTGCCTTGGCCCTAGCTACGCTAGTCACGCCACGCCATGCCAAGCCAAGCACCCTTACCTTGGCCCTAGCCACGCCATGCCAAAATGGCGCCGCGCCTAGGCTTGCAAACCATGCAATCTAGGCCAAATTGGCCACGCATGCCATTGGCACATGCCAACACGCATCACTGGTAGCTTTTCCTACCAGGACGCGACCCAAATTGGACACGCATGCCATTGGCACATGCCAACACACTCGTTGGTAGCTTTTCCTACCAGGACGCGACCCAAATTGGCCACGCATGCCATTGGCACATGCCAACACGCTCGCTGGTAGCTTTTCCTACCAGGACGCGACCCGAATTGGCCACGCATGCCATTGGCACATGCCAACACGCTTTCGCGGTAGCTTTTCCTACCAGGACGCGACCCAAATTGGCCACGCATGCCATTGGCACATGCCAACATGCTCATTGGTAGCTTTTCCTACCGGGACGCGACCCAAATTGGCCACGCATGCCATTGGCACATGCCAACACGCTATTTGGTAGATTTTCTTACCAGGACATAGCCCTAATGGCCATGCGTGCCATTGACAATGCCAACACGCTCGCTGGTAGCTTTTCCTACTGGCCGTGACCCAAATTGGCCACGCATGCCATTGGCACATGCCAACAATTCACGGGTAGCTTTTCCTACCAGGTCGTGACCCAAATTGGCCATGCATGCTATTGGCACATGCCAACATGCATCGCTGGTAGCTTTTCTTACCAGGACATAGCCCTAATGGCCATGCGTGCCATTGACACATGCCAAACACGCACGCTGGTAGCCCAACTTGCAAACCGTGCAACCTACCACCAAGGCATTCCGCACACGCCATTGGCACTTTCCACACACGCCACTAGTAGCTCCGGCATTGCCACTTACACTCAACGTGCAACCTACCACCAAGGCATTCCACACATGCCATTGGCACATGCCACACACGCCACTAGCATCTCTGGCATTGCCACTTGTGCTCGAGGTACAACCCGCAACAAAGGCATTCCCCACATGCCATACGCGCCCCTAGCGAGCGCCACTTGCACTCAAGGTGCAACCAACACTCGAGACATCAACACAAACTGGGGGGATGCTTTCCGGGGTTTTGGTTTGGCGGTCGCGACATGCGGCGTACACTACGCTCACATTAAGAAAGCGTGAATAGGAATAAAGCGGTCAAATAAATGAGGAAATAATGGTGAAAACGTTTTCACCCATAAACACCATGCGGTTACCACCTCCTCCCATTATTTCACCCTTTACTCTCTTCCTTCATGAGGCGGTACGTTTCAATCTCGACTTGTATAAATAGGTCTTACCTATTTCCACCAGACGACAAGTCTCGGTCAGGAGAAAAATACAACACTCTCAGAAAAGGCAACTTTGCAAGCTCTCCAAAAAAGCTTTCATCTCTTGCAAGCTTCTGAAGCTTTCACTTTCTGATACAAGTCGAGACACTACTCTCCCATTATTTCTGGTCTCAACACCTTTCTTTGCTTCCCTCCCCAAATCAACCCTTCTCCTCCACTTTGTGACCGAAGCAAGTATGGAACGGCCATTTATTGGTTTAGGCCGGACTTGTACAGATTGATCTCTCGAATCTAGAAAGTGCTCACGTGCAGCACATTTGTTTAGGGTTTAAACCAGTTTCTCACTCACCTACCGAATTTACCAAAATCGGCGGAAACGATTTTTACCCATAAACAATTGGCGACCACAGCGGGAGGTTCTATCTTTCGGTTACAATGTTAATTTTCAACCAGTGATCTCATTCTTCGACCCAGATGTCAAGATGGTAGAGGAAGACGATCCACTCCGACTCGCTACCCGACGACTCGATTATCAGTCATGACGCGACAAGGAACGACTGGGGACTTTCCACGACAGTGTTCCCAGAGGATAGAAGTAGACGATCCGCCGAAGGATCAATGGCTCGGTTATCAGACAGCTCAGTAACGACTGGGGACTTTCCACGACAGTGTTCCCAGAGGATAGAAGTAGACGATCCGCCCAAGGATCAATGGCTCGGTTATCAAACAGCTCAGTAACGACTGGGGACTTTCAACGACGGTGTTTCCCATAAAACTCGGTTGTGCACCCGGAAGGTTTACTTTTCATCAAGAGACCTAAAAAACCAAGTAAGTCCTACCTAGACAAGATACATGGTTCGCTCTTTCAAGTTTTCACGGGAATGATAAAACCAATAGCCATGTTATGTTTCACCCCATGTCATCTACCAAACACACGGTTCCATGGTTTTCCTGGGATGCTTGCAACACTTTCAATCATAACCAAGACAACATCATTTCCAAATACAATTCATTCCAAGAGAATAATCCAAAACCATCAAGGTAACATTTATCTGTCAACCCCAAAAATCCAGAAAATCAAAACCATAAACCAGCGTTTCCATTTGCCTTTCAAAAAAAAAAAAAAAACCTAAAAAATAAGAAGTTCAAAATACAGAAATGTATTCAAGGAAAGTTTTCCAACAGCGGCTTGCTCCTCTTAGCAAAGGCCTCCCTCGTGCTCGAGAGCCGCCCTTTTCAACCCGTTTGCTGCACAATTTTTGAATTCCGCTTCCTTCTTCTTCACCATGTCTCGCGGAAGGACCTTGAATGTTTCGACCCGAGAAACTTCTCAACCTCGGAAAACCTTCAACGAACCAAAGAACGTTGAATTCAAAGTTTACACACATGTCACGATAGAACCTCCAGCTCGAGATTACATCCCCGAAACGGTATGACCATCCACGCCGCACATGTCGTCAATCGAAGACAAAGCTTCCTCCACCCGCTACGTGACGTGCATACAGGCAGACGCGCATGCCAGGCACACATGCCACACGCGTATTATCACGGCCACAATACCATACCACTGCGCTAACGGCTTGCATCCTTCTAGCGCTAACATCTTGCGCCCTTCCAAGACCATCTCCTTCGCTCCACAACCAGCCAAAGCGGCGCCATCCTCACCCTTCGAAAGCAGGTGCCATGGCTCGAGCACTCCGTGATCAAAGCGTGCCATCTCTCGCACGATACACTTACGATCACCAGAATCAGAGACGCTACTCCACCATCGGGGCAAGGTACGGAAGAGCCGGAAGAAGCCTACCTTCTTTTACCACTGTTGATTTGATGAAAAGACAAAAGACACTTCAACAGACGTGCGTTTATAGATGAAGAGGCTCGCGTTGTTCTTGAACGTCCAATAGAAGGGAATCAGCAATCCAATTTCATCACACTTAAAGATCGGGAACGACTTCTCCAAAATCGAGGCAAAGTTATGTGAGATTCTATATTTCTCAAGGCGTAGCGTCCAAGGCATATTTGCATCCCTCAACCGCTTGCATCGAGAAAGCGGCTTTTTCCAGCCGGGGGAATCCGTTCCCAAACCTCAACCTCTCATGGAAAGCAGATCGATAGATGGGCGGGGACTCTAACCAATGTATTGTAACCGTCAAGGCTCGAGAGTTTCAAGGCGCCCGTTTTGACGTTCTCTCGGGAAGTGGCTCCACTTCAACGTTCTCCAAGCCCGGCTCGCTTCAACGTTCGCTCCAAGAACCGCTCCGCTTCAACGTTCGCTCCAGCCAGCCGCTCCGCTTCGGCGTTATCTCCATAAGCTGCAGCATTTGGCTCCTTAAGTTTCAACGTCCTCTCCAAGAACCGAAGCCGCTTCAACACCACTCCTTCTTGCAAAGGGTCGTGCCACGCTCCCCACGTCAAGGATCATGATCGCAGCCAGCCAACCTTCGTAGTCGTGGCCACCTTTTGATCCACCCGCCATCCTCAAAACAGCATGAATACATAATAACCATGACCAAAGTGCTTTACCAAGTGGGTTGAAGTTGTCCCGCTGAAAGGAACCACTGGAGCCACGATCGCGGCGTTCTTCAAGGAACACATCATCTGCCGTTTTGGCGTACCTAAACACGTCATCACCGACAACGGCACGCCTTTTGCTAACAATCAAGTACAGGAACTACTTGAGAGGTACAACATTAAAACAAGTCTTCTCTACCATCTAATATCCCAGGGAAATGGGCAAGCCGAAAGTACCAACAAGACTCTGATCCGAATCCTCAGCCGAAACAAGTTACACGACAATCCCGGGACTGGCACGAGCAATTTCCAATGGCTCTCTGGGCGTACAGAGCATCTCCTAGAATCTTTACCGGCATGTCTCCCTACTCCCTCGTCTACGGTACAGACGCGATCCTCCCAGCGGAAATCAAGATCCCGTCTGCCAGAATCGCCGCAGCAAGTGGACCTCAGTGGAATGAAGCCGAAACACTCAATGCTAGAAACGCAAAACTAGATATTATAGACTCCAGAAGATCCCGGGTGGAGGAACATGCACAAGCATACATAAACAGGATTTCCAGGGCATACAACAGCCATGTAAAATCCAGGGTTTTTAAGGAAGGAGATCTGGTGCTAAAAACCGCCAAACACATCCAGCGAGATGCATCGACACCGAAGTTTTCTCCCAAATGGGAAGGGTCGTACATGATCACTAAAGCGTATGACAGTGGTTACTACAAGATTATCAAAGAAGATGGGGGAAAGCTAGAGGTAGTCATCAACGGAAAGTGGATTAAGGCATACTACGCCTAATCACTTCCCTGCAACATGCTACATCAAAAATAGAGGAGCCTTCAAACTTCGTGATACAAATCAGAAAAGCCCATCTAATAAATTATAATCCCTACAAAATATCATCTTCAATCGACCATGATATCTTTCAGTCCTACTCTTCAAGTCTCGAGTTAACTCTTCAATCCTCGGAGACTCCAAGGCCAAAGATTTCTCCTCTTCCAGCATGTCTTTTGTGGCAGGAATCACACCGGCAAGAATACCAAAGCTTTGTCGACCTTCACAATATTGAGACGATGCCGCAACCAGCCTAATATTAAACTCCAGGATTCACAGTGTACACCATGTTCTCCCACCTTTGAATGGCTGACTCTGCAGCAGCACGGATGGACATATTCTCCATCTCAGCAATCATTGGCAAAAGACAGTTCACTACGGAAACCAAGGCGGACGAACAACACTTCACTACGCTCCTGGTAGCGATATGACCGTATGTCTTCCATATCCTCGCATAAAGGACCACAAATTCTTTCCGCACGGGAAACCAACAACATTCCGATAATTAGAGGAGAGACACCTCATACGAGTCCCAAACGACGAACATGCATAGGGGTATTCATGACAAGAGAGCCCTAAATCAGCGTTCTCCAAGTACCAATGGGTCAACAAGGTTGGATTTGAAGGGGAGGGTAACGACTAGGTCATCCTCGTCGATAATGAAGCAACGCATGCTCCAACGTGATATCTCTGCACAAAGGAAAATTTTCCATTCATCAAACAAGCGAGTCAGACCTCGCGCCTTCACTTCTGGAGAACCTGGCTGGTTAGAAGATGGTTCGTCTCTGTGCGACATGACAAAGAGAGAAACTCAACAAGAAAAACACGATAGACACATTTTTGTGTCTCGATTTAATCTCAATTGTATATTTTGTTAGTGCTCGATTTTGTATTTATTATGGCTTTTTGTGTCTTTGTAGGTGTTTTTGGAGAAATACACTTGTGCGGAGAAATTGGCTCAAAAGTAGAATTTGCGCACCCGGAGGACGCGTGCTACTCGGACCCCTCAAATGGATAAGGGGCACCCAGATGATAAGGGGTAACCCATCGTTATTTGCACCCCAGGGCATCCCCAAAGGCTTCTGCTAAAGGCACCCCTAATATGGTTAAGGGGACTCCACCTTCTTCCACACGTTCAAGTATTTTGGCGGGAAACTTGTAGCAGCGAGGCCAGTTTTGGGATTGGATATTTGGGGGATTTCGGAAGTGACTCAATCGCTAGAAATAGTTTTAATGGATTCAAAAGGGCTAAACAGGACATGTATGGGTCTCATATTGGATTAAGTTGGGCCCGATTGTCGATTTGAAGAAAACAGGGAGGATAGTTTTCTCGGGTTCTTTGAGAAGAATTGAACGAGATTCTGGCGGAGATTTTCTTGGTAAAGGATTGGTATGGTCCTGTTTAACCGAAACAGGAAAGGTAATGAAGTTAGTTTCGACAAATAAGGAAGGAATCTGTTAATTTGGAGAGAAAAGTAGACGAGATATTCACCAGACTTTCTCGAGGGTATTTTGGTTTACTTGAAAGGAAAGGAGAGGAATATGTTACTATCTATGGAAAGAATAGGCTCTGTTATAGCCGCGTAAAATCCAGAGAGAAAGGGAAAGTACCGTGACTTTCTACGAAAGAAAAATCAAGGATATTCGGGAGATACTTTTGCCTGATGGGTATATTATGGGTGCTGGGAGCTTAAACAGGGAGTCGAGACTTTGGGGGCAAGCTTGGGGGTGAAGTAAGCAGCCGCACAACCGGAGCATAGAAGTGCAGGCGAGTTGCAGAAAGCACAGGCGAGGAAGAAGAGAAGGAGTTGCAGACGACACTAGAGAAGTGTCGTTCTCAAGAACCCTAAACTGAAGAACATTGGAAAAACAAAGACTAGTCGTGATCTGCTGCATTAATAAACTATCGTTGTTCAACAGTCTTAAAAATTGTAATGATAGAACGCCGTAACACTAGTGCAAAGCGTTGCGAAACTCTGTTTTCATATATTTCTCAATAAAAACACCTTTTTGAGCCATGTTTCTATCTTTTGGGTGCGTTTTGAGCATGAGGAGCTAAACCCCAACACTGGGACGACGGAGGAAGCCAAGTTCACAATTGTTTGGTAATTATAATTGATTCTAATGACTTTCTGCATTGATTTTTAATCGATTTATGATTTTCATTGATTATTTGTGATTTTGTCTGATAGCGTATGCTTAGTCTAAGAACTCTTGATGCGCTATGCTTATGATTTACATCTAATTCTATGAACCAATTGAGCTAAAATCTACTTTTGGCAAAGAAATAGAGTCTAGAAAAGAGCTAAAATTGTTATGAATCATTGTATGAACCAATTGATTGTGAAGTTTGGTGGAATCTGAAGTTCTAGTATCTCTCGATTTTTCTGACAAACTTGTGTATATATTTTCTATTATTAAATTTTGAAATCAAATCTTTACAAGCCCGAGTTGAACGAACTTTCACTACCATTTTCTACAACAATTAAAAACCACATCAATTTTTGCGCCATTGCCGGGGACTTGTATTTAGATTTGTTTTAGGTTTCTTTTTCTTTTTATTATTTTTTTTTTTGTTCTTTTTTACGCCTTTGGTATTTTTCGATTCTTTTAAGATTTGGAGCGAAGCTGCGAGGGAAAGAAAAAGTGCTATAAAAGGAAAGCATCGCCAAAGAAGGAAAGAAAAGAGGAGTCCAAGGAGTGAAGAAGAAGATTTTGTATATAATTATTTTGTTTTATTTTTAGAAAGCTGTAAATAGGGTTGTATTTTTGGACTTGGACATTATTTTAAAACCCTAAGGAAGGGTTAAAAATTAAATATAAACATTTTGCGAGTAAGGACGACGATTACGATCTTGTCTCGGCCCCTCGGGTTCGTACATCGACATAGGAGTCGGTGGCTTCGAGTCGACTTCAACGGTTCATCGCCCGTCTGCACGGGAGGTAAGACTCTATCCACCCACGAATCCCCTGTCGGTGGGTTTTATTTTTGTGTGACAACTCACACCCTGCGAATAGAATGTCGAACTGGTATTACAATAGCCAATACAACGAATATCCGACTGAGTTTCAAAATGGACGTTACTACCTTGACCATAGTGTGAATAGTGGTTGGGAACATCAGCCTTTTCAAGGTTATGGCTCATACCATGGTGAGCCCAATTACTATCCATACTCCCACCGGTCATACGAGCAAAATTCCTCTCTAGAGTCCGCACGTAAGTTAGCTGAGTCGACACAGAAGTTACTTGAGTCTACACGTAGTTCAATTTGAGATGAATAACTTAGTTTTGGACGAAATCAATGCAACGTGTGAACCTTCTTTCCTAGATAAAATCGAAGTCATGTGAGTCGACTTTAAAATGTTGTTAGAGGCCCAGAAAGAAGCTGCTCAAGATAGTCTTAATTTCCAATATAGTGTTTCCAATAGTACCCTTGAAAATGAAGATAGTTATTTGCATAATCAAGATGACAAGGATAGAATTGGTAGCACTACTTTTTTAGACAAGTTTCGACCATTTTCATGTTATTACAATGATGATTATGATGAGGATAGTGTTGATGAAGAATCGAAATATTTAGGCATAGTGATCGGGAATTTGTTACTCAATTGAGCTTTACAATGATAATATTTCTAGTTCAAATTCAAATAATTTTAATAATTATTCACCTATTCAAAAGGACGAGGATTTGACTAGAGATACCACCGTTTTAGACGATGTAGTATTTCCTTATGATTCGAAGCCGATGATAGTTTTGAGGAAAGAGTTTATTCCGAGAATATTGTTTTAGAGTCTAACGATTTAGAAACATTAGTCTTAGACAAAGAAGATGAACTCGTAGAGCTTTCAAATATGATGAGTGAGGATGCACCTTGATTATAACTTAGAAGAAGCAATTGACCATTTTCAGGATTAGATGATCTAGAAATTAGGAAATTGTAGATAGTCTATCTAGAGACACCCAAAACTCTAAGTTTGGGGGTGATTATCATTCTCCCCGTGCTTTATGATAGGTGTAGAATACACCGTATTTACTATATAGAGTTTATGCTTTCTTTGCTATTTTTCGTGTGAATTATGTATTTTATGGTTGTTTTTGAGTTATTAGATACTCGGGAGTCGCGCGGAGGAAAAGAAGGAGAAAACGTTCATTGGGAGCGAGACGGAAATATGAAGCTAACGGTGAGAGCTTGAAGTCAATCCATTGCGTCGAGAAAGTTCTGAGCGAAACCTATGAATAAGCATCGGATACATGAAACCGATGAGGCCATGTTTGAGCTAGTTAGCCCTTAACGAGAGCGGTGGGTACCTAGAGTCATGTCACAGGTAACCCCTTATCTATTTCAATTGAGTGGGATTAGCTACTCCCGTTCCTACACCCTAGATCGAAGTCAAGTTTCGATTTCGTTTCTCTCATTCATTTATTGTTTCACCCGAAGGCGAGGAAGAAATGAAGGCAGTTTGGAATTTGTGAGAACTCGGGGGAGATCGAGTTGAGCAAAAGAGAGGTCATTTGTTTCATTAAAAAAACCAACCAAGAGAAGAAATGAGGTTGTGTCTCATTCTTCGCTACAATTGATAAGAATGGAGATGGTGGAAATTCGGGGAGAAGGTTTTGAGCGAAGAGTTAACAACAAGGATGGATTGAAGGTTGTATTGGAGAAATTAAGATCGGTAAGTTGGAAATAAAACATAGGGTTTGTAGGTTGGTATTGAGGTGAGATGAAATGGGTTTTAACGGGAAGCTAGGGTTCTACATTCTAGATAAAAATCGGATGTTGAAATTGGAGGTTAATAAGATGAGTTGAAGTGTGCTTGATTGGGTTTGGTGTTAGATTGAATTAGGGGCTTTGGTAGTTCAAGCTAGAGCTGTTTGGATATTCACAATGGGTTCTTCACAGGTTGAGCTATGAAGTGGTTATGTTGGATTCTGAGAATGATGGCAATTGCAGGGATTGGTCGCAGCTGTGAGTTGGTAATGGAGCAGCAGGTCCTAGTGACGATGGAGATGGCTCAGTTGAGGACTAACTCAGGGCTCTGGTGGCTTGGTAAGATGGCAGGTAGTTGAAATGTAGAGATTGCAGGCCTGAGATGAAGATGGTGTTGGTGCTTAAAGGAGCTGGGAGGTATGGAACTTGCTGGTGATGCTGTGAACCAATGTTGGTTTGAAAGGAATGGAAGATTGAAGCAAGAAGAAATTCATGGTCCATGGCTGAGTTACAAGTGACATTGTGTATGAAGGTTTCAATGGAGGTTATGTGATGAATGTATGAGATGCAGAGGGAAGTGCTGATAAATGAGCAAGGATTATACATGGACTGGAATGGCTACATTGCGGTTCAAGGTGTTTTTGTGTAGGTAGAATGTGGCTCTGATGTTGCACAGAGCAGGTGGGTCTTGGGGTGGTGCACCTTGGATGGGAGCTGCCATTTGGAGAAGGAAGCTTCTGCTATATGAGGTCTTGATGCTGTTGTTGGTGGCATATTGAGCCAGTGTTGATGGAACTGATGGTGAGGAATGTTGAAGCTGTAGAGTGACTGTTGCAAGTGGTGTTGCTGTTGGCCCAAGGAAAGAGTTGCAGCTAGATGCACAACTGGAGCAGAATATGGTTGTTGCTGAAATGGTCAGCTGAGAGCTGTTTGAGTTGAGTTCTATGCAGCTGGCAAGATAATGGAGATGAGATGGAATTGGTTCTGGTGCTGTGCTCAAGATTGGAAAGACAGTGGAGCAGCTGTAATGTGTGACTGGAATTCAATACTGCAGGGGACTGAGACAGGTTGGCTTGAGTTTGTGAAAGTGAAGCATCTGGTGGTGTTGCAGTGGTGCAGCTACGGGGCTGTTGAAGGCTGCATTGAAGTTTGAGAGCGAGATCTTTGCGGGGAGATAGTGCGAGAATGATACGGTGAGTGTGGAATTGCTTGAGCCATGATGAATTGGAAGGATACGGGGGCAAGCTGGTGATACTACTTGGTTTACGGGGAAATGGTTTGAAGTTATGGTGGTGCTTAAGCTCTGTATATTGCAGGTGGAGCTGTTATTATGCAACTGAGATGGAATGGCCAGGGTGGTGCACAAGAAAAGAATGGAGCTGTGCTGTTGCAAGGCTAGTGAGCTGTTGGTGAAGATTCAGCTGGTGTTTTTATGGCCTGAGGTTGTTTATTGAGCTGAAGTGTTGCTTGGCCTGAGCTAAAGATGGCAGGATAGGGGAGTTCTGACCATCTTGGTGAAGTGCAATGATTGCACTTTGCGAGAGATCGAGCTTTGGCAAGTGGCTTTGGCAAAAAATTTGTTATTTGGCTCGACAACCAAGTTAGGCGACCACGAATCGAGTTGACTTAGACTCGACTCACGACTTGGTGGATGTGATTGACATGGTCTCGACTTGAGTTGACTCACCCGATCCGACCCAGTTTGACCCGTCCGATCCGGGCGTTGACCCGACCAGGCCGTTGACCGGTGGCCAAGGCGGACTTTGCCCGTCACCGGAGCGATTTCCCGACTTCCGGCCGATTTCCAGCCCACAATCCCAGACTTCCGGCAACCGTTTTTGGGCGTATTTTCACATGGGTTTCTCACACATGGTTCATGGGCTTGGTGGACTTTTTGGTGATGGACTTTGAAGACCTAATTTTGGAAAGTGTGAAGGCTATAAGAAGAAGGAGTTTTATTCTTTTATTATCACGTATTTTCTCTGGAGTTTTGGAGGAGAGCGATTCTACTAGGGTTTGCTTCCATTTTATTTTACATGTTCTTCATCTTATTTTTGATAATAATTATGTTGAATAAAAATATTATGAGTAACTAAATACCTATTATTGGTTATGGGATAATAAGTGGATTTCACAAATAAGATTTGATTCAATGTATTAGTTTTGTCTCAGTAATTTATTGATTATGATTCATGGTTTATAATGTTTATGATTTGATAGTTTGTTTGGTTGAGTCCGGAATCAATCCGATCTACTTTCATATCTAGAGCTATATTAGGGTTTTCAATCGAAAACGTTGTCTATCCCCGATTTTGAGTAGCATAAATGTGGGTAGTGCTTGTAGTGATATATCCTACTAGTCACATATGAATCATAACTTAGGTTAAATCGAATTAGTGCTTTTACACATTTTGGTTGCCTTGATTAGTCTTATTCCGGAAAACTTATTGCTTTTAGGGAGTTAAACTTAATTGTGCTTTTACACTTTAGGTTGCTTTCTAGGAAGAATTCACATATGCATCTTTTAATGTGGTTGTGATGAAATCGGGAATTAGCGGGATACTCTTGCGATCAAGGTATCCTAGGACTTTTAGTAAATGTGAGATTAAAAATTTCAATTCTAGTCATTGTTGATAATTCGAGTTTGTGAATGAAACTATCCCGTGACCAATACTTTCTCCTTATTGATAAATTTTATTATTACTTTGCTTTCAATTTATTTGTATTGCTTTAAAAATCAAAACATCCCCCCTTTGGTTACTAAGAAACTGAAAATTTGCATAACAACATAAGCCTCTCAATAGATCTGAACTCTTTCTTATTGCATACTACTTTATTTTAGTGAAGCAAGAAAGTGAAATTATTTTTTGATAGGGTGACAACCGATCAAATTTTAGCGCCGTATTGAAGGGAGGCATACGGCTTGTTATTAAGTTTTTAGTTTCTTTTTTACAATTTTTGCTTTTATACTTGCTTTTCGTTTATTGTCTTGTTTCTCACTTGTTTGCGAGAATTGTTTTTCAGTACTAATCCCGGCTTCCAAAGATTGGAATTATCAAAGGTGCGGGATAGCTACTCGAAGAGGCACAATACTCCAACCAAGGCAAGACACAACGGAAGAACAAGTCTTGGAAGTAGAACACGAAGCTCTTCATCAAGAAGAGGAAGAAGAGGTTCCATTCGTAGGAGAACCACTAATTGAAGAGGAAGAAGCAATGGGTGACAATGCGAACCGTGACACTCAAGGATTTGGCTTCACATAGGCTTGATGCACAACAATGGTGTATCCAAACAAACTCAACTTTCGAGATCAAGCCGGGGTTGCTTAGAGAGTTGCCAAAGTTTCATGGTATGGCAAATGAGGACCCAAACAAGCATCTCATGGAGTTCTATACCATTGTCAAGGCTATGCTTCAGCGGAGACTGAAGTCAATGGTGCAATGATGAAAGTTTTTCCATTTTCTATGGTGGACGGCGCTAAGGATTGGTTGTATTGTTTGCCTTTGGGAGTGTCACTACATGGAGCAGTTTGAAGAAAATCTTTCTAGAGAGGTATTTTCTGCGTCTAAGGCCACTCAAATTCGCAAGAGATTTGTGGAATAAAGCAACATGTTGGAGAATCATTGTATGAATGTTGGGAGAGGTACAAGAGATTGGTGGCAAGCTGTCCACACCATCAAGTTAGTGATGCTATGATAATCCAATACTTCTACGAGGGTCTTCAATCAAGTGATAGATATCTTCTAGACGCTGCGGGTGGTGGTGCACTAGTGAACAAGACGGTGGCCCAAGCTGCCGAGTTGATTGAAAGCATGGCTGCGAACTCATGCAACAATTCTACACAAGAGGTGAACCAATGGTAAGGCAGGTGCATGAAGTTAGTGATTCATCATCATCACACCGTGATCAAAGGATGGACAATATGGAGCAAATGATTCAAAGGATGGCTGCGGTTATTTTACCTTCACATGGTGAAGAGATGGAGCAAGCTAGTGCGGTTTTCCAAACCAACAAAGAAGGTATGATCCCTACTCCAACACCTACAATCCGGGATGGAGAGATCATCCAAATTTCAGCTATGCCAACAAGCAAGGTGCGGTCCAACAACCAAATTTCAATCGTTCGAGTGGATTTCAACCACAACAACAACAATTCCAACAACAACAAGCAACAATTTCAACCGCAACAACAACAATTTCAAGCAACCACAACAATCGGTTCAAGGTTAGATATCGATGCAAAGTTACATACAATGATGCAAGGTATTTCTACCATGTTCAAAGAAAGCCAACAAGAAACTAAGAGTGCTATCAAGGATTTGCGAGACTCAAGTGGCTTCCATGGCAATTGATATCAACAATTTGAAGGCACAAAATAGTGGGAGACTTAGTCTCAACCTATCAACCCAAGAGAAATTAGTGCTATTACATTGGTGTGCTTGTACACAACTTGTAATTTGAAATTGTTAATGTGGGTGATATGGAGACCCAAAAGGAACCTGTTTTGGAGGAAAAGAATGCTGATTTTCCCAAACTTGAGAGTACCTAATTCAACTCTAAAACTCCTATTTCTACTTATGTTCCTCCTATGCCTTTTCCTCGCAGATTTGCAAGTTAAGAAGGAGGAATTAGAAAAGGAGATTTTAGATATCTTCAAGAAGCTTCATGTAAACATTCCACTCATTGATGTTATCAAGCAAGTTCCCAAATATGCGAAGGTTTTGAAGGACTTGTGTACCAAGAAGAAAAAAAGCTTTTCAACTGTAATGAGGTTATGAGTGTGGGGGAAACGCCGGCGGTCTTGCAAAAGAAACTCACCCAAATGCAAGGATAGGGTAGTTTCACTATACCCGTAGAGATTGGTAACACAAAGATTGGTAAGGCTATGCTTGACTTAGGAGCATCCGTGAATATCATGCCAGCATCTATTTATAAGTCTTTAAAGTTGGGTCCCTTGAAACCAACTAATATTGTGCTTGAACTTGCGGATCGTTCTAATGTCTACCCTAGGGGTATTATTGAGGATGTCCTTGTGCGGGTGAACCAACTAGTTTTTCCGGCTGATTTTTGTGTTCTAGAAATGGATGATGGTTCGGATATCCATACCCCTGCTTTTTTGGGAGACCTTTCATGAAGACGGCTAAAACCGTCATTGATGTGGACGCGGAATACTCACTATGAAGTTTGATGAGGAGATAATTCGCTTCAACATGTTTGAAGTCATGCGGTATCAAGTGATGTTCATTCGGGTGT